>OX392407.1:7121777-7692741 GCA_947623395.1 Synanthedon tipuliformis
ATATTATTACTAATATTATAAAGAGAAAAGAATTGTATTTTTATTTGTAATAAATAAACCAAAAACTAATCCGATTTTAAAAATTTCGCCTAAAGAAAGCTATATTACATTATCAGCGAGTAACATAGGCTATATTTATAAAGTCACGCGGACCATCGATGACGCAGGTGAAGTCGCGTATTAAATATATATATGTAGTACCTAGGTATGTACCTAATTAAATTTTCTATGCGTTACCACAGATTAAATAATAGTTACTTGGCGTTACTATGTTACATCGATGGTTACACAGCTCCGCACGTTTGAGAATAAATTCAATAAACTGCTTTTATTATATAGGTAGGCGGCATAATAAAATTATTTTGTTTTAAGAATCTCCAGATGATACGATAGTCGATAAATGTATACATCATGTATACATTGAAAAAAATAGGTGGATTTTTCTCTCACACTTATTTAAAAAGGTGCGTACTAAAAATATGCATCAGCTCTTGAAGTTTGTCTGAAATTGATCCGAGGAAGTTTGTATTAGAAAACATTTATAGAACAACCGGGCGTTCCTAACTGAACTATTGGCGTAGGTACAGTCAATCGGAAAATTCCGCTCTTGATCGGCAGCAATTAAATCAATCTAGTCCAGTTGGTCGTCTGGCGCCTAACACCAGATAGGTACGTACTTTAACAAGACTACGGAGCCTTAGAACCAAACACGTAACAAACCATTTAAGAGTGAACACTTATTATAATTACTGAAGTAAAAATTTTTTAAATAATTTTTACTATTCAAATACAATGAATTTCTGTATAGCTTTAGTTAGACTATTTAACTAGGACGTTGAAACTTTTGAAAGCTATGTAGATATATCGTCAAAAATTGCCATTTAGAGAAAAAAAGAGAAAAAATCTAAATATACGAAAATGAATTTATAGTGCTAACAATAAGAGCAGAATCCTAAGTGCTTAATGTCACTTTAAATTAAACGAACGGCGTGTGAAAATATCGCAGGTCATAGCTATTCAAACATATATAGTCAGTTAAATACAGAATTTTTATATTGAAACTTCAGCTTCAGCTGCCAACACAATAAATGCAGGTTCCAATTTCGGTTTACCGTTAACCTTTGAATCTTTTACATTTCGAAATCCATTTAATAAATCAAATAATAAGTGGCAAAGTCTGCATTCTGCAGTCGTAAACTGAGCAATCCGCGTGATGGCACCACAGCATACTTATTGGCAGTAACCACCTTAAGCTTAGCACGCACTGCGATTAAACAAGCGGTTTAGGAATAGCTGAAAACGCAAAACCGCAAACAACCACAGCGTGTTGCGTGTGTGATTACCACTCACTGCGGCTAGCATTTTGCTTAATTTTATTTCAGTACCACATTGGATTTCTGGCGAGTAACGTACCTACTTATATTGTTGCTTTGGTTTTCAAAAAACTAAAAATAGAAACTACATAACACCACCAACACTAACCACCATCGACTTTCCAAAAAGTCGATGGTGGTTAGTGTTGGTGAATACTTTTGCAAAATGCAACGACGTGCGACATAAGTTCCCACATCCCGATAAGTTTCTTAATTACTACAGAATGTCGATTAGTAGGTACCTACTTTTGATAAATTTTATCAAAAACTACAAATAAATGTATAGAATGTACAGAAAACTTTGTTAGTTTTGCGGTTTTAGATCTACGATTAAACGCGTGCGTTATCGTAGTGCGTGCTAAACCTTATAGTTGCCTTATCGACACTTGATAACCGTTAAATAACCGTAATTGTGTGTTCGATGGTGCCACACCAGCGCCACACCCTTTTTTATAATATTACCCGCTACATGTTTAAAATTATAATAAAAAAAGGAAAAAATATTATCATGTTGCTACTTCCAAATAGTCTTTGCATGTTCCCCAAATAGTTTAACAACGAGATTGATTGCATCATTAATGTTCAAATGATCACTGTGAAAAGCATTAGGTAAATGCAACGTTATGCAAATAAATTCACGTGTTTTTGAATGAGTAAGCCACGTTTGAAACTGTGTAATGTTATAAGACCAGCGACTCGCCCCCGGCTTCACAAGGAGTTGAAATTTTTAAAAAAAAATCTTTTCTTATCGGATGCTTATCCCAATTTTAATCTTTCTAGACTTAGGTATAGCTCGTAGTTTTACTTGTGCGTTGATAGTTAGTCAGCACTAACGATTTTCTAAGTATAGATAGCTGAGAGAGGTAGGTACCTATAATGACGAGACAGACGTTGGAGGTCAATGACGTCAGCACTTAGAAAGTGTGCGTGTTTGTTGGCATGTGGTGTGGAGGTGTGGCGCGCCAAGCCCCGACGCCGGCCGAACCGAGTTGCGCTTGCGACGACGCATAGGTATATTCGCTGGGCACATATCGCACAATCTCTTTCAAATATTACATCAGCATTGCCATGAAAACACCCACTTTCCACAAGAATACTATTTGCCTATATAAAAAAATTTCTTCTATGAAATGTTTATGTTATGTTATGTACAATAAACTATCTAATACAATCAAGGAAATTGTCACGTGACCTAAAACAAGACATAATGATTTTATTCGACTGTTGCTATTGTGATTTGTAAAATCATATTATTTATTTAATTTTTTTACCGTAACTGCTGCATATAAACTAAAATCCTGTAAACTTTTTTTAATTTATTTTTATATGTTAAAGTCGACAGCATGCTAAGTGCTACCGTCGCTTCCGACTACTTCCGACCATAGAAGGATTAAGGATAAGGAAGGGTTGGGGTCCCTTACTCACTCACCGAAACCGAACAGCACTGTGCTGTTGGTGGTTATTGCCGTGCCAGACGGACTGCCCAAAGGACTGCGAAACGCAATGTGCCCTGCCACTACTTAAAACAATTTATGCAGGTACTGGCGAATAAAGTTTTTTTCAAAAATATATATCACACAATTTATTCAAATATCAAGCATTCCTACACATTTCACAATAGCTTACAAATTTTCATGGTTATAGTTGCTGTTGGCAAGCGCTGATTGGTTACTTGAAGCAAGCCCCCGGCAGTAACATGACGTATCAATTTATCGTGTTCTTAGAATTCTGAGTGGCATTTTATCAGCAACTCATACAAGGCCTTGAATAACGACGTTTGAAACATAAAGCTTATTTGGTTGTTACATCAGTTGGCTTGTACTTGATTTGTACTCGTACGTGTTGCATTTTAAAACAATCTCTCCAATAGGTAGCTACTGCATTTCAAATGTTAGAAAAACAATTTTAATTATATCTTGTAAATGTTAATTCAGAGAAACTTCCCATTTTTTAAATTTCTTAATAAATCTGTAATTAAATAGTAGGTATAATAAATGTGAAAGTAACTCTGTCTGTCTGTCTGTTATCTTTTCACGCCTTAACTACTCAACCGATCATCATAAAATTTTACAAACACAGGGAGTCAGGGATACAAGAAAGGAAGAAGAAGGGTATCTTTTATCGTAAAAAAGGTACTGTTCCCAAGGGGTAACCTAAAAAAACTAACGCCTGGTCAAAGTGTCATAGCAGTAATTAGGTCGAGCGTTACATAAATATTTATGTTTTTTTTTTCAACGCGGACGATGTCGCGGGCACCAGCTTAGTGAGTGATAAATTGTCGCAACTCACTTAAACTACGTAAGTATTTAAAAATATTTATTAATTTCTTATATTGTCGCTTATTTTCAAAGTTTAGTCTATGGTTTGCCGATAATTGCAAATCTAAAATATCTAATTAAATGCAGTTTATGGGGCAGTTTATGTTTTCATAATGAAGCGCAATTCAATTTAATATGTAGGTACTTGAAACGAGCACGTGACTTCTTCAAATACCTACTTATTAATACTAGATATTTAATCAGTAATTCAATTTGTTTAGGCTTAAGATAGTAATTCTGAACACTTTCTTAAGTATGTACGTACTTATGGATACTTACAGCTCATCTGACATCTCTAAACTTAGAAACTGAATAGGTATCTAACTGGAGTGAAGAACTGAAGACGGAAAGAAGCCATTTTTTAATATTGAGTTGAGGATATGAAATGGTATGGCGATTTTTTTTAAAAAATCAGTAGTGGCAGGGCTGAGCTGAGCTCGCAATTATAAAATTGGAAAGCTCTTCTGGCAGTAGTAGGTTACTTAACTACCCTCTAGCAGAAGACATAATATAGCAGCAGACGTGAAATAACAGCACATGCTGGTGTGTATCGATGAGTACTATACTGTTATTTTAAGGTGTTCTTCTATAAGGAGATGGCAATTGCCATCTCCTTATAGAAGAATTATTAGGGTTTAGGTCAAACCCTTAAGGGTTAACCCTTAACCCTAATAATTTAAATAAAATATATTCACTTTCGACTTAAGGCACCAGGAAGGATGCAGACCTCAACAGAAAGTAATTTATTATTAGTATTAGATATTGATAACAATTGAACCAGTAAAAAATGCCCTTAGCAAGTAATTAAGCATTAGCACGGTAGATTACGTGCGTTTAGTTATTAAGTAAGTACGAGAGTTTGAGAATGAGAGAGCTGGACTCGGAAATTGACTAATGACGATGTACTCCAACGTATTACCCAGAAATTGTTGAAGACTTTCAAAAATCTGGAGCATTTGTTTGAATTAATAGCTTCAGTTGATAATGTTGGGGGAAAAATATGAGAGAAACTGCGGAGGAAATCCTAGCTACGTAACATCTAGGAAGAAACTGGGATATCCGGTCTGCACTGGAGATCCCAGTCTGTTCCGTCTGGCCCACGCACAAGTTTTTAGAGCTGACGGCCGACCTCCAGTACCCAAGAGAGGCATTTTAAGAACAATGGTTTTTCTGAGATAATTTATTTGTTGATAAGAAAATCTTTCAAAAATTGATCTATCTCCTTAGGAACCAAATATTGACTATTATAAATTATGCATGTTAAGTTGGGAATTTCATGCATAATGATAAATATTTAAGAAATTTCTCTACATTAACTTGACGGATGTTAGTTCAGAAGCCTCGATTTTTCTGATTATATTTGACTTCCATTAACATTGCTAACCTATGACGCAATGCTTGTAAATTTTCATAATGTCACGTAGACAATTTTTTTTAGTTTCCAGTCTAGACTGGTGTTTGTGTATGTGAGACTATTCTCTTGCGCTTCAACTATTAGAATGAGGGTCAATTGATCCGCTAACTCGACAAAAAACATAATGAACAGCAATGAAGATTCATTAAGCAGAAATCAGATGGTTTGCGTCAACACAAATTTGTAAGCATCGTTCGTTTTGACGTCACTCTGTCGCGAAGAATATTTTACGTAAATATGTATAACAAACAGCCGGCGACAATATCTTCACGAGAAACTCAAATTAACATCTCAATACATACATGGAAATTGAAAATCTATTATGACAAACAAAAAAACCTTTTAGCGCTCATGACTTAAATTGCCATTAACAATGGTGTAATCCTTACACCACGCAAAAACTACTGAACTGATTTTGCATACATGTCTGTGAACATAAGACCAGAAAGAACATAGGGTATCTTTCATCCAGAATGCGGACGAAGTCGCAGGCACCAGCTAGTGGTGTAATAAAATTGTATTAAAGGATACTATACCTAGGTATGCATTTTTGTAAAGAATTAAGAAATAATAGGAATAATAATAAATAATTTAAGAAATAAACTTACCAATCTTATGCAATAACTTTTTTAAATGAAAGCCCCTAATAATTCTTATTTTTTAAGGTTTAACTTGGATACTCATTGATCATTGGTACTTAAAAGGATAATCATTGGTACTTAAAAGACAAGCTAATATTTTATATTATATCTGCTTCCATAGACTATAATTATTATGTAATATCTGCTTGCTTTGCATTAATCCGTTAATTAAGTATATATTAACACGTCAAAACATATTATCTCCAATTAACTAGGTACATAGGTAAGTACTTACCTATTAATTACTCAACTCATGTCTAATTGCTTATAAGATATTTTACCAAATTTGACTTACCTAAGTATAATGTCTAAAGTAACCTCTGTCTGTAGAATTACTTAGACTTTACAAGTATCATCATTTGTTGATGAGTGCCAAAAAAGTACCTACCCATTCTACCCAATATTTGAATTACTTACCTACATCGTTTCTTAAACTTTACATAAAAACTGTATTTTACTCTATCTTTAATTATTTATTTCTTTAACAGTGAATCGCTAGTTTAGTATAAGTTATAAATAATTTATTTAGCTTTTGCCCGCGTCTTCGTCTACTTCTGATCTACAAACTACATTACTGTAAAGTTTTATTACAATTCGTACTGTAGATTTTGTGTGAAACAGTAAAAAATCCATCCATCCATCCATCGGGACGTACCTAACTTAGAAAAGTAATGATAAAATCGGAGGATACAGTTTGATGCTGTAAGCTTTACATAATTATCTATCATCTACGTACATGCAAAATTTAATTAGCTATCGAGTATAGCTAAAGGATAAAAAAATTGGTATACCTATACCTACTTATTCGAATTCGTTAGATAGGTATATACCTATAAAACGCTCAAAGAAAAGTGTCCACGAGCCACACCCCATTTCTTATAGGTATTTTCATCAAGTTCCTACTGATGGGGCCTTAGTCAAAGAAACAAGCCAAAACGACAAAAGCCAAAGAATAAAATGTATGGGATGTAAGCATAGGATGTAAGTATAACGTTATTTTAGCGACGGTATAATACCTAAGTATATGTCAATCCCATACAACGGGCCCTAGTCAAAGTAACAATATAAAACAATAACGAAGTTCGAAAACAATAAAATGTATGGGCTTGACACCGTTGACATAATATGCCGTCGCTAAATCACGTGTTATATCCTGGTTACATCCCATACATTTTAATCTTTCGAACTTCGTTATCGTTTTTAAAATGTTACTCTACTGGGCTGTTTCTCAATACTGGCTTAATCATAGGTTATGTAAAAATATTTTTTTAATTCTGTCAAATCTAACAAACTGTTCAGCTTCAATAAGTAGTTATATTATAATCTAAGAATAATAATACTTTTATTCGTGGATTATTCTAATTTTCTAAAAAGTACCTACTGTCACGTTAAAATTGTAGTTTTTATATGAATTAATTGCTAATACAGTAAAATTTCCACAAGTAGATGAAGTACCTGCGCGAGTTGGTCTTCGTTTAAATGACCTTTTGAATCATCAAGGTCGGTAAACAAATTAAGATTTGTTCAAATCACGCGATAAACACAAAAAGCATCGCTATGGGAGCATCGTAAAATGGAATTTGCAATAATTTGTTCAGTGCTGAATCAAAACACAAACAAATGACCACATTAAGTGTTAATTAAATGTATGAGCAAATTTTTGTCAGAAATGTGTTTTTTATTTGTCCACCAATCACCGCTTGACCTCCCGACGAACACACAGACAGTCCACACACACACATAGAAAAGCAGTAAGTAGGCGTGTACGTGTCCATACACAGGACAGGGTGTAATGACGCAAAGCACACAAGGAATATTTGCGCCTGTATGCCGTTACAAGAATGCGATCCATTTGAAAGGCGCCAGCAAAGACGTAAGCCAGTCACCTGACCACAACGAACATCGTCGTCGACTAGCTTCTCAGGAGCTAAACGTCCTTATTGATGCCCTTGTCAAGCTAAAGTAGGCTTTATGGTCTAGTATTTCGTTTCAAAATTAAAAAGCAGACACCAAATATTGCAGTAGCAAACTCAGGAATGAAGATTTTCCAGTTAAGATGTTAAACATCATTTAGGCAAGTCCTAGAATTCCACCATAAACGTAATTAATTTGCAAATATAAAAATAATCTATAAACAGGGTTTATAAGGAATTTCGACTATTGTTTTGTATTAGGTACCTATACTTACCTACAGCTATTTTTTGTATCAACAGATTTACCTGAAAGTCAGGCGAGTAGTCCAGTACCTCAAGCAAACCAAAGTTAACGGTCTTACAATATATTACGACTACGATGACCACCTTCTCATAAACTGCAGCTCCTCCGGAACAAACCCTGATACTAAACTAAAAATTGCTACTAAACGAGAAGCCGCGTCTCAGCAATGTATTTTTAGGATCCTTGGTCCTTGGTATTATGTATGAAATTAAGGGTAAGTCCTTCCTTATTATAATTATCTATAGACGTTGACTTGGCCGCAAGCCGTGTTGTTTTATTTGTTTTTTTATCCGCCTCACAAGAATTTGTGTAAGTACGGCCTGCTTAAAGAATTGTATAGTATTCTAAGCTATTGCAGAGAGGTTATCATAATATCACCTATCGAAATAATATTACTTTGCAGGATTACCTCAGAGGGAGAGGTTTCAAAGTTCGCGCAACGCACGCAGTATGGCGCGTATCTATGGCGCGCAGTACGGTAATAAGAATGTAAAAATTCTAAGTATGGTCTGAGGCTGAGGTATGGTAGGCATTAATTAGGACAAGTCGTCAGAGTACTCACAACTGTACACCCGGTAGAACATACATTTTCTTTTTAAGCTATGAGCACAGAATAGGTAGGTATTACTACTAATACACTGGGGTTCTAACCATGTGAGCAATTTGATTAACAACAATTCGAACATTCGACGCAATACGATAGGTGAGAACAATAATACTCCATAATATGGAGCCCTAGGCCAGAGAACTAGGCGCTGCTCCGGCGTGATGCCGTTTGCCAAGTTCAGACGCGAAATTTCTAAGAAGCTAAAGTACCTATTTAGCTTTATTTTTCCAGTGACACCATCGACATTGCTTAAAATGTCCTCAATCAGGATTTCAAAAGTAATGCAGGTGTGTGCTCTGAAATGCAGGCCCTTTTTTATGGTGAAAGTTATTGTCATCAACTCATTCAATGAAAATTTTGGCATACATAATTCTTATTAATGGAATAATATACAAAACAAGTTTAAATTTGAGCAAAAAATCATTACGTCTGAATAAAAATATAATCGATTTCACGAAAATATATTAATTATGACCCCGACGTGATTTGAACACGCAACCTTCTGATCTGGAGTCAGACGCGCTACCGTTGCGCCACGGAGTCGTTGTGAAAATGGTTGAAATATTGGTACAGTTACAAAATATCACATATTTTTTGTATGTTAATTAATGAGTTTGTAAATATAAATGCATTAAATATTTGAATCTAAATACTATTTTATGAACTGACTCATATAATTGAGGAATACACTAAAACAGTAGCTCAATGCAAGAATTTACTTATTAAACGAAGGAAACTACGCCATCTAGTCGAATTCCAAAACTACATTTTAACATTTACCTTAAGTAGGTAAAATACCAATACTAGTGTCGTATAAATATACTAGATGGCAGTGTTTTATATCTCTTATAAAATATAAGTACTCGATGGTATACGTTTTGTCTACAGAAATTATCATCTTAATGAATATGTAAAAATAAAATTTGTTTTAATTTATTATTTAAAAAAACCTAAATTTTTTGTTATGAAAGCCTATTATAAATTGATATCACTTAGCATTAGCCCCTGTGGCCTAATGGATAAGGCATCGGCCTCCTAAGCCGGGGATTGTGGGTTCGAGTCCCACCAGGGGTAGAGTGTTGAAGAACATGAGTTTTTGTCATTATATTTTTTTTAATTAATTAATATTAAATTTATGTATACTTAACTAAAATATATTTCCAAAAGTAGTCCCTTTTAACATAACATAACATAATTATGTTCTGCACTTTTATCAATAACTAGAAACCAGCGCTCGGCTTCACACATAATTATGCAATATTTTCTGCATATTATTATTAAGTACCATAAACCTTAATAAACCATCCCGTTTTCACTCTTTCTATTAGTGTAAACCGTATTAAAATACTTGCATTAGGTGCTTCACATGCATTTTCATTGAAATTGTTGACATCATTTGTGTTTCCAACTGTTTGCAACTCCAAATATTCACAAATCTTTGTTACACATTTCAGTTGATAACTAGCTGTCTCCACCAGTAGTTACCTCATTAGTAGGTATGTTGTCGGAAAAATTTCCTTAGATATTATTTTTTATTTCCCTTTTAAAGATTAATAAGCTATTTCGACGTTAAAATTTAAATAAAAAACGTGCGCACGGTGTAATCTATTTAATTAAAAATGAGATTAAAAAACATAGGAATATGATTAATGTTTGCAAGGGTTTCAAATGCACAGCATATCCGCGGAGGGCAAGACACCTAAGTCCGGCATGCTGGATATAATATCCGATTTGTTGTGGAACACGACACTCATTATCTGAAAAATAATAAAATTATTTTATTTCTTCTTCTTCTTTATCTTTATTTTATCTTCTTTTTTATATGTCTCCCCGTCTCTCTATTACTAATAATTACTATAAGCTAAGTAATCTAAGCCGACGGCCGCTGGGGCCGGAAGGTTCTCGAGTGGAGGCCACGGACCAGCAAGCGCAGCGTAGGACGTCCACCCACAAGGTAGACAGACGACCTAATAAAGGCCGCGGGTCAGCGGTGGATCCAGGCTGCTTCTGACCGGTCCTATTGGAAAATTATGGGGGAAGCCTATGTCCAGCAGTGGATGTCCTATGGCTGAGATGATGATAATGATGAAGCAATCTAACTTAAATGCAGTCCTTCGGGATTACTGTGGATCACAACGATTGCTGTGGAAATGTGGAAGGTTGCTATGGAAATTTGGAAGGCTAGTGTGGAAACCTCTTAGGGCATCCTACTCATCATGCTGTAGAGATTTGTGGCCACACGAGCAGAGGTTATCTGAGAGTTTGAAGTGAAAACGGGCTCCAACTCTGCGGTAGGTTGACTCAGATGAGAGATAATGGGGTGCTTCAGAGTAGGGTTGTTGCTGATTCAGGTTTTTACTGTATCAGCGGATGCTGATGCTCATTTTTTCAGATCAATATCAGCACTGCTGATGCTGATATTAATAAATTACTTTAAAAAAATATCCTACTATTGATTATATTATTTTTGTTAACATTTACTTATACCTCTATATTACAAGTAAACATAAATTATATAGTGTACATGTTTTTTTAATAATAATAAATAATGTTTAGCTAACATTTTTATTGATAATGTCAGCATGTCAGCATTAAAAATCAGCATCGATCGTACTTTGATACTATGGTTGGTATTAAATAATGTTTTGATATAATAAATGCGAATTGCGTAACCTATTGCTTAAATTCGCCGCACCATTCGTTGGCGCCGTGGCTTAGTTGGTTAAAGCGCCTGTCTAGTAAACAGGAGATCGGGGGTTCGAATCCCCCCGGGGCCTGTGTTTCGCATTACCTTACCCTACTTTTTTTCTACCAGACAGTTACTATTATATGGACGCAAAAACGGCTGAACGCACTTGGATGAAATTTGGCATACTTAGATAGTTTTTATTACCTGGATTAACACATAGAATACTTTTTATCTAAGAAAAACGTTTGAGGAAACTTCTAAAAACATAAAAATTGCACCCATTTTTTTATATGTTTATATAAAAACATATATGTTTTCGGGAACATAACATATTTTTATTAAACTTAAAATCAAAAAATAGTTTTTCAATAAATACAGAATAAATTAAACTTACTTGCATTGCACATATATTTAAAGTTGATATTCCTGTGACTGAAAAATATCTTTTCAATAAATACAGAACAAATTCAACTTACTTGCACATATATTTAAGGTTGATATTCCTGTGACTGAAAAATATCTTTTCAATAAATACAGAACAAATTCAACTTACTTGCACATATATTTAAAGTTGATATTCCTGTGACTGAAAAATACTTTTTCAATAAATACAGATTAAATTCAACTTACTCGCACATATATTTAAGGTTGATATTCCTGTGACTGAAAAATATCTTTTCAATAAATACAGAACAAATTCAACTTACTTGCACATATATTTAAAGTTGATATTCCTGTGACTGAAAAATACTTTTTCAATAAATACAGAATAAATTCAACTTACTCGCACATATATTTAAGGTTGATATTCCTGTGACTGAAAAATATCTTTTCAATAAATACAGAACAAATTCAACTTACTTGCACATATATTTAAAGTTGATATTCCTGTGACTGAAAAATACTTTTTCAATAAATACAGAATAAATTCAACTTACTCGCACATATATTTAAGGTTGATATTCCTGTGACTGAAAAATATCTTTTCAATAAATACAGAACAAATTCAACTTACTTGCACATATATTTAAAGTTGATATTCCTGTGACTGAAAAATACTTTTTCAATAAATACAGAATAAATTCAACTTACTCGCACATATATTTAAGGTTGATATTCCTGTGACTGAAAAATGTCTTTTCAATAAATACAGAACAAATTCAACTTACTTGCACATATATTTAAAGTTGATATTCCTGTGACTGAAAAATACTTTTTCAATAAATACAGAATAAATTCAACTTACTCGCACATATATTTAAGGTTGATATTCCTGTGACTGAAAAATATCTTTTCAATAAATACAGAACAAATTCAACTTACTTGCACATATATTTAAAGTTGATATTCCTGTGACTGAAAAATACTTTTTCAATAAATACAGAATAAATTCAACTTACTCGCACATATATTTAAGGTTGATATTCCTGTGACTGAAAAATATCTTTTCAATAAATACAGAACAAATTCAACTTACTTGCACATATATTTAAAGTTGATATTCCTGTGACTGAAAAATACTTTTTCAATAAATACAGAATAAATTCAACTTACTCGCACATATATTTAAGGTTGATATTCCTGTGACTGAAAAATATCTTTTCAATAAATACAGAACAAATTCAACTTACTTGCACATATATTTAAAGTTGATATTCCTGTGACTGAAAAATGCAACGGAGGGCAAAAATCTGGTGAAGCGCAAGGGGTGGTGAAGTTGAATGCGGTAACTTGTCTGTCGTTTATCGTTTGACAACTGTGAGACGTGTCGGCCCCTCGCCAGTTGCAAACCAACAAACTCCCTTGCCCCACGTTACGAACCTTAAATTATAACATTAAATTTATTATCCCAGCAACCGACAAGCTATTTACTACCTAATTTTCAATCCCTGAAGTCCCACGCAAAAACAGAGTGTTAAAAGTTTGACTGTCTTTGGAATCTTCGAATCCGGTTTTTTTTGTTTGAAAGCTAACGTGATCGAGATGGTTCTTAGCAGTGATATGTTAAAAAGACATATCACTGGTTCTTAGATATAATTACGAAAATCTGTGTTCAGGCACAGATTAAATAATAGTTACTATCGTAAGATCAACTCGTTTCCTAGTTGACGTAGGGATATCACTAACTTTTATATGTTTTGATTGATAGAAGTTTGATATATCTACTGTTACTTCGGTGGTATTTCCATGACATGGTAACCTTAATCTGATCAAGTAGGTATCATGTAGTTTACGGGACACCCAAATACTCAGCAACTTACAGCAGATATAGTATGTTTATTGGGGCTCAATAGAAAGTTAGGGGTTAGTTTATAATTTTAATTGATTAAAAAAAAAAATATTTCGCGAAGGCGTTATTTTCGTCGCCTAAATTTAAAACTTAGATGAAAATACAGACCATATTTAAGAAAGTGTGAAGAAGATTTGTACAAAAAATTCTATTTTCTGAGAAAATAATAATAATAATAATAATAAATTACTGCCCAAAAAAAACCTTTTATCACAGTATAATAAAATATTCATCGACAACTACATTTTGATTTTAAGCTTATTAATTTACTTAAGTTCTGTACTTAAAGTTTTTATTGGCAAGAAGGCTGCGCTCATATTGGTCAAAATTGTGTTTGTCCTTGTCTTAAAAGTAACGGTTCTTACCTGTACATTAATAAGTGATTGATGTCTCAAATAATAGGGATGAATTCGATAATATTTTACTTTGTTGGGCATAACAAAGTCTTCGTATTCCACTTGGGTGTATTCTGTGTCGTTAAAGGGACAATGTACTCCGATCATCCTCATTGGAATGTAATCACCTCTCACCAAGTTCGCATCAACTATATTTATAGCATCGCCAACACTTGTCGATTCAGTCTAAAAATAATACAAAAAAATATAATGACTTTACAGACGTTTTTAGTCTTAAAACATATATTTTTAACTTTCAAATAGTTATGTTTAGTTTATTGCATAGATAAATTATTGGTCTCGCTGCGCTCGACTAGATACCGCCGTCGTACTTGTAAAATGCGGCATAAAATAGTACGCCGATTTCGGCGTAGCCGAGTCAGTGACACTGCAAACTGTCTGTGATGTGTACGTGCCGAATGTTTTATTAAATTTTAGGCATAATAAAATACCAGTTTGCGTAGTGAAACTGTGTAAAAATATAATAAAACTGGGTCAAAAGTGATAAAAAGTGACTACACTACAATAAAAAGTTGCCACATTTTTCGGACCTATTGCTTCTGTATAGCGCTCTATCTAGTCGAGCGCAACGAGACCAATCAATTATCTTTGGTTTATTGAATCTTTTTTCAAATAAATTGTTAAAAAATATACTAGCTTAGTTAGTAACTAATACTTAGGCGACGGTAGCCAGCTACCATCAAGTGGACCGACATCCTGTCTGCCGAGTTTAACATTAAAAAAATTTGTTTACCGTTAAAAAAAATTCCGAATAATCTAAATATTCGTTGTTCACGTTTTGAAACTCGGTCGTGTCCTGAGAAACATACGCAAAGTATACGTCAAAGTAAGTAGTCCGCAGAGTGCTCATGAGTGCTCTGGCACGTTCCAGCTCTGCACTGGACGGAGTGTCGCTCGGGCTCACCACGAGAACGACCGTGCTCAAACTGGCACTAGTTTGTAATGCCATTTCGTCCATCGACTTGTTCTGTGAATACTGGATCACTTGTGATATGACGTTGGGAAGGTTCAGTCGATTCGGCCCTTCAACAATAATGAGTCATTTAAAAGAGAACAGCATATTACCTGGATTGAAAACTAGATCAATGTGTAAATTATGATCTAAATAGCTTCTATTATATACCAAAGACTAGACTTGGTATCCAATAATCGAAAAAAAATTCAATTTTTAATCAAAAATCTATATTTTGAAACGCACAATATTTTAAGATTTTCAAAAGAAAACATTTTTAAGAGCCTTTTTGAATGTAATTAAGTAAAGTAACCCGTCACGCTCGGGTTAGTGACGCTGAATGGGATTTACTCGGCTCCACTCGATAACAAGTGCGCTCGAATTGGTGTCACACTGATTCGTGTATACTTGGCTATAATATAATATTATATAACTATATATTTTAAAATTGGAAAATTAGAAGTTTTGACCACTATCGTAAGGTCTTAAGCATCCTGCCCATTTTCTTTTCCTTTGAAAACTTCAGCTAAAGTGCAATACATCTATACAAAAGTAGGCAAAGATAGAGACAGTTTAAAATATATAAATGTAAGTATGATGTACATACATTCGCCTGTGAAATTGTGTATGTACGTGAACAACGAAGAAAGATTCTGGGAAGGTGGCGCTATCCACTGACCAGTGTTGCCATGAATCAACGCAATTGTGCTGCGCTTTAAATTAATTTCGAAGGCACCTCCAATCCATCTGAAAAATATTTATAGGTACTGGCGAGCATTATAAAAATTAAGTAAAATTAAACAACTTTTCCTTAAAATTTTTTTTTTCAACGCGGACGAAGTCGCGGGTACCAGCTTAATTATATTTAAAAATCTACTTTTAAAATTTAAAGTCATTAAAGCAAAGCATAAATTGACGACACTCATAAAACTTACGAGACAAATCTTTCCACGTCGTAACCTTTCCAAGAAGCGTCAGTTGCGATAATCAGATCCACGATGGGCAAACTCTTGCTTGTTCCACACTCCTTTTGATTTATGCTCAGTACACTGGCTACAAAAAAAAATTATATCCTGTAGGTACTAATCTTCTCTACTGAAATGTTAATTTGCGAAAAGAGACAAATTTCCAATCAGGTGAAGCATCACAGGTAAGTGACCGGTTGCTTTATATCTGATAGTTTACTAGTTTTGTAGTAGGTACAACAAGGCGTTGCATTTAAAAACTCTCTGAATTTCTATGAGAAACACTTCTTTACATATTATTGTAAGGTCGCATCATGCTGTGGTCTCACAATTTCGAAGTAAAACATCAGAAACTAATCACTACATACTCGTAGTATAAAACAAAGTCGTTTCCTGCTGTCTGTCTGTCCCTATGTACGCTTAGATCTTTAAAACTACGCAACGAATTTTATTGCGGTTTTCACTAATGGATGGAGCGGTTCTCGAGGAAGGTTTTAGTATATAATTTACAAAGTTACGCGGGCGAAGTCGCCGGCAGCAGCTAGTCTTATATATAGTACGTTAAGTATTATTTTATTTTAATTATATTAGTCTTTTAACGTTGGTTTTAACGTATAAAAATCAACGAAATAGTATATCTCTGCGATATAAGAATGCCTCTATGGGAACAAATATAATTGATTTTTACTTCCATTGAACTCTCCCTTCTTGTTTTCTCTTTATTCCAAGGTGCCTTATGGGCAATCTAAGGTCCACTTACACACATAGTTAGTAAAGGCCTCTACAGCAGACGCAGTAATCCTGTCCATCTCTTCCACTGGAATGTAAACGCTGCCTTGTCGCAAAGACAACACGTGAGCGAACCTCGATGTTTCTGTCAGCAGTTGAGAGGTGTTGAAAACGTCTTTGAACAAAGTTTGACGATTGCATGCCCTAACGGCTGTTTCGAACGACACGCCTTCGGATGAATAATACATGTCGATAACTTGTGATAATCTCAATGACCTCCTCTGTTCGATCCAATTTGGGACATATTTGGCTAATATGAGACCTGAAAATTTATTTGTAAAAAGTTTTAATACTGACTATAATAATAATTTGATTGCAAAAAAATTGATATACGAGGCAACAGGTATATCTAGGAATACATATTATGTATCTAACTAATTATGTAGTTAAATAAATTTTTTTATAGGATTTTGTAACCAATAAGCAAGCAATTAAAATGATTACTATGCTAATATTTATAACTAGGTATGTAAATTTTTGTATGTTGTAGCATTCTACAAGGTCTGTTTTCCTTTGAAAATTCAAAGTGACAATTTCTATTGCTATCTTTATTAGCGATGACAAATTATGTCAATCGGTAATCAATACCTATTTCAAATCTTAAGTCTTAGCGAATTTTGAAATGAATGGAATTTGTAATCGAAACTGATAAAGCACTTTTCCTGTCTGCTATACATGACATATAGAAATATTATCTATAATTTCTCTCACACAAATTTTTTCTTCAATTTTGATGCAAAGTCGTTTTGAAAATATGATAGCGTTACCTTTAGTTAATTCTTAAAGAAGTTTATGTATAAATCTTCAAACAAGTACCTAGCAATTGGCGATAACTACAAAATATTTACCATCAATGCCAGCTAGGATTTCTGAATCAGTAAATTGCCAATCTGGAAAGGTCCTGTTTTGTGATAGTAAATAATAATTTCGTGGCAAAAGAGTGTCGTTCCAACTGTTGTTACTACCGATCACCATTCTTTGCGAGGCGGACCCGACTCTTGGACCTTGATTCACTACCACTTCAGCCAAATCACCTGAAACGAAATTTCATATGATCCCAAATTTAACCGCTATAAACTATAATGTTATATGATTAATAAAGGTAATAAATATAAGGACATAACTCTATAGCTATATTAGGTTTGTTAGGTTGTACATTAGGTTTATATCTTGGAAATTATAATATGATTGACTGGAGGTAAAACACACAAAGGAACATGGAACAATAACAAACGAACTTTGAACTATAATAATAAATCATAGAGCAATAAATAATTAAGTATGAAGTTACAAAAAAACAATTAATAAAAGAATAACTAAAGAGTTTAAACTAAGAATAACTTTAATAAAACAATTAATAAAGATTAATAAAAGGAAAATCACAACAGCTACAAAAAGTCAGATCAAACCGTGTCCAGTTTTTCATGCACTAAAATCAGTCTACAACAAAAACCTATAACGAATAATAACTAAAGAAAATAACGAACCAGCAAGAGTAGAGATCCAAATGTTGCTAATATCTGCTCCGGTGTTAGGTGGACTTTCTCTGGTAGCTACTGTGTCTAAGGTCTCTATATCCGCCAACCATTCGTCTTTGGCCGAACTCATTAGGGGTTCGGCGATGTCAGCTTTGAAAACGTCAGCGTTTAATATGTCTGAAACCAGAACCCGCTGGGCTTCCATGGCAGATGCTATTGCGGATATAACAATGCCCGGTGAAATGGTACCCCAATCAGTCTGAATGACGCCTTGTTCGAGAGGACACCGGCTTATCGATCTGAAATTATTAAGCTGTGATACATAGATGTATGATTGGTCTCGCAGCGCTCGACTAGATACCCCCGTCGTACTTGTAAAATGCGGCATAAAATAGTACGCCGAATTCGGCGTACCCGAGCCAGTCACACTGCAAACTGTCTGTGATGTGTACGTGCCGAATGTTTTATTAAATTTTAGGCATAATAAAATACCAGTTTGCTTAGTGAAACTGTGTAAAAATATAACAAAACTGGGTAAAAAGTGATAAAAAGTGGTGACGGTTTTTTTACACACACTACAATAAAAAGTTGCCACGTTTTCGGAGCTATTGCTTTTGTATAGCGCTCTATCTAGTCGAGCGCAGCGAGACCAATCAATTATCTTTGCTGTGATATTTTTGATGTGAGGGTAGTCAGATTGTCTGGTCAGACAGACGTCATGGTCAAATTGTCAACAGACAGGTCAGACTGGCCACTTGATGGTAGGTGATTACCGTTATCTACCTAAGTACTAAAAGCAACGCTGCAAGGGCTCTGCCGACCTTACTAAGAATAAACACAAGGATATAGGGAAAGGGGCTATCCTTTTCACATTAAATTTTATTTCTGTGAGTTGTCTGCGTAGAACTTTAGTTTCAAAAGGTGTTAAGAGTCTACAATTTGTCTACAACAATTTAAATATTGACGAAGGTTTTCGTACCTCGACTGTACTTACAGTCATTTAATTAATTAATTAATTATCTTTAGGATAAGTTTATTAAATATAGGTACTAATCATTGCATTTATAAAAAATAAGATTACCTACCTACTACCACAAAATAGTTTATCTCAAATGACAACAAATTGGTGTTCTCCGCACTCTAGTGCTTGCACTTGAGTGTGGACTTTTCTTGAGAGCCTGGCTGTCTGGAGAAGGCTGCCCGTCTTCTGCAGATGGTCTAAGGGGACCTTGCGCACATAGTTGGCTAGCTGTGTGTGCCTGCACAAGGTCCCCCCTTCGCGTGGGTATTGCCTGGGTGTCTCCGGGCAATCCCTTTCTTTGGCGATAGCCTAGCCAGTAATGGCTAGGCTGCCCTGGGGGAGGATCGGAGTTAGGTGCCTCGGCAGAACCCGGTTCACCCCGCTCACAGGGCAAGGAGGCATCGGGGAGTTTTAGTGGGTATTCCCAGTGCCGCTAACATCCTAACATCAGGTGCTGGGCGACCCCCACATATCCCTATCGCCTAGCCAGCGGATGGGAATCTGTAAGCGGATTTCTCCTCGACAAAAAAAAAAGGTATTCATAACATAATTAATTTAAATTTTTTACTAACCTACTTTCATTAAGTCCAACTGTGACCATATTTTGTCTGTGCGTTGCTGTGAGCGGACAAACTACATTTTCATCACCTCTCTCCCATTGTCTTACTGTTGAACTAATGATCTGATGGAGAAGACATTTCTCGGTCGAAGTAAGTATATCATCTACTTCTAGGTGATTTTGGCTCGGCAAGAAGAGATCCATAAGTAGTTTATATTTGTGGAATTGAAATGAAGACGCTCGATACGGTGTTACGAATTCGGTTTCAACCGGATTCCGAGACTGTTCTACGCCATCAAGTCGAAGACTGAAATTAAAAATATTCAAAAAAATTAAATCAAAATAGTTACGTAGGTACATTCGCAATAGGTAGGTATATGTTTTGCTTGCTCCTATATATCTACTTCATAGACTTTCGCAGGCAACTATATAGAATAGGCCCCATCGAAGCTATAATTTAATAATTTGAAAATCGGAGCAAGCAAAGATTTGCTATACTAAAAGAAGCATCGGTCCGGCAAACTGTCCAGTACCTAATAGAGAAATACTCACATAAAAGCTATATTTCTTTTTCAATTAAGGATATAATATAATTATCCATGTGCATGTTTTAATAGGCAACACAATCGTTATTTATTTTCTCTTAGATAACAATTGATAAAATATACCTACTTTTTCTTTGGTACACAGATGGATGAAGGACTTCTTCGGATCCTGGCTCTCAAATATTGAATAGAATAAAGTGTCTACTTACCTTCTCAATAAAGATGTACTAAAGGCCCTTAAATCAAGCTGCGAGTTATTCTCTAGGCGTCTCAAAAGTGATAATAAAACATCGAGACGCCGAGGAGCTCCGAGCGAGGGCCCACCTCCACGATAGCATGTTAGAAGATGCTCTGGAAGGCTTGGATGAATGACACTATGGCTATCTATATACAGAAACAATTTGTATTATAAATACATATTAATCCATCAAATTAAATTTGTATTTGAGCCTATCCCTTATCCTTATTTCTACTATGGTCAGCAGCGCACTTGAAACACCTGTGGTGTTGCTTGTATGATACCATCAAGTGTACCGTAAACCTGTCTGTCGATCTTAACATTTAAAAAAATCGCGTTGGGAAATTGCAGTCCCGGGATTTAAAGGAACGAGTATTTTTTCGTAGCCGTATCTACCGTAAGCATACTCATACTTAGATTCAAAATAGAACCTGTCTTCGACCTTACCAAACATAAAAAAAGCTAGATTAAATTTATCTAGACAAAGCAAAATTTAATCAATGGTTTATTAATTCTGCAAACTCCAAAAATATACAAATGCATTTTTTAATTTTTTTTTATCAAGCAAATAACTATGAGTTTTACAAAAATCGTTTCGAAATAAGACACTTCAATTTTATTGATAGGATTAGTAAATTTTAAATTAATATTTACCTTAACTCCTTACACCTTAACCTTATAAATTAATATAAACCAAGAATTTTTTGACTCATCATTTTAAATTCTATTTATCAAACTTGAATGAATGTATCTATGTACTTGCATATTTCCAGACACATACATACTTATGTATAATTACTCCACTAGCTAGTGATATACTTTTGAAATGATACCTACTTAATTATACAAGTTAACTGCTAAGGTAAAACACTCATCATACGAAGTAATACTGAAAATCGTAATAATTTCACGCAATATAGATTTTCAGGTTAAAATATCATAGCTTCTTTACTTCATAATTATTACACTATTAATCAATCAATAAATACTATTATAGTAATACTCACAGGAAAAAAATATAAAAAGTACGACTAGACGTTTCATTTTTATCACATTTTTGGCTTTTTCATTAATATCACCATACGTTTTCTATGCAGGGCGTGTATTGTATCAGTTTTGTACTACTTAATGTGTTGACGATAACAATTGATAAGATAATGAATCACTGCGCCTTTACACCATTACTTATACAAACGTAGGAAAAAAAATACTTGTTAGAAAAATATTTTATTTCTAATGACATATTAAATAAGTGTGCATCTAATTACAACAAATTTCGTTATATGTTTAAATTTACATATTTCATTCATTACTTATTTACAATGTTTTACACAAAATGTCATTATTATGAATGGAATGAAAAGGGGAAGACTGTTCTGTAGAGTGGATGAAATATAATAATTAAATATTATGATAGAAATTAGAATATTTGTTCTTGAATAAAATGTTGAGTGAATAAAATAAATAAACATTATGAATACTGGCTACATTGTATTAAAATGATGTTAAAATTATTTTAACAATTCCATTTAATTAATAAAAAAAATATTAATTTTCAAATGATGTTATAATTAAGTTGTTGTAAGAGACATAATTAAATATATTAAAGGAAACTAAAAATTTTGTTCTTGAACAAAATGTAGAGTAAAAATTTGATGCATCATATTAAAATTATTTTAACAATTTTTTTAACTAATAAAATTGTTAAAATTTAATAATTTTTAAATGATATTCAAATTAAGTGAATATAAAAGAAATAATTAAACATATTAATAGAAACTAAAATTTTTATTCTTGAACAAAATTTCCTGTCAGAATAAAATAAATATGCATCATATTAAAATGATGTTAAAATTAATTTAAAAATCAATTACTAACATAATTCCGTGAAACACGTTTTGGAAATAAAACTATTTTTACAATCTCATAAACAATTACCTATAAGTGGAAATTGTACATAAATAATAATGAAAATGTACCTATATTAAATTTGTACACACAGTACATACTTAAATAAAACAATATTTGCACCCTTTATAATCTATTTTTCACAAGCTATAATGTGTTTATATATTTTGTTCTATATTTTTTTTACTGAATGAATACTATTGGCATTAGTTCATATTATATACATTAAGAATTATAGTTATTGTAAAAGAACACACCGTTTATATTTGGTTAATAAACATTTTAAATTAAATTGGTCTAAATGACCAAGGTAACTTAAAAGTTGACTGTCAAATTAAATTAAGTTTTCATGTCCTTCTCCTATTGGAAATATTGATAGTGTAAAGTTTGTATTGATAAATACTCAAGTTTGCAGTCGGTTGACCAAGTTATCGTAACACCAACTTAGCTGGTTTGCCGTCCACCTCTCGAGAAGAACCGTGTCTCAGTGTGAACTCTCGTTTAATGTATGCAAACAAGAGATCAGTTATCAAAAATATTTGTGCAGTTGCAAATGAGAGAGTAACGCCAAAGAAGAAGTTGGCATTCGCCGATCCTGAATAGATCCAGAGGTGCCACACTGTCGGTCCGAGAGCCGATGTGATCACAAAGGCACAGCCAACAATGAATTTTTGTTGCATAACTGTAAAATAAAATAATCACGAATGTATATTATTAATAAAATACTTTTTAGCCTGCTAAATTGTTAAAAATATAAAAAAATAGATGGGTGGCGGCGCCACCGCCACCCATCTATTTTTTTAATGAGGACAAAATGACGGGCAACAGCTAGTGGTAGGGGAGCCCACGATGCTAAATGTGGAGTCACTCGAAGGTCGTGGGGACCTATTGGATTTTGAAAATTAGATAGTAGGAAGGAAAAAAAGGTTATATGAGGTTTTTCTTTTCAGCAGTGGGGTGAGCATCTACTGCTAAATTTTGTAGATGCTGTATTTAAAAAAAATTCTCCAAGTAACCAGCACATTAATACATATCCGTTATCGGAAACACGTGTGGAATATACATTGGCAATATCTGATGCGCTTAAGCAATACCATAGTTAGTTTCTCATGTTTCTTCAAATCAGAGACGGATATAAAAAATAAAACATTTCTCAGCTCATTAATGTTTATAAAAATGTACCCAGTAATTTGAATAGAGATTAAATCAGTATTCAAATTGTAATGTAATTCAATTGTAATTCAAATGTATGATGCAACAAAAGTTTCTATACTAATTCCATAGTAAAAAAAATTTAAACACTGAATTTATTAAAATTTAATTAGTCAAAATCTTTTGACAAGCCCGTAGGATGAGTGGCTAGCGTGCTAGCCTTAACAATCTGTCTCAGGGTCTCCGGGTTCAATTCCCAGTAGGGTCAACTTTGGAAATGAACATTTTACACATATCCCAGTAGTGGAACACAATAAATGTGTAGGCAAATATCAATATTCAACTGATCTGCACTATAGGCTTTTTGTTCACTTACAAAGATTGTCACCAATTAAATAGATATTTAATAAACATTGATTTTTCCATAAAATATATTTTGTATATGTTTTATATATTTTGTGTAGAGATTTCTACTTAAAAAAGTGACACTGGATAAGTGATAAGTAATAAAATTTGAATAAATATTATACTTACAAGAAAACAAATGTTTCCAAAGAGGCAACAAGGACAGATAAAATCCAACATCTCCAATGCAAGGGTACGATCTAAATATTGTGGTAAGTGCTATGAGAACCGTGGCAAGCAGCACTGGCTCCTTTTTGAACCTCAAAGTGAGTGGCACAATGTAGAGAGCGAGGGCATTTATTTGAAAGGCACAAACAAACAGCAAACGAAAGTGTTCAAACATTTCAGTGAAGAAGTACCAAAATAACCCAATGTTAGGTTTTAGATCTGGCACTGTCAATCTGAAACAGAAATATTATGTTGCTTAGTATAATCTTATGACATGTTTAATGATAAAGAGATGCAGGCAGGTTGATCTGCCTATTTGATGTTAGGCTACCTTAATAAACAATATCAGAGGAATTTGATTGCACTATCAACCCTGAAATGATAAAAACGTTATAGGACATGAGAATGGGCTCATCTGGCATCCCTTACTCAGGCATTGAATCAAAAAGGTTCTTCTGAAAAGGTTGCCCAGTTAAGATACTAACTGCATTGACATGCGATTAGCAATAGATAAAAACAAAGCATATCTTAAGTATTTTTTTGCATATATGTATTTTTTATTTTTGTATAAACCAAATTCCATCATCATTAGCCTAATTAGCCTTTTTCTCTCCATTGTTCGATATAAGGCTTATCACCATACACAGTCCTTTGCAGCCTCCATTCGAGAACTCATCTACCTATCATACAAATGTTCTTTCAATAATTTGGCAACTGGTTTTTTTTTTTCAGTTTTTATGTTTTCCACTAATATTAAGTAATTAAACATTTACCATGTTATACTTACATCATTCCATATGTATTTTGTACATAATGATATGAGCCGTCCATTATGTATGCAGAAACATATATCAAAAATCCCCAACACAATACAAAAACTAGTAAAGTGTAAATGTAAGAGCATTTGTTGCAGCCCTTGTTTACATCTGCCAATAATATAGTAATGGGTACTATTAGAAGCACCGGGTACAATGCTTGATGGGTCGCCAAAGCCACAAATGCACAGGCCAAAATAGTTTTACCACTTGATGCACCCCATAACGCTGCGGCTATTAATAAATTCTGTATCACAGTTGTCGTCATGCCGACGCAGTTTAGAACTGAGTAAGGGTTAAACAAATATACAGACAAAACATATTCAGTCGCCTCTCTCAATTGCACATCTTGTAACAACATAGTCTTTGATTCCTCAGAAAAGTTAATTTTATTTGAGTCCTGGGTTTCCTTAAATATACGTATGAATGCTTTCGCTGTTCTATGCAATAAATAAGCGGTCAAAAGATCTAGCACTGTGAAGAGCAGTGGCAGTAAGTATGGCACTCTTTTCATTAGAAAATGAAAAATAACTAACATAATAGGTGATTCATGAAATGCGTCTCCCTCATAAGGGTTTATGTTGTGGTCATACAGGTAAACACCCTCAACTAATCTCTTCCACGAGTTTAAAGGCGTTGCTATTTCAACTCTATTTGCTATCGTTTGCCAATGGTCTATGTGTATGAGCCAATACCGCACAAGACCGGCTACAAAATACTTTAATATTACAGCCATTTTTCAAAGCCTATGGTTATCTTCTATAATTTAATTAAATATTAGGACAATTTTTTCATTTTGAGCACTCCTTTTCAGTATTATTTAATCCCAATTTTGGTCACTCTGTTATTATAAAAATTAAAAACCACTCCACAAATACAATGAATGTATTTAGCAATTTGACAGTTCAATTGACACTTGACTTGTGAAGTTGTGTCAGAAAAACGTTGATTGATTCGATTGGCTCTGAGGATTGGCTACATGGACTACACTGACAACTGACAATACCTATGTTGCTAACAAAAAGCATGCACAGAACACATAATCATTAATAAAATTCTTAGGTAGATAAAATTAAAATAAAATAAAATTGCCTCGTCAAATAAAAATTTTAATTATAAATCATTATGACACAACCCAGTTTATATATTAACTGGCAGGAGTTAACAAAAGATATGCCTTTTTTGTCTCTCTTTACCATAGAGTATGCATATTACTTGATTCTACGCTCTGTGACGGAGACTAGTCACGTGACCATCGTGAAGCTTTTTGGCGGAAAGAGACAATTTTTTGAACAGTTATAAGTTTTAATACAAGTTCGACATAAGGATTATATAAGGACCGCGACTTCGCGAGCATCCCTTATTAGATTTATGTGACTTCATTATAAATAATTATGTATTTAGATGGTATAAATATATAAATAATTATAAATCTACAAAACATGGTCTATACTTACATATTGATAAAATCGTGTATATACGAGCCTTGTTTGTATTATTAAATATTAAAAAAATTGAATTTTTACACGTTGTATTATGTTATCGAAAAATAGTTTCTAAAATTTTGTCTATTTGTTCAAGGTTTGTGCACGCTAATATCAGAACCAGTATATTATTATGCAATCTCAGAATCAGAACCTATGCAAAATTGTATGATGATTTTTTTAACCATATTTGATCAATTATTTTTTAAAAAAAACAAACTTACTTTCGCATTTATAATATTAGTTCAAATACTAAGGGCCTCTTTCACCAACTACAAGTAAAGTGTTGATACTTTTAGAAATAATTTTATCTTTTATTAAATTATGCACTCGGTTTAGTGCATCCTTCGATAGGCGAATTTTTTTCATTATTTTCTTAAAAGAACGGTAGGATCTTATAGGTTATACCTACTTATAGGTTATAGGTACTAATTAGAAAAACAGTAAGTATATAGTACCTAACTGGTAGTAGCATAGCAAACTGTGTAAGGAATGGCTTACTGTTACTTATCTATGTCTGTGCTTACTGTGTTCCAATGTGGTTTTGAGGTGCCTATTTTGTGTTCTGTTTCTGTTCTGAGAATAAAATTGTGTATTCTCAGATTTATTTACCACGCTATAATGAGTGTTAATAATAGGTAGGCAATAAAAGAAAATAATACAAAGACCAATGTTTTATTATATTACACAATATTTACACAAATAAAATATTAACACAAGTAGATAAGTACTTTTACATAATTACAAATTAGCAGGAAATAATTGGTCATATGGTATTTTCAAGAAGATTTTGTTGGCCACTCGGACTCCAATTTTGTTCCAGTTTGATTGAGCGAAGGGAAGCAATTCACGATATATAGGCCTCCAGTTCGTATTTGCAAAATTATTTGCAATATCGACTGTAACACAAGACACACAAATAGTATTTGTTTGGCATTATAATTTTTATGTTGAGGTCGACAGACAGATTGACGCACTTGATGCGCTTATGCGTAGGTAACGCTTGATCGCCTATATCACAAGCAACGCTACAGGTGCTGCCATCTGTAAGGGGATGGTTACAACAAAGCCACCAGAACAAATGACTGCGAAATGCAGTGTGCACTCCACTACTATTACTATTAGGTAAAACTTTCGTTATCTCTTTAATTGTGTAAACGAACTAATAATTAAAACACTACTTATTATGCTGTTATATTCCGGTTAAGTTTAGGTTTTATTCAGTAGGATCTAAACAATCTAATCTCCCGTCCAGTCACACAGTCACATAAAAAAGAATATACCGATCAGGATGTATAAGAACATCCAGAAAAAATTAAAAAAAATAATAATTTATGTTCCTAGGGATTTAAAAAAAAAAAAACAAACAAAATAAATTAATCTTACTTATGCCCTGGCTCTCAGGATTGACGTTCGACAAATGAGCCTTCAAATTGCCGAGATCCGGTCGCATGTAAAATGACTTAATCCTTATGTATGTTTCATTATCCCTTTTCTCTGGTACACCATCCAATTTCCACGTGTACACCAAATCGGCTGAAAGTGAAACCGATTACGTTGAAGAAACGATTAATGTGATTAATATTCATGAACATGAAACAATTACTTGAATAATACTAACACATAGTAGTGTTGAATGCTCCTTTGGCTTTGATTTGAAGCGAATTGTAGCGCCCTTCGCCAGTATAAAGGCCCTTAACGAAAACCCGCGGAGCAGTCACGTCTACCTCAAGGTGGAACTTATCATCATCCGCTCGCAACCTGTCATTTAAAAGAGGCGTTCATTGAATATTAACTAGGCAATTACTTTTTAAGTACCTATCTATACAACATAAAATATAAAATTGCCGGAAATCGAACCCGGAAACCATAGAACAGAGCATTAAGGCAACCCTAACCACTCATCCAACATGCTTATCAAAAAATTCTCTGATCCGGAGTTATAAGTACACTAGCATTTGTTTTACATGATAAACGTGCGCCACTGTTTCAAGTTAATTTTCGTAAACGAACTAGAAATGTAATATATTACTTGTATATTATTATGTATATTATTATAATATATTATTATTTTTTATTTTATAAAGTAAAAAACATGTAAAAGTAAAAAATAATATTTTTACTATTTCGTATTGACCTGGTATCGTGAATTTTGGCTTCCTTAAGTCCTTCGACGTAGACATCCCTCATTGTCATTGTAGCCACAATCTGTAAATAAAAATATATATGTTATGTTATGTTAAATATATGTAAAATGTTATGTTGGTTTCAAAAACTCGAGAATAGACCGATTTTAAATCGGTTTTAATTGGAAAAAGGGATTAAAGGGGAAGATTTTTATGTACAAAAAAAATTTCACCCGGGCTAGTAATAATTATATACTTTTTGTTAGGGCATTAAAAATTCAATGACATAATAAGGACGGTCAAGATAAATAAGGATGTATTGTCTACCTGCATATTTAGGAAGCCCCCCTCTTTATAGTGTTATTACCTATTGTTGAGGTATTGAATTTAATACTGGCTGGTTTTATTTTAAATAAAATAGTTTAAATTGAGAAAAACTGACTGAAAATTTTTCATTGTCATGAAATTTTTTCCATTTCATTTTCCCCATTTACATTATGATGAATTAATAAATACAACAATCTGTTATTGTATTATGATGAATTAATAAATACAACAATAACACCTATAACATTTGAGTTACTAATAAAACTAATAACCCTGAGTTTATTAGTTTTATTTATGTAACGAAATAAGTCATGTAAGCATATTATGTCAAAAGTTCAGGACATTAAACGCGATCATTAAAAAACATCTAATTACTTCTGTAATTAATCTGTAATTAAGTGTAAATCTGATATAACAAGTTATTATTAAACGAATATAATATAAACCATTACTTAAGTGTAGGTACTTACTTTATGTTCAATATTATTTGTACAATTTTTCCAAATAATTATTGACGATTAAATATGGATTATTATTACCTACTTACTTAAAGTAAATTAACATTGAAATTTTATTAAGTGAACATAGACTAGATACTATAACACTTTAAGATAAGTTATATTAATATAAGATAGATTTAAGAGAATACATACCTATTCACTTAAAAATATTTTTCTTCCTTATCTTGATTATCTTATCTCATCTCATCTTATTAATTAACGGTATCAAATCAAATGAAATCGTTTATTTCTCAAAAATAGGATAACAAGATAATTTTTTACTACTTAAGTTTCGGAAACAAAAAGACATTCTGGAAGAGTAGAAATGGCGAAAGAAACTCTCTAATAGCAATAGCTCTTCTTAATCCCATGAATTATTATATGCTATAATTAATATGTAATTAATACGCTTTCTTTTTCCGTTTTACAAATCTTTTAAATTATGACTTCACTTTATTAGTTTTTACTTTTTATTAAACTATAATATTGCATAATCCATAAAAGTCAATACTTATAACCAACAACAATTTTAATGTTTATATAGGCAATTAACTTAAATAACTTAAGTTTAAAGAAGAAGTATGGACTGGACATGTAATATGTTACGTGAAATATGTATATTTACAATTAACCTGAATCAATTGTAGGTTATTCTTGTGTTACGTTCATATAATTAAATATTATGGTTAATTATCGCTAAAAAATAAACTTTTATCTAACTTTTATAAGGTTACTATAAGGTTAAGGTATATCATCTACTTTTATAATGATAAGGGTAAAACAAAGTAGTTATCATATTCCTCCACGTTCAGACAGTAACTGACAGAAAAAAACTGACTGACACCTTCAAGATTCTTCTAGAAGGTGTCAGTCTAGAAAGATTTAGAAAGATCTGAGAGTTCACCAGTCCTAGAAAGTTCAGCGGTTCTGTCAAGTTCTTCCACTTTGCGAATCAGTTCGGTCGGAAATGGTCGGAAAACTATCTTTCTGATGACGTAAACAGTGTGTTGTAGTCCTCATAGGATCTCAGATTACTAAGTTCACACCACCAACAAATTCTCTTATTATTATATCTTCTAGGAACACTTTAACACCTAAAACTCTTAGAGAACCTAAAAGACGTTTAACTTAGCGTTTAAATGTAAATTAATAATATTCACTTTCAGTAGTTTGCATCTGGTGAAGTCGAAATGGTTTATATCTATACTAATATTATAAAGCTGAAGAGTTTGTTTGTTTGAACGCGCTAATCTCAGGAACTACTGGTTCGAATTGAAAAATTATTTTTGTGTTGGATAGATCATTTATCGAGGAAGGCTTTAGGCTATATAACATCACGTTGCGATTAATAGGAGCGAAGAAACAGTCGAAAATGTGGAAAAAACGGGGGAAATTATTCATCTTTGAGGGCTTCCGTTGCGTGCGCTGCGAAAACCGTTCGAGATACCCAAATGATTCCCAAAATAACTATTCCACGCGGACGAAGTCGCGAGCACCAGCTAGTCATTAATATCCATAAAAGTTACTGCAAGGTTAAAAAAATTTTAATCAACATTTGTTCTATTACTTATTAATATTCCCTACTTGGACATAATGCAAAACAATGTAAGTAAAAACGGTCGCCTTAGCCTTATTTGGATAGAACGTAGACTGTTTTCATTTTTTTTTATTACTAATATGCTCCACACAATACAAATTTGTGTGGTAGCCAAATTTGAAACTGGTCAACTTGGTCAACTTTAAAGATTCGAAGTTTAAGTTTTTCACTGTTAAAATGGACGATTCGATGTATTTTACATTAAGTATACCCCAATTAATTGAATTGTGATAATTCAATTAAAATTCCAAACGAAAATTTGGAACATAAGCTAAGAAATGATTTTTTTTAATTATAACTTTGGCTGTATTTTGTATAATTTTAGTTTTGGCTATACCTACGTTGATAGTTTTTTAGGATAAACAATTTTATAAATATAGATTAGGATTGGGATACGTATTGCATTAATTTTTAAAATTTATTTCTGTTAGATATTAATAAACATGTCACGTGTGATTGTTTGGATTACTTATAAGGATAGAGTGCCAATTTTGTTTGTTTGTGTGTTGACGATTCTTTAGTCAGTTAAATAGCGGAAGATTTTTCCAGGTGGACATAAAGCTATCTATGTATCCTAACAATTGCACTAGTACGAAGCCAAGGCTCATAGGTCGTTAAAAGATATTAATATTTAACACTAGCTGGTGCCAGCGACTTCGTCCGCGTTGAAAAAGCAATATATCGCCTGACATCGTTATTGCTATTACACTTAGCCAGGAGTTAGTTTCCTTAATTTTAGATAATCCCTCGGCATATAGCAGTACTTTTTTCTGGATGAAAGGTATGTCCTTTCTGGAGTCCCTGACAACGTGTATGCAAAATTTCATTGAAATCCATTCAGCAGTTTTTGCGTGAAACAGTTACAAACATCCATACTTACATCCATACATCCAAACAAAATTTCGCATTTATAATATTAGTAGGATTAGTAGGAAGGATGTTACTCACTGATAACGTAGCTTTCTATAGGTGAAAGAATTTTTAAAATCGGTCTAGTAATTTCTGAGTTCATTCATTACAAACATACAAATCTTCCCTCTTTACTTATAATATTAGTATAGATAAAAACAAACAGTTTAATTAGTAAGTAATTAACGTCACATCTTTTTTACACTTAAAGCTGTCAAGTTGTTATTAGTACCTCTAAGTAATTATTTAATTTTTTTCTCATGTGAAAAAAATATTACAGAAGATGTGATGTGACAGTTCCTGTTTGTCACGCTTAGGTATAACAAAGGCTTTAATAAGTAGGTAGCTATAACGTACGTGAACATAATACCACTTAAACTTATTATTATGAAGGTGACGACTGCAAGTACCTATCTTGTATGCTCATAGATAATAGCGGCGTATGAACATTTATAACAAGATAATTATTAAAAAAGATACTCTAGCTGGCCCCGGCCCAGCTTTGCCGCGGCATGCGGATTGGGACTGGCGCGGTACAGGACACTCCATATATAGGTACCTACCTAATACTAAACAATGTAAGTAGTTACTAAACCTAGCAATACTACTAAACCTGTCTAATACTAAACATTACTCTTGTGTGGGGTTGAAATTCCAAAAACGCCAAAATACTTACGTGCGTTCGCGGGGTATAAGTAATTAATGTATGCGGTCTATGCGTGTTAGGTCTAAAATAAGAAGTACTTACGCACTGAGTGTACTTACAGTACCAGCAAAACAAAAAATATATTAAATAAAAAAGTGTTTACTTAATTTCTAGTACTATCTTAGTGTATTTCACGTACATTTGCGTTCATTATACAGCGAGCAGTATAAGTAAACAAAATATTACTTATAGGAAAAAAATATTTAAAGGTCAAACTAACATTTGATCCCTTGTATTTGTTTACCGCCTTTGTTCAAAAAAAGGAAATACAATGAATAATAAAAATTAACAATGTAAATGTGAGATTTTTATATGATGTTTTTGTCTAAAAAAAAGTCATCACCTTGTTTTCAAAGCTGTTGACGTAGGTTAGCTTTTATAATTATTCAATTCTAAGAAAAGATGATGAAAAATATTCAAAAATTATGTACACCTACGCATCACATTAGTGTAGGTGTCCATACTAGACAAGATTTACTTAAGGGAATTTTTTATAGTATAATTTGACCGCTGGCGCTAACTCTTCCTAAACCATGTAACGGATTTACATGCAGTTTTCATAATCAGAATTTTTTTCACGTAATTCGTGTATAACTAGCGACCCGCTCCCGATGCTTTTTAAAATCTTTGGTAGTTTAGAAGTAGTTAGCGGAAAAATAGACATGACGGATTTATAATATGTAGATATGAAAGTTTTAATGAAAGAAACCGTAACATGATTGTAATGAAAGAAATAGCCTTCGCGAAGTTTGCTTTAGGAACGAAAATTCTCTAGTACATTATTTTTATGTACCTACCTTACCTATCTCTTAAGGTTTAGTTTATGTAAGACATGTACATTTAATTTTATTTTTCGTTGTAATGATATTATAAATACAAAAATAAGAAAAGCTGTATAGATGTTAGTTAATCAAGCATAAACTGCTAAATTAAACTTCATATAACGTATGTGAAGCTGCGGGAACCATCTACTTTAATAATATTTATAAGAACCTCGATAGCGCGTTTTCCACTAATTTTATAACTTTATTCTTATGCTAAAGAGGAGAATTATACATTCTTTTATATAAGTATATACTAGCTACACGCTCCCGGTTTCGCCCGGGTTAAAAATACAAACTATCTTATCTTTTAAGTTGGACCAAATTACACATCTTTATAGAAGTTTTATCAAAATCGCCTCAGTAGATTTAACATAAGACACAGTTAAATTAAAATTAATAATCTGGTAACTTTTAAAACAGTTACTAGATAAAACAGTTAATAGATACTTAGATATATTTATCGTAATAATGTTTGTGCTTGTTCACACAGCGGACTACTAGCACAGGCCATAAATCAGTATCTACTTAAGATACCTAAGATTACCTAGATCAAGGCTTTTAATGAGTAATCAAGTAGTTATCTCACCTGATTATTTTTGTATTCAACCTTTATAGTATCCTGATGATAAGGATCAATTGGTGGTACACCTAACTCTTCAATTCCATCAATCATAGCAGCTATTCCATTTTGGACAGCTTCCACAAGACACTCGTTGATTTCCGGAGAATTTCTGTCGCAAATCTTCAAATGTTTGCCTGAAAATTTTACGGAAATTAAATGTATTGAACCGTTAATATACCTACGTAGTTATTTAAAAATAGACGTGTGCATATTGTTATATTAATTTCTAATTACAGATTTATGTTAATGTAGGACATTTTAAATAAAAAAAAAAAAATAATAATTTTAAATAAATTTAATGATTGGAATTTTTACGTAAAATAAAAGATAAGAAAGGTCATTTTAAAGGCATTTAGTAGAACATAAATATTTTTTGGTTATAGACAATTTGTGACTGCGATATTTTTTAATTTAGTAAAATAAAGTTTTTTGAGTTAATTTCAATAGAACTTATAGGATTTATATACACTTTGTATTTTGTTATGCGCGTTTTTCTAAACACGTATAAAAAATAAAATTATATGAATGTAAATTCATACAATATTTATTTTAGATAATGTTTTTTTTAGAAAAAAACATTTAGAAAATAAAATGCCAAATGTTTTTTTTACATAATTTTTTCTCGGAAATGAATATTGGGAAATTTATATCTCATATGATTGATTTCGACTAGCTGTATTGCCTCTGAAACGTTTTTTTTTGTTTTGATAACTTTTTGATTAACAATTTTATACAATTTACTTAACCTTTTTTAAAACTTTTTCTAAGTGTTATAGTAATAGCGATTTTACTGTAACTTTATCTATTTTTAGCATTTAAAATAGTCTATTCCCAATACTATGTCTCACTAGAAATGTTCCATTACAATTTTTGGGAATTTCAATGTTCCATTTTGGGAATTACAAAAATAAATATTTTTACTGTTCCCAAAATTTCCCTCTTACTTATTTGTGTCCATGGACTTAGTTTAGTTTATATTGTTGGTACAAATTAATGTAACCTCAGTTTGCACAATAGCCTCTATACTTTTACCTACCTTTCTTTTATCGGCAGCACAGCATTTCGAGTTTTACACTTATCTTATTGATGGTTTAAAAATAAGAATCTAAGATAATAAGGGGAATAACAAAAAAGCGAAAAATTAACATTTTACTTCATATATCTAATTTTAGGATTCCTGGGAATTCTTTATATTTTTATAGAGTCTTCATTATAATGTACCACTTTTATCCTAGTAAATTGAAATACTTTAGTTTTACACATTAAAATAGAGGTCTAATTAAACAGTTCTCATTAGTAAGTAAAAGTACATTGAAGAGGGTCACATTTATTTTAGAATGTGACCCTCACATTTATTTTAGAAGATTAATAAATATAACACTAACTTTAATTAAATATTTAAAAAGTCTTTTGGTGCTCTTTCTGTGAAAGGATAGCAGGATGACATTAATAATGGTCTAGGTGACATACAAGCAAAGGGGTAAATGTTAGTGCATTGCTATTAATTTACAACTCACCTATATCTATTAATCCGTGACATACACTCGAAAATAATAATAACAAAATTAATCGTACGCAGAATAAAGTTGGAATTTTAAACATCTTGTTCGATTTTAATTGTATATTCAACGATCGACTTGAGTAACAGACGTAACGTAATTCGTTATGTGTAATATTTTATTTATATAATGGTAAACTTAGTGTATGCACGGAGAAGGCACGCCAATGTCGGACTGCTTCACCTTACTGACTGACGCTGACGCTGAGATTGCACATACTGTATCCAGGTCTCAATGTCAACCGCTTCATTATATAATCACTAATAACAAATTAACGAACTTTGAAACGCCTTTACTATGTACTTACTTCAAAACTTTTTATTTTAATGAAAACATATTTTTTCCCTTGTTTGTTTGTTTTTAAGGAATTTAATTTTTATTTAATAATAAAAAAGTAATTAAATCACTCTCAACGAACACCAATCAAAGTGCATGACGTCACTTGTTCTCAAAAATCACCGCTGTCAAAGACTTTATAGCGCCATGACAGTTTACTAGTGTTGAGAACAAGTGACGTAACAACGTTCGCTGAATAAAGTGTTGGCGTTTTGGAGCGTTTGAAACGGAATTTAAAATACACGATCTTAACTATTACTTAGTTGTATTAAAAAAAAATTATTCAATATTTTAGATTATATTAGGTAGGTACTTACTTATAAATGATTTCAAATACTTTTCCAAAAATAGTCAACATCCTAGCAACATAGTCAAACTATTACATACAGTTATACTTTGCCAGGCAATGATTTTTCATTTTTTGTATGAAAGTTACCTGTGTACCTGACAATGTGTATTAAAAATTTCATGATAATCACTTGAAAATATATAAAAATAAAAAAATATTTAAATAAAATAAATATTGAGTAGTTAAGGCGTGAAAAGGTTATAAACAGAGTTAATTTTACATTTATAATTAGTATGGTTTGTTTTAAGCATATTGTATGTTGTATAAAAATCTCGTGTAATAAAATAATGTACCTTAAGTTAGCCTAAAGTAGATAAAAAACTGCATCTTGTTTTTTTTTAATCCATTAATAATATGTTTGTGAGTTTATATCATTTTATAAACCTTACCTAAAATTATTTTTTTGTAATTTAATACTAAGTACATACTAGATATAATACTAAAGGTATTAGGTACTTGTACTTATTTGTAAACGCCTGATAAATTCTCTATAGCTAAAATAATCGTTTAAAAAAATACATGCAGTTAAATTACATATATTAAGAATAACTTTAATAATAAGCATACTTCGCTATCTAGGTTTAGAACAAGACGGAACTAAGTCAAAGTTTCTGTGGCCTAATGGATAAGGCATCGGCCTCCTAAGCCGGGGATTGTGGGTTCGAGTCCCACCAGGGGTAGAGTGTTAAAGAAGATTAGCTTTTCCCAACGTAAAAAAAAGTCGAAGTTTAAGTCCTTATTAAGCAAGACTTAGGCTCGAGATTTTCATGTGCGTCGTACGTGGTATCAGTCAAGCAATTTAGCCTATAGGTATAGTTACGATAGTAACTATTATTTAATCTGTGCTCTATAAGTTAAGGCCAAGACTTCAAATTTTGTAATTTAGTTTTTCCGTCGCCTGACGCAAACACCAGGTGTTATAAGTTTGACGTGTGTGTCTGCGCATCTGTGTTTGCGTGTACCTGTGTGTTTGTGAAATCGTAGCTCCAAAAGCGAACATAGATACAAATTTGGGAACAAATTTTCTTTTGCTCTCAAAAAACACTTTTTACAAGATGACGGCCGCGGAAAAAGGGTTGCGACCCCACAAACTTGGATTTGGCTTTACATTAATAACCTCTTAACATCCAAAAAATAAAATAGTGTGCTCTGACAAATGCAACCCCAAATTTAGCTTTTCAACTTTTTTTCAAACACAGTCTTCTCGAAGATGCAACCATTGGGAGCGGACAGAGCTTAGAGGACCAATCTAAAACCTTTAAAAATAAGTCTGCCGGTATCCATGATCGTTCTTAATTTTCCTGTCACCTTTTAGTCTAATCCACTCTCAAAAATTCTCTTAAGGTCCTCTTAAGTCCTGCGACTGCAATTCATCTACCCCAGCGCTCATTAAGCTTGAGAAATGTTTTATATCGCTACAAAAAGGTTTTTAATAGTACCAAGATGTAATGCGAAATAATACCTAATCACGTATTACCATTTTTTTAGACGTATGCTGCCCACGATATTATGTTATAGGTACGAGTATGTATCGATTATACCTTGCGACTATTCAAACAAAAAACTGTTATATGTGAGTACCTGTACTGTTTTTATTTGAATTCACAGTATAAAATAGTCTTGGTTTTAATCTAAAACACATTTAAAGTATAATAAAAAGTACTTAGGTTTACAGTTGAAATACAATTAAGTATATTTAGGTAACACGCATAGTACCTACTTATCTCGGTTTTTTAATTTCCTTTTAAGTCATAGAGTTATTGATTGTTAAATAATTTTCTTTGCGTCTTAATATAGAGTTCGTATTTTTCGGAATGATAATACATTATTATTTCAAACATATTGTATTAAAATCAAACAACAAACCAAAAAGTTCAAAGTCACTATCCCTTCTATAATTAATATTTAGAAGCTACATAATTAATTCAGTTGTTTGAGTTAAATTATGTTTACTTTTATTTAATTTTTATACTTAATTGCAACGGAAATTAAGACAAATTTGCTAACATTCATATTTCATGTCCTTTTCAATGCTCTTTGCCAATATTATGTTTATTTCTTTAGACATGTTAAGTGTCTATATCTAGATAATCTTTCAATTTAATGCACCTCTATCTATATAGATCTCCGCCTCTTTAAAGATAGTGATCTAAGACATTGACATAACGGGATGTGCAAAGATAAATGACGCTAATAGTGTACGCGTCTCAATCTAATCGTGTTACTCGTTCTGCTCACGTCGCGTTATTTGGTATCTACATTCCGATCTTGTTTTTTCTCAATTCAGATTCTTTATGAGCTAGGTGGCCTGTATGTATATTTCTAATTACACATCACTGAATGACTTATGACTAAATGTATTGACATTGACAGGACCGTGATAAAAATGTCGGGAGTAGGTATTAGACGGAGCTTTGTTTTCCAACATTCCCTTTCAACGTAGGATTCCTACGTTACGTACTTTCAACGTTGATGAGTCCGTAGACTCCGGGGGTCCCGGATCCGGGTTTCTAGTTCCGGCAGGTTCAACTTTGGAAATAAACTTTTCAGTCTGCTTTGCAGTTTGGATTTGGAAAGTAGTTGCAGGGCAGACTGCATTTCGCAGTCATTTAGGCAGCCCCTTTATGCATCTAATTTTTTATTTTATTTTAGGAAGTTTCTCTGACGTTCATTCGAAACCCAAATAAAAACAGGCTTCATTTTTTATCTCGCATATTTCATAGTAAATCTAGCCAATTTCAGAGATTAACCCCAAGACCTCAACGCGAATATTAATCTTATGCATTAATCTTCCAAACTTCGATTAATTACGATTAATTTTAAACCAGTTCATACTTAATTTTTTTTTACACCTACCAATATATAAATGTAAAAGTTTCCTTTGGAGAAAAGCTATTTATCAATACAAAAATAATAATTTTAAATTAACATTGGGCGCAATTTTTAATCGAGATGAACAATTTAGAGTGTTTTTATGCACGTTTGATATTAGATTAGTCATCGCTACAGAATGTACCTATCACTCTTTTAAGTGTGTATTGTTTTTGTTACATGCTTGGGTTCGCCAAGTGTTTGACTCATCATAACCCAAATAAGAAAACACCAAAATTTCATACAAGGAAAAATTTAACTCCTTAAAATACACAGGCAGCTATAATAATACATACTCTTCGTAAATTGACGTTTTTTTTTTTACAATTTTCACAATTCTATTAACATTTCGAAAAAAAAAAATAGTAAGTACATGTTATAAGAATTTTGTATGTAAAAAGGTTTTTGAAGTCAGTAGGTATCACTGCAAATTACTGCTACAGCCTAAGTAGCCAAGTTGAGACTCAGGAAATTGCCACTCCTACTCCGCATAAAGGAAATGCTAAATGCTGTAAAAGAGTTCAACGGGTTGTTTCCATAAAGGCTGCTATTGCAATTGATAACATTTATTTATTACTAGCTGGTGCTCGCGACTTCGTCCCCGTGGAATAGTTATTTTGGGAATCATTTGGGTATCTCGAACGGTTTTCGCAGCGCACGCAACGGAAGCCCTCAAAGATGAATAATTTTCCCCGTTTTTTCCACATTTTCGACTGTTTCTTCGCTTCGCTTCCTATTAGTCGCAACGTGATGTTATATAGCCTAAAGCCTTCCTCGATAAATGATCCATCCAACACAAAAATAATTTTTCAATTCGAACCAGTAGTTCCTGAGATTAGCGCGTTCAAACAAACAAACAAACTCTTCAGCTTTATAATATTAGTATAGATTAATTTTAAACTATATTTAAATAAATCCAGGACAATTCTGAACAATTGTTCGTTACTTCATTGAATGAAAACAGATGTTCTCTGTTTCACCTAGTGCTCAGAGCAAATTGTTTGCTCTGAGCACTAGGTGAAAACGCAGCTTTACAGGCTACGCTAGCACCTGTCTGTCGACTTTATATCCGTACTAATCCGTACTAATATTATAAATGCGAAAGTTTGTATGGATGTATGGATGGATGTTTGTAACTCTTTCACGCAAAAACTACTGAACCGATCACCATGAAATTTTGCATGTACACGTTGTCTGGGACACCAGAAAGGACATAGGGTACCTTTCATCCAGAAAAAAAGTACTGCTCCCGAGGGATTATCTAAAATTAAGGAAACTATCTCCTGGCTAAGTATAATAGCAATAACGATGTCAGGCAATATATTGCTTTTTCATCCGCGGACGAAGTCGCGGGCACCAGCTAGTGGAAAATAAGATTAAAAAATTAAATATAACTTTTTTTTATTGTTTATTTTGAATTTAACATAAATCTCATTATTTTTTTATTTATATATTCTTTCAAATGACAAGTTTATGTTTGGTTTTAGTTTGATTAGTTTTGGATATATCAAGCTTGTTTGAACAATTACTGTAAACTTCTTAACTATTTGCTAGATTTAATACATATGGACTTTACTTATACTCTATTTTAGATAATCTTTTTTAATATATCTAAAGAAATAAACATAAAAACTAAAGCCATACAATTATGTAGGTATGTCATTACGTTTTCAAATCAGCCTAACGTTTTCTTATAAAAGCATTCGCGGATTTTTTTTTCATCTGTCGGAGTAATCCCGACAAAATGCAATGTTATTTTTGTCGAGTGCATTGGCGCCACGCGGGGAGAATTGCGACCTCTTTATTTGGAACCTTCAATTTATGGCTCAGGGCGATTTCATGATGGTCTTTATTGCTCGTCTTTAACGATCAAATTCCTGCAAAGTTCATCGCCCTGTGAAAAAGTAATGCCGCTCATTTGTCATTGGTACGGTGCCGTGTGAACGTAACTAAAATAAACATCATAATCGATGAGCGATCTCGGTACAATCTCGTCCGAATTCTTGCCCTGAAAGGCATAATCCATCTCGTCTCGCCGAACCGAATCATTGTCATATTTTACAAAGCTCGTTTTGTATTGGGCGGCAAATGTCAGTGTAATACAAAAGGAGAAAAAGCTCTGTTATCTTTTCAACCTTATGTAGAGCGTCAGTGTAAAATTATTATAAAGGCGTGTAGCGAAGAGCCCGAAGCATTTTGCGAAGCGACTCCTTGCGGGCCGCACTTCGTCGCGTCGCGTTTCGGCTTCTTATTTTTTATTTTTATTTTTATTCAATAACAGTGGCAGTAAAAATAACAAAAGAATGCATTCGAGGACAATAATATTTTTGAATTTATTTCTTTTATTAGCTTTGGTCCGCGGAAGTGTTTCGAACGTTAAAAATGGCTTTTCAGTAAAAGACGGCGCTTTTTACACGGACGACGCTGTAATTTTGAATGGTAAGCATTTCAGAGAACCAAAATATTTTTTACCAACTAAGTAGTATCAAATATAAAAATTTCTTTGTATTTATTGTTCACATGAGTATGTAATTATTTCGCTCGCATGGAACGGTAAGTAGTGGCCTAGTGAAATGTAAAATAATGTTTACATACTTGAAATACAAAACAATGTGTTTTAGTTTGACAGAGTGCGTACGAGGTTAAGAGGCTAGAGAAAGTTAAAATTTGCAACCGAGATGTCCGGCCAAGTGACCAAAATAAATATCAATTCACATTAGAATTTAAATTTAGACTATGATTATAAATAAAAAATAGTCATATAGACTATGCCACTAATGATATGGTCCTAAAAACTAAACTTAAATTAAAAAAAGTTAAGCAAGGAGCTAGAGGCGCAACTGTCTTGAGGTGATCGTTTTCATAATTGCTAGGAATCAGAACCCTGCAACCCTTCAGTCATTGTAAATGAAGATACCACCAAGGCATCTGCTTCAACTGACAGGATTTGTATAAAAGAGATCAATCAATTTTGTAAGGACATCAGGCCACCAGTTTATTTTAGTTTTAAGTTTTGAAATTTGTACTATTAAGTAAGAAGAAATTATATATTTTACTGGGAAATTAGCGCGTATTTTGGTAATGGGGTTTCATAGATATTTGTTTAAGTTTGAAAGTATTAAAATGCCTCGCATTTTCCAAATACAAATCATTTATAATCTAAATTTTATAAATTTGAAATATTCTCCAAGTTAAAAAAATCCTTTGAAACTTGTAAGTGTCTAAAAGGTACTAATATTCAAATAATCCGTGTTCTTGCTGGTCATCAACCCGCGATCCACTGACTACTCCAATACACGTGGGCTATTATTCGGAAGATACCGAAAGGATCGATTCAATGCAAATGTATGAACGCCCACACGTCGGTCGCCGGCCACCACATCAATCAAGCATTGTCCTCACCACTTCAACGAGTTCTTCTAATAAGTATCTGTCACACTTTTTGCTCGGCTACTTCGAGGACATCAAGTACACAGATCAAAGATTGCAACTAACAATTGACATTTTCATGTTCTATACCTGAACCCGGAATCCATTGCTGCCTAAATATACCTAGATAATATTTCTAATATTAGATAATATTAGATAGTCTATTTCCGCGACTTCATTCGTGTAGACTTCGTCTTTTAACATATTAAATTTAATTGTTCAAAAAATTTATAAAGTTGTAATTAAAATATAAATGTGTAAACCAAGTAACTAAATAGACTTATGTTTAGGGCTGTTTGCTCACAAAAAGCGCGGCTTTTTTACTTTTAGCATTTTTAAACGATTGGTGTAACGACTCCAATAATTTAAAAAAAATCTTGATTATAAAACCATTTAGTTGGATAAGGGTAAATATAATGATACGAATATCATCACCATCTTTCGATTCTACTCGTGTTTAATTGATTAATTTGAACAAAAAACGGTTATTGTGACTTATCTATAATAGTTAGACATTAGCCTCGAGAATTTTTTTGTGGATAATGAATGATGAGTACTATAAATATGTAGTACATTATTTTATGTAAGTATCACTTATTCGTAGAAGTATCAATAATTTTCGCAGCGCACGCCAAATAATGACTTTTATAAGTAAATTTTCGATATCTTGAAGTACTTTATAAAATACACCCTATATTAGTTGCTGGTAACGTAGCTTTCTAAAGGTAAAAGACTTTTTAAAATCAGTTAAGTAGTGTTTGAATTTATCCATTACAAACAAACATAAGTACAAAAAATCTTACCTTAGATATTTTTTCATATAATTTGTTTACTGTTTAAACAATGGCTGAAGCAATATACGACTTATAGTAAAAAATTACTTATAAGTAGGTACCTACAGATGATTTTCATAGTATATGTTAACTGGTTCAAAAAGAAAGATCATGTTACATTTTGCATATTTCAAGGCGAAGAAAATGTTTATCAAAACAGCTCTTTAGCGCGCTTATTTTAAAGTATATTTTTCTTCAAATAATTTTCTTAAAATACGTGTTTACTTTTTTGAAACGCTTACATTTCTATTGAAATGTCAATGGAAATTAAGTTTAATGGGAGTGTCTTTTTGGTTGCGAATCGTATGAAATAGAAGTTCATCTCAGGCCGGTTATTCCTGCGACATTTCCTCCGTTGTAGTATAATTTTAATTAAAAGGTTCCGCCTCTTTGTGCCTTCGCTATTAAGAGATGTGTAGTGTACGAGTAGACCTACTTAAACTTAATTATCTGCGGGCATTCGCGTGTTGAATATTTATATTATAGCCAAAGGACCAATTTTTAAACGTTTTTAACAAACAAGTAAGTGTTCGTCTGAATTTACTACTTAGGTACTTACTTATTTATTAAAAATATGTTATTAATATATATAACAATATAAACTTTTGTTCGCGATTTCGTCTAATTTATCTAAGAATTTGTAGTTTAGTCTGTGTTAGTCAGATTAAATTATAGTCAAAATCAGTTCAGAAACTTATGCGTGAAAAAGATAAAAAATAGTCTAAGCATTCACCTATACAAACTTTTGCATTTAGGTGACATGACATTACTAAGACTTTTAAACAATTTTATTATGGATAAATTAAATAACATAGTACCTACCTACTTAGTTAATGCATAATACTAAAGATTCATTCAAGATTTACACAAAATTTAATATAGAAAATATATTTTGTATAGAAAATGAGCATGCTGAAATTGAATCCCTAAAAAGATGTGGGGGATATTTTCTTAACCCTGAGTTTCGCTCCGCGAGAACATTATGACCATAGAGGCATTATACCTAAGTACTCATTGAAGTTAAGGGGCGGAAAAAAGCATCATTATTTGTCAAACAGTAGGTAGTCCGTAGTAAATACCTACAGTGCCAAAAAAGAAGTAATTCCCAAGACTAAAGCAGTCCGCAACAGCGAAATTAGTTAGCGAGCCGACCAAAATTTTACAAACGGTACGCTCGCTTGAACGTACGCAAATAAAGTGTAAAATTTGAATGACACAGGACCACAATACAACGTAATATAAACATATAAAACGGAAACCGTTATCCAACGATCCGAAATAAATAACTTCGCCTTGCCCAATGCTCATTTGAACGCCCCCAGAATACTTATTTTGATGCGTTTACATACTCTCACTAAGCATAACATCACGGCTATAGAATACCAGCTGTTGTCGGCGGGTTCATTCGTGTTAATGTAGTTTTTTGCATTTTTTTTTAGAAAAGCGTAGGTATCCTATATATATATATAGAAATGAAAGTATTCCATATAATATGCAAAACTAAAAACATCTGGGTGGTCGAGCTCTCTGCATAACAAATATTTAAATCGGTTTGAATGTGGAATTGTAAGTCCGATTTCAATATCTCCTTTTATTTAAATCTGTTCGTTCTCAAGGGAGCAGTCCTGCATTTTTGCCTGGGAGTGATTTTGCTGGTTCGAACAGTATTTTTATTTTCACTAGTGACCTATGATTCAGACAAACTATCATGCCGAACAGCAAGATGCTGTTCCTACAAAACAGTCACCGTGTGAACAGGCTCTAAGCTGTAGTCAAGTTATATAGGTGCAGAGATTTTTGTTTACATACTAAGAAAATGATAGTATACCACGGATACCACCGCTGGAAATAACAATAAAGGCGTTTTTGATCAAATTTTTTTATGCGGAAAAAGAAAGGGAAATGATCTCTGGATTCCTTTAGGTACTCAATCACCAAAAAGGGGATGCAGTTCTCCCTGTTTGCCTTGCCTGTGCTGTAGTGAGGGCATTTGCCCTGCTGAAAAGACAAGCATCCTTTTTTATAACGTTGGGAAATTCTCATGGATATCCGGCAGTAGGCGACGCTGCAGGGTTATGCCGGACTCCTACGGCCTAAAACCCAAACGACTTCACGGCCATGGGTAGGCGGGGTCGCGGGAACGTTGTGGCACGACATCCGATACGGGCTCGTAAAAGAATGCAAAAGAAACTTTATATGCGAAATGTTAGCCAAAAACTATAAATTGACTAAACATAATTAGATATATTATTGATATAATATGAATCGCAACAGTTACTATTAGCCATCGAAAAGATTTTATCACCATTTTTTTTATTTCGTTTCCAAAATCATAAATACATGACCCAAAATCAGCCTACAGCTTACTACAAGTGGTTATCGGAACGCATTTTATGGACGGCAAACGGGTTTCGAGATCGTAAACTTTGCATATCTGTACTACTCTTTTTATTGTAGTCTTACGGTACTTGTTTTGGATTTTGACGTGATCTTGTTTTGGATAGACAATGTTGACATGTTAATTAGGTAATTATTTTTTATTTGGTTTTGAAAGAATGCAGGGTTTGTTTTCAGGAAATTATATACCCACAAACCTTTGTCGCTTATCGCTCTTTCCAGTAGTTAAATCCGTATAAAAATCCATTGTGTGGTTTAAGAGAAGTTGAGAGAAATACACAGAAGACTTTATTTTATGTTTTTTTTTATTATACTATCTCTATCTTTAATGCTAAAACTGCGACTACAAAGGTTTTTGATATAAGTTTCTAGTAGATATTTATTATCGGTGGGTGAAAGAAATTTTTGATTCCATCACCGTGTAGAATGGGTGAAAAAAATAAAAGCAGATGTTTTTCAAAATTATACAAAAACTAGCTGCTGCCCGCGACTTCGCCCGCGTAACTTAGGTACTTATAAACCTTCCTCGAGAACCACTCTACCCATTAGTGAAAACCGCATTAAAATCCGTTGCGTAGTTTTAAAGATCTAAGCATACAAAGGGACATAGGGACAGAAAAAGCGACTTTGTTTTATACTATGTAAAGATGTTCATATAAAATTTAATTTTACATAGAAACGTTCTGGTTAAAACGTGAGTAGGGGTTACGATAGTAACTATTATTTCATCTGTGGTAGGGGTGCCAATTTTTGACTGCCTACGAGTGTGCCCTGCCACTACTGTATCGAAAATGCTAGTCAAAATTGTGATAATTTCTACTAGCAGAAACATTGCTTACTAGAGACTTTTCGGCTGTAGTATACAATAATAAAATTGACTGTAAAATAAAAATTTTGTTAAAACTTTTTCTATTCCAGTTCCCGTGGAGCGTGTAAAACGCGACGCATCGAACATCACACGTGATGGCAAACAATTTCTACTTCTCAGGCCCAGACAAGTAAATATAAAATTTATATTATCTTTAAAATTTATTTGTAACAGAATTGTTGTCCCTTCAACGGCACTTACAAAATATTAAGACATATTAGGTTTTTTAATCTATTCTTTTGTGAATATTTCAGCATACCACTGATGATGCATTTGGGCTTGATTGCGAAACAACGCTCGGTAAAAAGGGAACTTGCAAAACATTTAGAGATTGCTACCCCTTATTCAAAGTAGCTGACTTGTCCGGCTGGGACGGGTGGGTTATGGGTCATTATGATACTTGCAGCTACATTAATGGCGACAATACAGAGGTAAGCACTTTTATAAAACGTTCATAAATAACAGCTCGATGTAAAGAAACCTTTTTTATATGCATAGAGACAATCTGACAGTCCACTTGATGATAGGGGAGGGGCTACGGTCGCCTAACACAAGCACCTCCACAGGTGCTCCAAGTTTGTGCACTTAGCAGGATTCAGGAAAAGAGATTAGGTTGGGCTCTGGCATTCTACTCACTCACTGAAACACAAGAACACACAATACATGTTGTTCTTTCACATTGGTCTTCTGTAATAGGGATAGTTACTACCGCTAGAAGGGATGCTAAATTTCGCTTTTCGGAAACCACAACTCTTCGCCATACTGCGCGCTAGAACGGATTTGCTTGGCAAGGTTCCTCTGACGCGAGCCTTGTGCAGCCTTAATAAAATTGCACAATTGATTGACCTGTTCCATTGCACGATGAATGAATTCAGTAGGGTAGGAATATTTGTAATATGTTATAGTAGGTAATTTACTTGGGCATGTTTTTGTAATTTTTGTAATTTTTATAATTTATGTAGGTAATTGAATAAGGAATAATCCTGTGATGATGTACCATATATTGTAATGAAATAAAAAAATAAAAAATCAACGACTGCGAAACTCAGTGTATCCTGCCACTACTAAAAAACTAAAGAAACTGATACAGTCAAGAAGGTATAAGAAGGAACTCCGTGTTACATGGAACGCACTACATGGAAATGTTAGGAAAATTTTGTAAAAAAATAGTAGCAGTGACTGCAGTGGATATAGTTCAAGTTTTTAATAAGTATTTGATTTGACAGGTGTTCGGTGTGTGTTGCACAGAACCAGTGAATACACCTCCACAGCAAGAACCCGATGTACAACGATTGGGACTCCTACCAGCGGCGTTGCCTTTGCCTTTGCCAGCACTACAATTAGCTGGGTAAGATAGGATATTCAGTTTCAGCAAAATTTACAGAGAGTAGATTGAACATCTGAGTCATGCCAAATTTCCTTTTCACTACATTGTATGTGGGCCAATTATGATTTAAACACGTAGGTTTATGTAAAAATCAAGAGATCAAAAAATAATAAATAGGTACGTATATGACGTGTTGTTTTAATCTATAGATTACCTCGCATCTCCGCGCTGGCGCCACAGTGGTATGGCGATCAAGTTGATTTTCGACAAATACCTGCACAGTGGCCACCAACTATTCCGCCTTTGCCAACACATCCTCCTGACCACGCAGCGCCAACTCATCCACCATCACTAAGTAAGTTACATTCTCCGTGAATATTATTTAATTAGATTTAGGGCGTGCAATGGATCATCAAAAAGTAATTAAGTAGTATACAGCACGGGAGATGTACATTATGTTTAATAAAAAACGGGTATTTATATCTAGCTTCGTTGTAAACGATTTAGCCCCTGGCATTCCAACATTGTCACTGTAAAAACGTATGAAAAATAATTAGATTTTAATATGCAGTTGCAGGTGTTAAGCCTCCAAAACCTATACACGACACGCCTGTTGGAACCACTACTTGGGCAACTAAGCCTCCAAGCACGACAAAACCTACCACTAAACAGGTATGTTCTAATTATGTACATAGGTATTTCCTCTGTTAGATTTCATAAAGTAATATCTGTTTCAACAAATCAATGTGTTTCAGTCGTGGCCCCCAATGTATCCCACTAAACCAACAATACCCACAGTACAGCCTGCTGTTGATGGATCTTGTGGAATGAAAAATGGTGCTCAGGTAATTATATACTTATGTATTTACATTACGACAATTTTTTTAGGGATGACTGTATGCAATAGACACAACGCCAGTTTACTTAGACATTGTCTTCATTGTTTAATCTCATAATAATAATAATAATAATAATAATAATAATATATTTATTTTCAAAGATTTTACAATTTTTATGTAACAAAACCCCGGTCCCCACACTAGGCAAGCCTGTATCGTGGGGTCCCGTACTTTGAATTACAATTTGAAATATGGAACTCAACTATGCAACAGTATCTGGATCGTAAAGTGCTTTTTGTGTCTTTTGTGCCAGTGTGCGTGCGTATGAAGTATGTTATGTATTTTTATGTATTTATGAGTGTATTTTAGTGTTTTTTGTTAGTTAGTAGTTTTTCGGTGGAGTCGTAGGAGAGCTCAGACAACCAGGACCCAAGTTTGATCTTGGATTCCGCCACCGAGCAGGATTTCATTGGAAACAGCTTCATCACATTGTTGTAGATGAGAATGGGCAGGTATGGGCTAAAGCGTCTTCCAAACGTAGACCTCACCACTGGCAACGGCAGTCTGAAGACTCGCTTCTTGGTTCGGCTTTCGAATTCTTTGGATGCTTTCAAGTGGACAGGAGGAACCGAAGCCAGAACAAAAAGCTTTCGAACGCTTAAGACACCAGCATCAGAGTACAGCTTCGCGGTTGAGTAGCGTCGAGGCTTTCTTAGCATCACTTTGAGCACACAGCGCTGCGCTCGCTCTAGCTGCAGCATGCGAGTCTTGGCGACGCCACCCCAGCTGGATAGGCAGTACGTTAGCAGAGATTGACATAGGGCGAGGTATGTAGTTTTAAGCAGTTCTGGAGAGGCAACATTACGCAGCTGCTTCATAACAGTCGCCGTCCTCCTGACCCGACTGCAGAGTGTTGTTATGTGATGCTGAAAGTCAAGCTTCTGATCCACCCGCACACCCAGGTATCTGATAACCTCAGCCCTTTGAAGAGACTCGCAGCCACAAACATTACCCACAACACCACAGGAGTGAAGCCTCAAGCTAATTTGAGGGGGAGGAGCAGATGCAGCAGTCTTGTGGAAACAGATATATTGTGTCTTTTTTGCATTCAGAGTTAAGAGATTCCTAGCCAGCCAGTCATGTGCCACCGCTAAGCCCCTTTCTGCCCTCTCCACAACCTGGTCCCAGTCTGAACCATGGAAGATTAGCGCCGTGTCGTCTGCGTAGCAAATTATGTCGGCCCTTTTTATTGGCAGGGAGTGGATATCGTTCATATATAGTATGAACAAGGAAGGCCCTAGTATACTGCCCTGGGGGACCCCAAAATGAATGTTTTCATACGTACTGAGATGCTCGCTGACCCTAACACACTGCCTCCGCCCCGTAAGATAACTTTTGAACCAGTCCAAAGCTGTGCCTCTTATACCGATGTTCTCCAGTTTTCTGAGTAGGATTGGGACGGAAACGGTATCGAAGGCTTTTGCAAGATCCAGGAAGACCCCGATTGAATGTCTTGACTTATCGAGATGTTCAGCAATTTTGGAAGTCAGGAGAGAAACGGCTTCATTAGTAGATTTCTCTGATCGGAATCCGAATTGTCGTTCCGCAAGCAAATGATTCGATTCCAGGTATTGAGTGAGTCGCAAGTTACAGATTTTTTCCAGCACCTTACCGAAAGTATTCAGAAGAGCAATAGGACGGTAACTATGAGGCTCCTCTCTAGGGCCGTGTTTGTAAATAGGTGTGACTACAGCAGTCTTCCATATGTTAGGGAAAACACCAGATGATAGGCTCATATTGTAAATGGTAGTCAAAGGCTCGACTATGTGGTTTTTAATTTGTTTTATAAATGTGTTATTAAGTCCGTCGATACCTGGAGATTTATCATTCGGCAGATTCATTATCAATGATTCAACTTCAGCATTGTCTGTAGGTCGCATAAAAAAGGAGCCTACAGGCGGCGCTTTTGGGCGGAGATTTGCGGCGAGATTATTTTCATCCTTTCCCATCCTTCGGAGAATCACATCAGCGAGATTTTGTCCGACGTTACAGAAGTAGTTGTTGCATCTGTTTAGCGAATGGTTAGGGCTGGTAGTTCCTTCCATGGTAAGAAGGTCATTTGGGTCTGACCTTTTCTCGGTAATATTGCAGATATCTTTTATGGATCGCCATAGTTTCTTGGAATTACCTTTACTCTCCAATAACTTTTTATTATCGTAGTCGTACTTTACCTTCCGCAAAACATTGGTGTAGAAATTCCGGTATCTGGTGTAGATAAGTCTTGCCGTCTCACTGTTAGGATTTGCCCTTGCCAACGCGTGCAGGCGGTCCCTGTGACGCATGCATCGCATTAAGCCTGGTGTAATCCATGGATGGATGTTATATTTCGATCGACTGATTTTAACCACAGAAGTGTGCTTATTTATTATTTTCGTAAGTTCATCCATGAAATTAACAGTCGCTTCGTCCACATTTTCTCCATGTAGCGTGTTCAACCAGTTCACGTCCTCAAGCTCCTCCCTTATGGCAGCGACATCCCTCCTTCTCGAGAAGCGGCTTGGTCGTGTTTGCCTGTTTTCATTCGTGTCCAGGCCCAGCATGACAGGATCATGGTCTGTTATATTCATTCTGCATATTACGCCTACAGCCGGCTTTGTTGATCTGACAAAGAAGTGGTCAAGTATGGATGTCCCTCTGGTGGGCTGAGTTATCGCCGGTAGCAGTCCATGCTCAGCAGTGAGGCAGAGATATTCCGCAGTTTTGCTATCAGCGACCTCAGGGCTTATGTTGATGTTTAAGTCACCAGTGAGGATGAGGTTACTTTTGCCTGATAGATTGTCTAGGTTCTTGTCTAAAGAGGATAGGAAGCTATCTGGATCACGAAAGGATGGAGAGCGGTACACAACAAGTATTGTAACCATTTTAGAGATGTCGACCAATAAACCGTCCGCTTCGCTCAGTGGCGGCTCCAAAACCGTGGCACTCCAAGTGTCTCTGGTGTAAACGACTACTCCACCACTCTGATTAGTGTAATTGTGTGTCCTGTGTGATACATAACCTGGGATAATAGGTATAATGGAGGATTCATTCAACCAACACTCTGTCAAGCAGATTACATCGAATTGCACGTGGAAACGTTTTAAAGCAACTAGTAAATTATTGAAATTTTTAAGGATACTTCTTATGTTTAATGTTAATACTTTAAACTTATAGCTATTTGTTAGTAATGTGTCACATTTTTCGGCTTGTTCTATTACGTGGCAGTCAATTTTATAAGAGTCTATACAATCAACTATGTCTGCAATAATTGTGGATGGTTACAAAGTTTGGTAAGAAATATAATATGTTTATAATACAGTTGCCACTTTATTTGAGATTCTTCTAATTGACACATAATTTGGTGAAATGATGGAGGTTTTTGAGATGAGTATGAAAAATTACAATAAGCAAAAGAGTCAAAGAAAGTGTAAGTTATTACATCAGGCACAACAGTCCGGCAGCACCACACAGAAAAATGACATGAAAAATCATTGATACATAATTATTCAACTGCTTCAATGTAGTGTTTTCACATCAGACCTTATAACTAGCATTTTATGGTTATGGAATTTCGCTCATTAATTTGTTTTTGTTTTACGGTTCAGTAACCGCATAGTCAAAGAGTTCGTAATAACGCATAATTACCTATACCAAGTTTTATGAATCCCATAATTTCTAAATTTATTGCCACTGTGTCTGGAAACGAAAATTATGACTTATAAATTGAATACTTATGCATAAAGTCGTACGAGAGCGCATACCAGCTGCAAGATGAGGAACGCATCGTAGGCGGACATAACGCGGAGCTGAATGAATGGCCATGGATAGTGGGCCTGTTCAACAATGGCCGACAATTCTGTGGCGGTTCCTTAATCGACGATAGACATGTGCTTTCCGCTGCTCACTGTGTCGCTCAGTAAGTATAATAATCCTCAAAAATACATTACCTAATTAAGTACCTACTTACCTACTGTAAGAACTGATTCTTGTCTGAAGAGAGTAAGTAATCAAATCTTTAAAGTAACCCTTGAAAGACGAATTTTTTTTTACCCTTTGACGACCCCATTGGATGAATGGTTAGGTTACGTTAGGTTCCTTAACTCTACTTTGTTTGGCGTCGTACTTGCGTTATAGGCGACCTTAGCCACCTACTAAGAAATGGACCGCCAGCCTGTCTGTCACCTTAATTTTTAAAAAAATAATAATATTACACTTCGCACAAGTGCGTGAGTTAGCGATGCCAGACCCTATTGCGCTATTCTCACCCTGTCCTATTATGGTCGACATTCTTGCATTCCCCTGACGTTGGTTATATTTATAGTTGTCGGTAGCTGCCTAGTAACAACTGTCTGCCTGCTAGCCGTCCTTTCTCATGAAAAATATATGAAAATTAAACGTGTTCTACGTATACAGTATGACGTCATGGGACGTAGCACGGCTGACGGCTCGTCTTGGCGACTACAACATTGCGACGCCAGCCGAGACTCAACACGTCGAGCGGAAAATTAAACGAGTTGTTAGGCATCGCGGCTTCGACATGCGAACATTGGTAAGGTAAACACCTATCTTCATAGGCGTACACACATGCATGTATGCACCACGTATTTAACGTTATAATAATTTTATTTAGCAAGGACACTTTGTTATGGAGATATTAAAAATTACTTCCGCTGTTCCGATATTTTTTCTGCGATGCAATGAAGTTATCTCTATATGACACCGAATCGAATAATCTAGAAAAAAAAAACTGACTTCCATGAAACAGCATAGGACAATGTTAAACTCTGAGCTCTAATGAGAGAAAAAACTTAACGCTCCAATAGTATGTATCCAACAAAGAAAAATTTACATTTCGACATAAGCCAAAAACAAGTACCAAGTCTACATTGGAAGTGTGTAACGTTAGTAAGAATTCCTATACGTGACTCTAAAATTCTCCAAATTTGTTTCTAGTACAATGACATTGCTGTACTGACGATAGACCAACCGGTGGCCTTCACCAAGAAGATACGTCCGGTATGCCTCCCGGCCGGAGGTAGAGCGTACTCGGGGATACTCGCCACCGTCATCGGATGGGGGAGTTTACGTGAGAGTAAGTAGTTTTGTACTTTCCTTTATTACCTTTAAGATCAATCAACCAATGCAGTTTGTCCAAGTTCATAATAATATGATATCACTTGTCGTCTCCCCTTATTCTCATTGTTATTTTCCGTATTGTAGGTATTTAGTAGTTTTAACAAAGTGGAAGTCCTCACATTAAAAAATTAAATAATACAATACATATGTAAGTTGGATGTAGATAAGGTAGCCTTATGCTACCTTAGGTAATATGCTGTAAACTAAAAATCGAAGAAATAATCCAAGATATTATGCTCATAACCCAAATTTTCAAACCAAGTCATCTTTTGCAACTAAAAATAAATCAAATTGTAGGTATGTACATTTTTTGAGTACTTGTTTTTGGGACATTCTTTAAACATAAATGATGAATATTGCCTTCATTTCAGATGGTCCTCAGCCGACTATTCTTCAGGAAGTGTCGATTCCAGTTTGGTCCAATGCCGAGTGCCGACTCAAATATGGCGCAGCAGCACCGGGTGGAATCGTTGACCACATGCTTTGTGCTGGCAAATCCAGCATGGATTCATGTAGTGTGAGTCACGTTTGAGTTTACGAAATAATCCTGAATCTAAGGCTAATTTGGATTCAAGTAATCCAATTTAGACTATTAGTTGCCCAAGCGCATAGCTTTAAGCGTAGAAGTACCTACACACTGTTCGGCGAACATAATGTAGGTACCTACACGTTTCCGGCGATATATTGAAAGTAAAATACATTTTCAAAATATCGCGCATGTTTAAATTAAATAATTTTGATTAAATTGGGTGATTTAATTAAAATTATTTAATTTTAATATTTTATTAAGTTTTCCGCGCCTTTTTTTCTCAAGTGTTAAAACAATTATTCAATCTTTATTATTCATATATTTTTGTGAGGCCATGATTTTTATTTTAAGATGATCCCTCAGCTGTGTCCTTTCTATATCCCTGATACATGTATGAAAAATTTCAGGATGATCACTTGAGTAACAAACAAACTCGCGCACGCATTTAGAATATTAGTTATTGTAGGAATGATCACTGTGTTTTCAAGTTTACGTGTGAGTGAGGTTAATTGAGGGAAGTACGCCTTGTCTTGTTATGTGACGAGTAAATCCTCTTATAGGAAATAAGCACATCGACTATCTCATGAGTCAAATTACTGAGAATTCATGAAGCAATGTTTGTATGTATGTACAGGGAGACAGTGGCGGACCTCTAATGGTGAACGAGGGCAACAGATGGACACAGGTGGGCGTCGTTTCTTGGGGCATCGGCTGCGGGAAAGGACAATATCCTGGCGTGTACACACGCGTCACCGCTTTCTTGCCTTGGATACAGAAGAACACTAAGTGATCTACTATGACCCATGACCATCGAAGTACTATAACTATGGAATTTGCGTCCCCAAATGCGAAAGCGGCACATAAAAAGTACGCCTAATACGAAATCGTGGCGGATACTTGCTTTCGCGCGTCGATGGTAAAAGGTAAATTCGAATGTGTAAGTAAATTTTTTTTTCGAATGACAGATGTTTGGTTGGTTTTAAATGACAGATGAGAGAGTTCATGCTCTAAGCATAAAATATGTCACTTTTAAATGATGGAATATTTTTCCATCATAACAATGTTCGTACTGTTTTTGTATGGCGTGTGAAAGAAATCCATAGTTGTAGTAGATTGATGCCCATAGTTATCTATTACGTGAACGTAGTTTTATTGGTGTGTAAATTCATGAAATGTGCTTTTCATTTCGGCCTTTTTTGAAATGGTACTGTAACTACTCTGTGGATACAATTATCCTATATGGATACTAATATGTCTATACATATTTAATTAATAAGAAAAAAATGTAGAGAAATTAAATAGGTATACCTACTTAAACCGAAATCGGCTGATTTGCGCATTTAATTTGAAAAATGTGTCATTTTGTAAAGCTGTAATTATAAAGTCTATCTTGAAATAAATATCTAATCATTTTTTTAAGAAAGATAACTGAAGAAACTTGCCTTTCTTAATTAATTGATGATTTTAATTTTATGCCATAACTGAAGAGATTTTGTGTCAATGTGCCAATTTTTTCATAATAAATCATCTTGATATGTACATATTGCTTTTTATTTTTTTTAATATGAATAACAATTATTAGTACATAATTATTAATTTACAAATATTAATTTAGAGTTAAATGTTAAAATTCAACCAGAGGAACCTACAATATCAGACATTTTTAAATATTTACAAGAAGCATAATGTCAATAGCAAAATAAATGAGTTTAAAAATAAATATATAATCTACACATAATTGTAATTATTATTAATATTTCAAACTAGTTTAATTATTTAACTTGAGATAGTAGGTACAAGTTATTAATAACATAATTATTTTTAAGCAATGTCTGAAATATATATTGACAAATAATCTATAACAATAGCAAAAAAATATTCTTACATTTAAACAATGTTAAAAATGAAATTGAAATTACTCGTGATCGACGATTAAAGTCAAATTATTTTCGACATTATTAGTTACATAGTAAGCAAAGCTGACTGTTGTATAGAAAAAAATAATATGTTGCAAATATAAATAAAATTCGAAATTATAGGTAGACGTAATTTTAACCTTATTGCATAGTTGACAAAACATAGTTGACAATTTTAGAGTAAGCAAACTCTTCCTTTGTTTATATAAAAACACAGGACCCGTTATTTTTAGCTTGTAATCAAAGTATGCAAAACATAGGCATTTTAAGGCTTCTCACACATTGTTCTCATAAGTCGAAATTCGACACATGTAGCTTCTGCAAGATATTACGAGCTGAAACAAATAAAAAAAAATTACTCATAATGTAGAGCAAACCAAACAGTGCATTCAATCATGATTGCATGCCTTGGGTGGTGTCTACAAACGAGATGTATCATTTTCTTTGTGATGGTTTGGACGCAAAAAGACTTTTTGATAGGTGGTCATTTCATAAAAAAATATTTTAAATTCTCATCTGTTCTTTTTTTATGCTGGGAAATCCTAATGGATCCTCGTGGATCAGCAGCATAGGAGCCGTTGCAGGATTATGCCGGACTCGTACCGGTTAAAACCCAACGACTTTCTAGTGCGGCCTTAGATGGGGGCGGCGTCGCGGGAATGTTATGTTCTGTCATAACATAAATGTTCCCCGCGCTCCGCCACGGGTGCGTACCACTAGCGCTAGGCGGGGGCTACGCTCATTATCAGAACTTCGGCGTACCCGAGAGATGTCTCACCTTGGAAGTACGTGGTGTCGTGCACGTGGTCGGGGGCGGGCACGAAGGGAGGGTCGGCCTGTAGCTGTTGGTCCCATTGGACGGTACGGAATAGGGCCATGCTTTGAACGTCCCTTGCCTTCGGCCTCGACGCCGGCTCACTCGTGAGCAGGGCCGTGATCGCGCTCACCGCCTCCTCGGACAGCGCCTCTTCTTCTTCGGGCCACTCTATATCTATACGCATACGAGTTATATATTACTTCTACCGCACTAGATTTTTATTTGAATCATATTTTGCGGCGGGTGAGTACGGCTATTAGCGTGGCGACGCCAACATTTGGCCACGTTTTGACAAACACATTGGCGGAACTACCATCCGTCTGTCCAACCATTTATTTTACTTTCACAGCTCGAGTTTTAGAGCTAATTTTACAGTTGATGACGTCCTAATTAATCACGTTATTGAATCGATTTTTGGTCGCCAACTTCACTGTATTTGATAAACAATTTTGTTCCGATCACCAAGTCTAATAGAATACATATAAATCGATTCTAGAATACTCACTCTTTGACAGGATATTATTGAATACGGCCTGAGGTGTTTCGTCATTGAACGGAGGCACGCCTGTCATGAACTCGTACAGACAAACGCCCAAAGCCCACCAGTCCACTGGAGGACCGTGGCCCTGTCTGAAAAACAATTAATATAGAAATTAAATGAGGCAAAAACTATGTTACTGTAAAACTTTGATCAAAATCCGATAAATAAATAAAAAATGTAAAAATTTCAAGTCAATCTATCGACTAGTTTTAAAATACCTAATTTAAAAGAAATACCTTAAAAGTAATTCAGGCGCTAAATAGTCCGGTGTGCCGAGTATCATCTGATCGGAGATCTGGTTCCCTCGCCGCACGCTCTTTGGCGTTCTGTACGGCGTGTGGGCAGTGGGCAACGGAGTATGACACAAGTCTGTGGGCGATTTGCTGTCTTCACCCTATCAACAATTTATTTACTATTTATTTTTAACCGTTATGTACCATTTTAAGGTTTAATTTCTCATTACAACAGATTAGCTGGTACCGGCGACTTCCTCCGCGCCTTTTTGACCTTTTTGAAAATATAACGCCATTTTATTAATATTTTTTGCTTATGCTGCTGAGAGGTATCCTATGTCCGTTTTTGTATCGCGGAAAATGTGAATGCAAAATTTCAGGATCATCAGTTAAGTTGTTATGGCGTGAAAGCTAACAGACAAAAAGACAAAAAAATACGCATGCATAATATTAATTATAAGGATTTTAAAAACCCCAGATCACAACCCTGTGACTAAAAGGGGTTCCGGCGATTCCGGCGATATTAACGGGTATTTGGGAAGAATGGTGCTACAGGGACTGCGAGGTATAATACGGATATTAGTTATTTAATACGGATTTTTTTCAAACCATCGAATTCGATCGATCGAATTCAACCATTCGATGGGTACCTATCGAAGGTTTTCCCTCTCATTGAGAAAAAAATCGGGGATTTCGATTATGGAAATGGCCGAAACACAACAGCAAATGTGTACAAACAATTCTGTACCTTGCTCCATCTCCTTGTTGGGAAGATCTCTAAGCTCGTTGATATGTGCTTACAAAACATTGTATTATTCTCGACACTGCTCGTAAGAGCGTGTTGTTCCTTAGGAAGATCGAATCGCGTAGCTTTCCATCTCTGCTTTTGCGGTGATTTACTGTTAGACACTGGCGTTGAAAATATTACACCAACATTGAAGTGGTGACTATCCTCTTGTGAGGCCCATCTGTAATGTAAAAGTTATTTATTACTATGTGACTAAATATATTATTTGATATTTCAAATTATATCGATTAACATGGTATTTACTATTCAAAGTTTGTATACGAGTTACCATTGTGTTAATATAAATAAGTATAAATATAAGGAATCCTAATTAATATTATAAGATACGTTATATTATTAAGAATTCTACATATATTTACTTAGTAATAAATAAACAAACACTATTGAAATATGTACACAAAAATGTCTACAATTATTCTATAGACAAAATACCTTTTTTTCAAAACTCCTTTGATCGGATTGTTAATTCTTTCAGGTGTTGGCTTCAGTGATATTCTTTTGGGTGTGTTCTGACTCAATTCCAGGGCCATAATTTCCTGAGTGAGTCCACTGTGATTCTCTTTTGAATCGGCGAGACTCATCACACCAGTTGGAGTATCGCCGTCGCAATCCATTACTCTCTTGCGTTTTTTCGCCCTAAAACTAAATTTGGCATTACATATATATAATTAAGTACAGATTATACCAAAAACAAACTAAAAGATTTCACAGTAACACTATAGATTTCACACTAAAGATGCCTTACCTTGGTATCTTTTTTAAGGAATGTCCTCTGCATAGTGGTGAGGTGGAATGTTCATGTTTCGAGTCTGCAGATGTATTTATTGTAGAACTATTGTCGCTAATATCGGTAGATTTGTCACTTTTTGTAATGGAACCACTTTGTGAACTCGCACAAGTGTGGTATGAATCTGATTCTGAATTTCCAGTCTGAAAACAATTCATTGAATAGGCCTCTGCTAGTTTGATTTGGTAAGTTTGTTTGTATGTGGAATATAATCTCCGGATTTGAAAAATTCTTTCGCTATTTGAAAGGCTTAGTCTATCTAGATTATATGAACATAGGGCATATATGTTGTATACTAATCTCACCAATTTATCCAGAGGCCGCGGTCAGGGAGCGTCAGTATAATTAAAATAAAATCATACTTACAGAAACAGTGCCTTCTTCTAAGATTATACTTTCGGCGCTCATAAATGGATGTATACCGGACAACTGTGAATGTTGTTCAATACACACGGAAGAGTTATTGAGCCCGTTGGCACTTTTACCTGCAAAAATAAGTTGTACTTAATAGATAATGAGACAACGTTGGAAATGGTCATTTGCTTGATCGTGACGGTAACATCGGCATTGTTAGTTGCTATTGATTCATAGTCGAATCAGGTGAACCTTGTCAATTAGCTAAGTAGATTAGCGTTTTGTCTTCTTAATAGTAAAAGTCAGTACTTCTGTATAGATACTAAATATACTAGTAAGTACTACTTAAATGTACATTTATTATGTGGCATAAATGATAAAAGAAATTTTGATTTTAAAAAGCGGCTAAAATATTCGCAGTTCAGCATCTCAAGAGATCCCCATCTGTCCTTCACTCATTCATCAATTACCATCTCTTTTCCAGACGAAAAGTATTTATCAATTGTTATCTATGAGAGCATAAATCGCGATTATGTTGCCTATTAAAATATGTTCCTTAATTTAAAAAAAAATTGCTGCTATGCTGCGTCCTTTTCTATAATACTCCACAGTACGCTTAATGGCTCATTTTCATTGGTTAATAACTCGGTTCAGGGTGCAGGAAAAGGACACAACTCAGTGCAATCACAAACTATAAATAATCTTGATTATAGCTCTATATATGTAGTAAGATTTATTTAAGTTGTACCAAAATAGTTAAATACTAATTAGTAATTGTATAAAAGAACTTGATTTGATGGTGCAAAACAATGACTACGGTAAATATAATGGGTACCATACATCTGTTATAATTTTATATAACCTAATACTGTCCCTCTTTCATCCTGGCTCTTAATGGAAAATGAATCATACTAGTTTCAATAAGTTCATCAATGAGATTCTCACAAGGACCTCCTGAAAACGTGTGAGTACTGTTGGTGCTGTCGGCTCCACCGGATCCAAATGATAGGTGAGAAGTGAGAGATTGCAGTTGTCCAGGTGTCCTCATATTAAGACTTGGTGTACGATTAACAAAGTCTGATATTTCTAAATCTGAAAAAAATATACACTAAGTAAATATTAAAACCAAGTTCAAAAACCAACACCCTACTACTAAAAAGATATGAAACAAGAAGATATTCTTAACTTAAAGTTGTAACTTTCAGTTAAGAATATCTGAATCTTGTATGCAAATAAAGTTAGGAGAGGTAAAAGATTATTTAAAAAAAAAGTAGGTTAGACTCAAATGTATAAGAAAATTCTTGCGAAGATAGTGCACCTGGAATACTACTTTAATTATAAATTATTACTTATTAATTATTTATACCAAAAGTAAGGTGTAATTATTAATAATAACCGATTAAAGTGAATAATTTATTACTTCTCCCCCCAATCTTAGTAATTATATGAATGACTTTCACTTAATAACACTGACCATAACACATATTATATACATAAAGTAAAGCATAAAATATTCCATGTTGAATCAAATGTTTAATATTTTTTATGGTTTAATATAAGAAATAACATTGTCACTATTATATTGTTGAAGAAATTTAAGTTCCTGTAATTTTCCTTTAATTTCCTGTAACCAGGTATATTGACCCCATTTTTGCATCAGGCATCATTGGTTAAAAAAGTATCTACTTACAATGTAGAATTAAGATTTCTTACATTGATAATGTTTCAACACTTACCTCTATGTATTTCAATTTTGGATAACCCAAAATCTGTAAGTTTTACATGGCCGGTCTTTGAAATCAACATATTATCAGGTTTTAGATCTCTATGAATTATATTATGTTTGTGTAAATATTCTAATGCAAGAGTAACCTCAGCTATATAAAACACTGCCATAGGTTCCTCTAAAAATCCATGAACACCTAACAGTGATTTAAGATCTCCACCAACCATGTACTCCATGACCTGGAAAGAAACAAATAATTTTAAGTGTTAACATTGTTATTTTTTATGGAGTTATTCTTCACTTTTTACTTGTGTAACTATTGAGACTAGACATGTGTAGTTCCAAGCCGTAATAGTTCATGTTAGATTCCATGTAACACAAGAATTAATTATTATTTATTTATCAATATTATTTTTTGTCTTTAACCATGCTTTAACCATTCAAATTTAGTTTGGTTTGATTGATCTACCCAAGGACATGATTTCAACATGAATCCTATGAACTGTTTGGACATGGACAGGTTGTGCAAATGTAAACCGAACATGTGGACCTGTGGAACTATCTAGTTCCAGGTTCAACACAATAGAGGCCATGATATGCACATCTCTAATTGAGACACAAGTCAAAAAGGTCAAAAACTAACTACACTGACAGCCTATGACGAACTCGACGTAAAAAAAAGTAAAAGCAGGAAAGGAATTTTATTTGAACACTTGAAAGGTAAGTATCGGAAGCTACCACAGAATGCTGCTGTTGAGCAATAGGAATGTGTAAAAGAATATACCAAATTATGTCAACAGTGTGTTACTCATACTGTTACTCAGTAAAAGTTTGCTAATGTAAAAGTAATATAAAATATGTAGCCTTACCAAATAGACTGAAGACAGTGATTGCAGTGAATAAAACAAATGCACACAAAACGGACTTCTGGACAATGCGAGAGCATTTCTTTCCGTAACTACTTGGCTCACCATATTTTTATTTATCATTTCCGATTTTTTCATAACTTTTATCGCATACAAATTCTCTTTATTGTTCTTCTTATGTGCAAGAAATACTTTGCCAAAGGCTCCACGACTAATCGGTTTAATAATTGTAAAATCATTTATATCGGGTGCCTGGAAAAATTCAATGTAATTAATGAATCGTGTAACGAATAACTAAGTCTTTTTGTCGTGAATAATACCTTTGAAACTACATTTTCGTTTATATCATTAATTTTTTGTAAAATGGTGTGACCAACAGTATCACTTTCGCTTGAATCGTTGCAAGACATATTTACGAAAAATTATAAAACACATTAAACGTCAATACGAACAAAGTTAATTAAAACAAAAACACAAAATAATTATAAATTCTAATTTGAATAAACTGAACTGGTGGCCGATAAATTGACATATAATTGACAAATGACAATTTGACAACAGGCGGGTAAATTTTGGTGGGTAATCATAGACAGTTATAGTGTTCTGTGTACAAGGTCAATATCAATAGTGAATAGAGCGGAGGGTTAGTATAGTTATAGTTAGTTATATGATTGTATATCTAACTTATTTTCATAGGAATTTTAATGATTCCCAAAAAAGAAAAGAAAATTTTATTATGTTTTTTAGGTATAACTTTATTTAAATAGCAACACAATTCTCAACAAAAGTACATAATATATAAATTATAAAGAACATAAAAATCACTTAATTTTTTTTGTCACACTTCATACACAACATTTTTTACTTTTAAATTTTGTATTATTCCTTTATACCACATGCCGTTACATATTTACTGAAAGCCTGTACTTCGGCTGAACATAGAAGAGATTGATGAGGATTTTCTTCATAACACTGCAAAATCTAAAAAAAATGAAAAACAAAAACTGTCAGTCGTAGTAGGTCTTTAGGTATATACATCAGAAGTAAAAACTTTACAAAATAAAAATATGCCTCTGTGTAATATTTACTAATCGACCTAAAAAATCTTCAAAAATATGTACCTATATAAAAAATGTTTTACAAACAACTGTAAACATTTTATATACATACATGTATACTTTGCAAGGGCGGATCCAGGGGGGGGGCGTCATGGGGGTCATGACCCCCCCCCCTGGCTGGGTCCAGGACCTAGGTGGACCAATAATTAAAATTGTTAAACATAATGTTTTTATATATTTTTGTCACAATATAGATTTTATTGAAGTACTTTCAATATTTAATTAATTTAATACAATACTTTGTTTGACGGCAAATGCATTATTCGGGAACGAACGCATCGAAAATTACCGCGCCACCGCCACGGTGCCACCTTTCATCACATTTCGTGTGATACTTGCGCGCACTGTTTCGACTAATTTCTAGCTAAACCTAACCTCAATCGGAACGACTAAACTTTAGTAGTAATACACTTTAACGCAACAATTAAAAAAGGATATGAAAAAAGTTGCAAATTTTTAGGTGATTTTTAACAGACTATAACTTCGAAGAAAATGGTCGTACGGTGCTCATTAAAAAAGGAAATTGTAGCTTCAAGTCTCTAGTTTTTGAATCCGAGGTTCAAATATTTTTTTATTTAGCGGTTTATGAGTAATCGTCAGAAAACCAACGAAAAAAAAAATTTTCTAAATTTTTACTCATCTTGAAATCGCTGTAAAAACAGTAACAATATTTTTTGTGTAATGGCACTGTAAAGCTCTTTTAGATAATTTAATTCCCTACAACTTGACCTCCTCATGAGGTCTATACGATGATTTGTCACTAAGTTATCATCGTTCAAAGCGAATAGTCACATTCGACTTTAAAAGTTAATTACTCAGGCAATAATGGTCATACAGAAAATTAAAGTAGAGTTTTGTAAACTGCAAAATATTCCCTACAAGAAGCTTAAATCGGATTTTGATGAAACCTTTTTTTTTTTTTCAAACTGAAAATGTTGACCGAAGAAAAGGTAAAAAACTGCAAATTTAAGGATATTTGGACAACTTGCAATAACTTAGCAGCAAATAATGCAGATACGAAAAATATTTTCTATAGCTTTTCAACCTCAATGTGCCCTGAAAAAATCCTGAAAGTTTCAAGGTGCTGCGATTTATTTTTCTTAGTGTCCGGAATGTTTGAAATTATCGTTTTTGCTGAAAATAAAAAAAACGGGCAATTTTTCATTTTGTATTCCATAACAAATTATTGCTAAAAACTCAAACCTCAACCGTTTAAACTAAAAAGTTTAAACGGTTTATTGGCAATTATCCATATTTTTTTCATTAGAAGCCTTTAATTATTGAAAAATAAAGTCTTTTAAAATTTTTTTTTTCTAAGTAGGTATAGGTACCTACTTAGAAAAATCTAACAGGAAAGTATCGGAAAAATATTTGAAAAAGAAATTTCAATTTTTTTAAATTTTTTAATTACTAAAGACTTCTAATGAAAAAAAAATGAATTATTGCTAATAAAACCGTTTAAACTTTTGAGTTTTTTTAGCAATAATTTGTTAAAGAATACAAAATGAAAAATTGCCCGTTATCTTGATTTTCAGCAAAAACGATAATTTCAAATATTCCGGACACTGCATTATTTGCAAAGTTATTGCAAGTTATCCAAATATCTTTAAATTTGCAGTTTTTTACCTTTTCTTCGGTAAACATTTTCAGTTTGAAAAAAAAATGTTTCATCAAAATCCGATTTAAGCTCCTTGTAGGGAATGTTTTACAATTTACAAAACTCTACTTTAATTTTCTGTACGACCATTATTACCTGAGTAATTAACTATCAAAGTCAAATGTGACTTTTCGCTTTGAACGACGACAACTTGAAAAATCACCGTATAGGTATATATCACCGTATATATCACCGTCACAGTTTTCTCTTTAAACGCGGAGCATTCGTCTAACACTTTTGTTCATAATTTCACCTGCGCGGACGACCGCCATTTTGGTTCAATTTACGTGCCGGGATTTATACCTACTTAATTTTTTTTTTGGACGAGGGAGTTTGTTGAGCATAAGCTTACTAACCTAACTAACCTAACCTAAAATCTTAGATAAATTCACACAATGAAACCAGGTGTATCTTCATGACAGTGCAAATTTGGTAAAAGCAAACTCTTTTAAATTGATTTTAATGCTCTTTAAAATAAAATACGAGGGCAAACAACAGAATGAACGTATATAAAAATAAAATCTTCGTTTTCGTTGAAGTTTTAAAAAGCACCCAGCGAAAACTGGAAAACTTCGATGCAAAACTATTGACTTGGCCACGACTATGTGACCCCCCCCTGGCGCCAAAGCTGGATCCGCCCTTGATACTTTGTCCACGATTTATGTTATTTTTGATTAATTGTGCGAGTTAGTGACGTCCTAATGCGTTACCGAATCGATTTCTTTATATTTTATATAATATACTAACCTTACCTACTAAGTATATAATTATACTAACCTTACCTGTCTATCCCTCTTTATAAATAAATCGATCTTCAGATCGTTTCTTACTAAGGCTAAGGCTACAGTGGATGAGTGGACATTCTTGTTGAGCGTGAGCGTGCAGCGTGGCGGGGCGTATAAACGCATGACATTTTTATCGCTGTGAGGACGGTGGCGCCTGCGCTGTTGATGACAGTAGCGCCATTTTTTTAAATTTTTAGACGATCCTTCGGGACCCAAACATTTTTCAAGATAAAAAGTATCTATATGTTAATCCCGGTAATAGTTACCTATGTGTGCTGAATTTTATCGAAATAAATTAAGCCGTTCATGGGTGCAAAAGAACCTTTATCCATACATCCATCCTCACAAACTTTCACATGTATAATATTAGTAGTAGGATTGAGTAGTATAATGGTAGGAAGAATTTACTTACTTTGCTCCGTAAGGTAAAACAGGGTTTAAGCTTTTGAACTTTTTCATAGGTTGTTAATGGGCTATCGTGCACTTTATTTAATTCGTCAATAGTTTTTGTATATTCAGCTTCAACTATATTATTAATCAATTGATGTTCGTTTTTTAAATAATGCATTCGTTGTATCCAGTAGTCTTTATCATTGGGTTCCTCTGGAATTGGTTCTTTTTGCTTATTCGTAAATAAAATATCGTCATCGATCTGTAACAAAACATTTAATTGAAAATAAATACTATTATTACAGAAGAAAATACAAAAAAACAAAAACTTATCCCACGAATGCGCGAATTTCGGAACTAAACTTTTCCGACAGTTTATCTTTTGAGGTTTCCGCCTCGCTAAAATAGGGCTTCTCGAAGCATGGTATACCTTGGTTATACCTACACAAATCCTTCAAGGTCGGCAGCAGTACCCGCAATACTTCTAAATGTTCATGAATGTATCTTTAGCTTACGATAGTCACCTGCATGCAGGTTGGAAAGTCCACTTGAGGGCTTGATACCCTATTACTTATTACATACCAATTAAGTATTTACACTTACTTGTGTAAAATCTCTGAAAGTTAAAATATTGTTATCCTCTTCTATAGATTTTTGAACATTTAAGGCGGGACTTAAAGCAAAATTATTATTGAAACTAATGCGCCTCGTATTTTTACTTGTAGCAATCCCCATTTTCTTCCAAAACATCAAAAATATAATAACTTGAATAATTTTAATGACATTGCAAAGTAATGTGATCTATCACTTCCTATTTCTGTTGATTTATGTCAATAATATTTTTGTCCTTTAGTTATGTTTCGCGCCATAAATTGATAGTGCCAGTACATATATTTAGAAAAATAGTTCATAATATAGGACTGAATTATTTTTTTTTGTTAAAAATCTGACGTAGTGGAATGTATATTATATAAATAACAAAGATAAAATAAAAAATAAATAAATTTGTGAGTTAGGAGATGGAAACACATTTATTAATTTTGCCTAAATTTCCTGACCTATATGTGTATTGTGTATCAATCCAAATCAAAGGAATAATACTATAAAATCATGTTCTATTTGCCGATGAATGAAACAAATCACATGTAGAAAACCGAAAATTCACAATAATATGTTAATTTTGCTGTGGCCATGTGCATGGAGGTAAGGAGGCTTAACTCTATACATGAGAAAGTTTCCGTCGAATAGACTGAAAAAGGCAACGCTGTAGTAGCATTGATATGTGACGCACTAGTTCATGAACTATACATACGCAACCAACCCGTGAACTAACCAATCATATCAAACACCAGTTTGCCACTTTTTTAGTTTAATACACATGTAAATTGGTCCTCCTTCCTCACCTCTATTCTCAATGGCCATGTGCCACGCTCCAGGCAGCCAACTATTTACACAGAACCTTCAATTTTCATTTATCAATTTCACAAGTCACAACCAAGGATTTTGAATAATATAACAGGATTGATAACTTCAAAAAATTGCTTTTAAAAAATGAGATCTGTATTAACAAAAGTTAAAGTATATTTTTCATTGCGCTTTACACAGGGAATAATCCGAGAAGAGAGAGATAGCCAAACTAAGGCCTTGTGTCCCTTTCTTTCATCTTGCCATACTACAAAAATATATTTCATTAAAAACTTGGATTCAAAAATCTTGGATCAAACACTGCAAATTAATTGTAATTCAATTATTTTAATAATTTTTAAATAAACTTATTATAATCACGTAAATTTCGTGATATGTTCCTAAATTACAAAAAAATAATATTTATAGTTTCAGGACTATTTTTTATTTATTTTCTACTGGTATCTCTTTAAAGTGACATTACGGTAAATGTCCATAAATTTGTAGCGTTAGTGGATATGATTATATGTACAACTATTACAAGCAATAAAATGAACAATGCGAAAATTACAATTGGTAAAAGTGTTGGTTAATTCATATATTTTTTTTTAAATATTTGTAAGAAACTACTACTATATGCAAGTATAATTACAACATTTAGTTTGTCTCACATAACAAAAATCTTATTGTCACCTTATTAGAAAGGGACACATGGCTTCTCTACTAAATATCTTGCTCGGCTCGCTTTTTAGATTCAAGTATTAAATCCTTTTATAATAAATCCATGGTCACAACACCTTGACAACACCAACCAAGTGACATAACTTGACATTGACATAAAGCAAGCCAAATGAACACAACTTTGTTGAAGAGTTGAAGAACAACACAACATGCCTCTTCTTAGCTAAGGATTGTTTTGTGATATTGATAACATTTAAACAAAATCACTTTATACTTACTGAGTAACACATCGAGAATTAAAATAAATAGAATCCGAAATGTCTCTTTACGATGATCTTGATACAATCAAAGGTCGCACTACAGAAAAGGTAGCAGGGTGGTCATCTGGTATAAAATTATTGCAATCACAGTTGCAACTTAAAAAAGCTGCTGTAACACAACCAAAACGAGAGGCTTTAAGACGATCTACCCAGGTATTCTATAATTATTTTGTTTATCTTAAAACTAGTGTGTGTGGCTAAATCTTAAGTATATTCACCAAACCTAATCCCAAACACATTAGTACAAGTTTAATTTGTTTTTTCTTGAAAAAAGTTTTCAATATAATTACAATATAAAACCAATATAGAAAAAGAAGGTATTGTATTTATGAAAAGTATTAAAATAAATCTATAACTACATTTGGACAAATAATTTCATTTTTTTTCATTGAGTAAGTTGTTTGTCAACCTACTTGCAGAGTGTATACAATAAATCTCAATAGGACAAAATGTCACTGACAAGCATCTGTACTAGTAATATATTTATTAAGGAGTTCTCTTTGTACTAGTAAACTATTTATATCTACCTTAATGCATAAGAAATATATTCAGAATATAACCCTATTTTCTAATAATTTTTAATGTAGGTGCTAACTCCAGTCATCGATTTAAAAAGCAAACAAAAAGATGATGATGAACAAATTTCAAATAGTCCCCAATTGCATCCCAAAACGTTAACAGCATCATTGAATGTTCGCGATTTTGACTGGAATGTTGCAAACGAATATGATCCAATGTGGCCCAATGATTATGAGAAAGTTGCTAAAGGTTAGTATAGTCAGACGTACAGATTCTTTTTTATTTTTAGTGTAACATTAAAAAATATTTTTGGCCGAGTGCTTTAGGTGTTCTAACTCAGCAGTCTCGGCTTTGATTCCCGGCAGGACCAACATTGCAAATGAACTCTTCAAAGTTGGCTCTTGGTTGCACCCCTTGTCCATTGTATTACCTACCTCATAACATATAATGCTTATTTTGGGGGCCAGACAATCGTTGCATTTAGTTATTTGTATAATATTAATATGAAAATTGGTATTTAGTCTCCAATCTCATTAACATTTATTCTAAGGCTTTAGTAATTATTATAATATTGTCTAAAAAAGTTGATTCATAGAAATGTGTCTTCTTCATGTATTTTTTAGAACTGCAAGCTAAAAGACTGCAATTAGATGGAGACAGAAATGAAAGACCAGAGAAAAAACGTAAGAGCCGGTTTGGTGATGAAGAGGATATTATTCCGGAAAAGACCCTCATACCAATGGTACTTTATGTATACTATACCAGGTTTTTCATGTACATATTATTATAAAACTAGCTGCTGCCCGCGACTTCGCCCGCGTAACTTAGGTACTTATAAACCTTCCTCGAGAACCACTCTACCCATTAGTGAAAACCGCATTAAAATCCGTTGCGTAGTTTTAAAGATCTAAGCATACAAAGGGACATAGGGACAGAAAAAGCGACTTTGTTTTATACTATGTAAAGATATAATATTATTTCTTTATAATGAATAATTTCTATTTAATATACAAACTTAAGACTTTAAAAACTTAAAATCATAATAAATATTGTTTGTCACCATCTTGAAAGTTGTTATGTGATGTGAATTTTGGGATATTTGATCACAATATTGGATCAAGTATAATTAGGTTTAAGATCTACATGGCCCCAGACTTACCTCATTTTGGAATGGCTGGTATTTAAATGCTGAATTTGAATGCTATTTTATATACTTATAACTGTATGGGTATTGGCTAGTTTGGGTAGGCGGTGTTGGGTAGGTGGGTAGGGTGGGTTGCCATCCCCTAAATCCGGCCCTTACCTTTCGTAGGCAAGATCCCTTAATTTTTGCTGATGAGTTGGATCATAATATATTTTATATCAATTATTTTTTTTAGCAACCGGAAGAAGAGGAAGCTGTGGAAATAAGTAAACGTGCAGCTGGTGCTGCTATAGCACCTCCGCCTTCTCTCACACAAGAAACTCTATCGCCTACGCCTTCGCCTTCGCCTGCTACACCGCCTCCGGCGCCTTCAGCCGGGTTCTCTATAGGCGGATACGGAGCAAGTTCTGTGGCAGCCAAGATTATGGCTAAATATGGCTTCAAGGTATGTCCATTTATAGCTTCAATCTTTAGTTTATAAGAAGTGTGCAAGAAACCTTGGTCGACCAACTGCTGAATAGTCAATATTTCTTTATATTTAGAACTGTCTTAACACATTTATTCATACCTATATATATGGAGGTCACATTATTATGTTTTATTACTTTTAACTTCGGGCGATAAAATAACAGACAAACAATTTCTCATCAATTTTTAGATCAAAAAACAAACTTGATATTGTGTTCACACTGATCTGCAAAATCTGTCCAATGTATTATAAACAATGCTTAAAACAATAAAGCATCAAGAGCATAGTCTATTAAGCCCCTGTTGTTACGAACATTTCTACTTAAAATATTTGTACAAGTCTCGTTTTGATCCGTTTATAGGTTTATAGATTACTGTAGTGCAGATTCAGTGACATCTATTGTTTTTGTTTTAATGAGACTTGCTACATGTAAGACACCAATTGACAGGCCAGTTATTCTATGTGTTTCGACGAGAAACACAAACAATATAAAGAGAAAATAGAATGCCCTAAAATCTGATAGGTTAAGGATAAGTGAAAGTGTGAGGACTGACAAAAGGCTCTGGACATGTCTTATTCATATACTGAACATGGCATAACACAGACATGTCATAATTTTATGGTAAGGTATACTGTGACTTGTTGTGCTGCACCTTTTAAAGATTTCTGAATGCTGTATGCTAGGGATTATGTTGCAAGAGTATAATAAAACCAAATAGCAGCAATGTTATCTACTTACAGAAATACTTACAGATATGATAATTATATTTTCAGGAAGGTCAAGGTTTAGGGAAGAAAGAGCAAGGAATGTCAGTTGCTCTTCAGGTGGAGAAGACATCAAAAAGGGGAGGACGCATTATACACGAGAAGGACCAAGTCATGCCTCCGCCTACTTCATTTGCTTCACTTACACCACCTGCTCCAGGTATTGTGGCGAATTTACTTTCAATCTATGGAAATACAAAAGTGTAGCAAATTAACTTTGTGGCAAACTAACAATAAGTCATTTGTAACCAAACAATTTCACATTACTTATCGAGGCCTGTATAACCTCAATACTGCTGTAGGAATTTGTGAGACCCTAAATTATATGTTTGGTGTTATAAATTTAAGTACGCAAAAGCTGGCAACTTTTGAAACATGAAATTTTAGTGTTTAATTAATTATTTCTATTTTTAGATTCGCCAGGTGCAAATTCTCAAAATGCAAAACAAGAACCGTCAATAACTGAAATAATGAAATCTCCTAGTAAAGTTGTCCTACTCAGGGTATGTAAACAAATGTACAAGTTTATACTTTTTATTATTGTATTGTATATTCATTTAAGGCCTTAGTTTACAGCCAGGGCAAAACAAGTATTATTGCAAATTGCAAGCAAAAGATAAGCCTCAGGAGGCTAATTATCAAGATTTATTCGAAAAACTGTTAACTTATTACGTTTCTTTCTGCCACTGGCTATTATATATCAAAGAAAACCATATTATGTCACTAACGAAGGTGCATTGTGTATATTGTAATGTCGAGTTACACTGTGTCAACTGGCGAAGGACACTAAAGCAACTATGGCCTTTAGTAACTTCGATTACTGAATTCAATCTTTACCATAAAAGATTCAAATCTTTACCATGAAGTTGGTTTGCAAAAGTTTGCAAAACCGGAAACCAGGCATTTGAGTCGCCCGTAGGCACTACATCTAGTCGACTTTGTCAAGTTACATAAAGAACTTATAAGAGGTTTAAGTAAAGTAAACTCTTAAGCATTTTTAAATTGGTTAAGCTAGCTAGCTTACATTAGCTGCCTTCGCCTGACAAGTGAAGTCGACAGACAACCTTTTATGAATAAGCCATCACCCAGAATTTCAATGATAAACCAAAACATGATGAGTTCTCTAGTTCAAAACTCTTTTCCTTTCAGAATATGGTAGGTCCAGGCGATGTGGACGAAGAACTAGAGCCAGAAGTGAAAGATGAATGCAATACCAAATATGGAGATGTAATGAAAGTGTTAATATTTGAGATTCCAAATGCTCCAAGCGAAGAAGCAGTGAGGATATTTGTCGAATTTAAGCGAATCGAGAGTGCGATCAAAGCAGTTGTGGATCTCAATGGTAGATTCTTTGGCGGTAGACAAGTGAAAGCTGGATTTTACGACGTCGAAAAATTTGCATCGCTACAATTGATGGAATGACAATGTGAACATGAATGATTATTTAAGTTATTGTATTGTAAAGAAATATATGAGTGATATTCAATTTAAGATTTCTTTTGAACTGAATCACACAGTTTAATCTTTTCTCAAAGCGATAATTCCCTTTAGTGTGTACTAGATATTTTAAATGAAATTAAAATGAAATGAAAAATTACATAGATGATTTCGTTCTTATTTCTGGGCAGTTTGTACGTATATTAATGAAATGAATAATTTATGACCCGTGGTAGTATTTTGTGGGTAGTATGTGATAAATCGAGTTTTGTAACTACCTCGAAAAGAATCATTTTGTTGCATGAAATCACTGATACAAAAAACAAACAGATAACCATCAGATAACTAAATTTTTGAATTGATTCGCTCACTACATAATCATTTGGATATTTTATATGCCTTGACGTAACACACAGGTGAAAGCGAAGCAATGTAGTTGTGGACTAGTCCGAGCTGCTCGGACATGATTTTATTACCATATTTTACCGTTACTTACATGCCTAAGACTTCCTAAGGCATGTATTTTTTGTGCTTTGTATTTTTCTAGCTACCAAGTCTTATAATTTAAAAAAAAGAATGTGCATTCTAATCACAGAGCATTTAGACTATTGACACCATGTTGACATTGACACTGTCAGCTGTCACTGGTGTGGTGACATTGTTTTTTTAATCAAAGAAATTGCCAAGTTCCCCCAACCAACAAAATAGCAAAAATGAAATCAAATCGATCTTGATTTTTGATAAAACAAGAAAGTAGCGTGATACATATGTACATAATAAAATTAATTAATAAATATATTTTTTACTATGGAACAAAAATAATGTAATGAAATATTATTTATTGAAACTGTTAAAACTCACGACTAATAAAAAAAGTGTATCTTTTCAAAATCCACTTCAGCCAACAATATAGAAATATTTTTAATATCTATTTTTAATTATAAAATAATTCTTTCGTAAAGAACTTAGATAATGGCTTTTTATTCTTGCAATCGTTATAGGCTAATTGTTTTATTATTGTGCGGGTTGATAGTTTGGCAAATAGTTCGACTGGTGCCTAGAGAACCGTCATTGACGATATTATCAGAGGTAAAGTATTCCTTACGATATACGAATTTATGATTTCATCAGAATCTTAGTCTTTAAGAACTTAAAATAGTTTATGTAGTATGGATAACTTTACATAAGAGTTAAGATTAATTAAAAATTTTCAATGCTATATTTTGCTATTTTTCTTTTTTCTACTATGATTTTATTTATAAATATCATTCAAAGTAATTACTTACTCTGTCTATATTTACACTGAGAAATCACAGAACAGACTGTTAAAAAATCTACTCAAAGGTTAAAAACAAATTGAAACTATTTTTCTGTAAATTTGTTTGATTATAATAAAGAAAGGAAGTTTTTTATTATTATTCAGCACTACAATATGTATTTACATGTTTGTGCTAAAATGCCTAATCACTATTATTATGTCATCTAAATTTTTATTGTTTTAACTATCTTTAAAAAAAATTGATAGTGAAAATGTTTGATTTGACTAAAATAAAAGCATACTAAGTGTCCTCATAAACTTCTATACTATTGTTTACAGTCTGATATAGAAAGGTTGGAAGATGACAGATATAATAAGCATAAGACAGATAAAGTTAAGGTGAGAGTCTATTACGAAGCCCTTTGCCCGGACTCAAAACATTTCTTCATGAAACATTTATGGCCGGTCACTGAAAAACTGTATGAATTTTTAGATGTTGCGTTAATACCGTACGGCAAAGCTGAAGTAAGTACTTTTTGTTTAAAATATTAGGCTAAGTTAAAAATGTGTTAATAGTGTTTCACTGACAATATTATGCCTTAAGTATAACACAACAATGTAACTAAGTTTGTGAAATAATTTAAAAAATGTCAATCTAAGTACAGGGTACTCATTGTATACAGGGTTCTTTATATATTTTTTAAATTTTCTGTACCTTAACTTTTTTATATATTTTTTTTTCAGACCAAAGAAAAGAATGGGAAATTCTTTTTTATTTGTCAACATGGAGAAGAGGAGTGCTATGCAAATAAAATACATGCTTGCTCTATAGAGGCTTTAGGAAACATGACTATGTCTGTAAAGTTTATAAACTGTATGATATCAGATAATATGAATCCAGATGAGGCTTTGACAAGGGTATGGTTTACTTTTATTCTTATGTTTATTTTTTAGTGTGTATGTTTGATTGTATTTGTTATATAATATATTTGTGATACTTTTCTTTTAAGTTTATAATTTTTTTTATATCACATAAAAAATGTAATGATCTAACAAAAATATTTTTTTTTGTGTATTTGTTTTAGTGTTCGAAAGAAATGAAAGTCGATTCGGACCCAATAAGTAACTGCGCTAACAGTGACCACGGATCGGATCTGTTGAAGAAATATGGTGATGACACACACATAATAAAACCAACATTTATACCTACTATTTTACTTAACGGTTCCAAAGATCATCAGTCTGCGATATTGAAAAATTTACTCTTGGAAGTGTGCAAATTGATTGATATGCCATTGCCGCCACCGTGTTTGTGACCAACTAATAAGGAATACTAGTGACCCGCTCCCGGATTCGCCCTGGGTGCAATTTTTATATATACAAATCTTCCCCCGTTTATCCCTATTTCCATGTCTTGAATTTTTGCAAGACTAACGTGCGGCGACAGAATTTTGATAAAGATTTGTATATAAAATACTTTGACTGAAGTAAACTACTAATATGAACCAAAATTAGACTGAATTTGTAATTCCTAAATTCAAAATTTATATTTGTTTCAGCTCAATATTGCTCATTTTTTTTAAATATTACAAACGTAATTTTTGTAATGTGATAAGTTTAATCTGTTATCTATTTAACTGCCTTGTGCCTAGATAAGGTGAATTCTTTAGTTTTTTTTATCGCATAGTATTTTTTATTGCCTTTCCTATTAACTACACAGTTTGCTTTGCGTTCTGTACAACATCAGACATGTTATATTTTAGGGTGGCCTCTTAAAAGGGGTGGTTACTGTCGCCAGAAAGGTTGCCCAGTTTATTACTGCGGCAATAAACTCAGTGGAGTGTCCTGCCACTATCACAATCACAATAGTACCAACAATGAAAATCATAAACCATTCATTTTTTAAAGTGATTTGTGTGCGACTTAAACTATACACATAAAATATATTAAATAACTTAAATTTATTATTTTTAAACATATGATCAAAATTTGATTTTAAATTTTGAAATGAGTATTTCAAATATAGGTTCCTTAATTTTATCACATATTATTATTAATGTATTTTTTTTATAATTATTTTTATACTTTTATAATAACATCGCAACGTCATGTATGTATTTAGTTACGCATAAATATTTTAAACGCATGATCTAGCATTACTAATATGTTTTACTGGCACTAACCTTGCTTTGATTAAAATGTATATTTTTTTAAACGGTTTACAATAATTTTTTAACAGTCATTTTTATTATGCTGTAAATATAATATATACCTACAATCCGATATTGTAATAGTGTACTTAAGTTAAATATTATTGCATACTGTATTACTAAGTGGAACATATTAAGTGTAATAATGTTAATGTAGTACTTTCACATAATCTTAACCATGTTAAACAATTGAATTGAATTGATCTTAACAATTGAATAGAAGACCTATTGGAAAGAATAGAAAAAAAAAAGTATTTCCCTCTCAATGGCTTCTTGATAATGAATTAGATATCAAAGTAAATATGAAATAAATAACGTGTTGACGAATCACTGATTTTTCAAGACGAATTAAACTTAACTACTATTTATTTAATTTTCTTAATATTATATTTTGAGATTGAGTTTTGAGATTCATTCATAGATATTTTGTTAAATTAAAACGGAATTGTATGCCTATACTTAGATATTTGTATACAGAATTATTTTGTCTATTTTTTTTTTATAAAATGATTAAAAGATTCCATATCGATCGCTGTAAATCAAAATTCGTTTCAAAATTCGACTTTGTCTGTGTGGAAAGTTAAATTTTCACCTATTTACTTTAGCATGGCTTCTTTGTTGTGTCTATAGCAAATTTGATCAAAACCGGCTCAGGAATTTTACAATGATAACGTACTTAATAGCAGAATTATTCGTATCTATAAACATTATATTATGAATTATTCAACATTCGACATCGTTTGATGCTTATCTCATAATATGCATAATGACATCAATATTAATTCTAATATGGAGGTTGTGAAAGTGAGTTTGTTTGTTTGCAACACTCACGCCTTAACTGCTCAAACGATCATCATTGCATACCCATTGTCAGGGGTCAGGGGTATAGAAAATGACATAGGGTGCCTTTCATCCAGAAAAAAACAGAATACTTACGTGTACGTTAAGAGTAATATATACTTTGAGCGTATTATATGTATTATATATAATGTATATTATATCCAATAAATTCAAATGTACTATTATAGGATGTATGTATACAAAAAAAATTGATCCTTTAGCTATTGAGTGCCAATAATGAAATTTTGTAAAAAGGTGATACAAAATGTATCCTCCCTAGAAAATGAGTTTACTGAATTGCCTCCCACTATGGAAGAAAATTTAAAGAAGCATCATGTGAAAAGTACTGTTTAAGAGGAACCCGGACGATGTCGCGGACAAAACTAATATTATGATAAAAAAATAGTTTTATTCAATTCTTTTATTACAGTGTCAGTATTCTCGCATAAAATTTTTTAAAGAGCACAAATCATTTATCAGCACAAATTTTTTTATAGATAAATCAAATATGTAGGTCTGTACGTGTTAATATGTCTGCGTTTGCAAGCGCGTGACATTTACTTGGTTGTGTTAAAATGCATTTAATCCAAGGCTGTGTTTTACATTATTCAGCATTTCGTTTGTCAACCTTTTTAGTAAAGAGTGGTTTACACGTAACTTAATTGTTATTTTTATACAATTTAAGAACAAATTTACCGAACATTTTGAGTTTACGAGTTTCAGTCACCACGAGCTTGACAGACGTGAAAAAGCAAACTCCACAATGATTGTATATTGAACTGTAAAGAAAACTAATTGTATATTTGTTTATAATAAAAATAAAATAAATATAGGTGCAAATAGAAAGTATCTCCATTGAGATTGTGGTGATTGAAAAGTAGACTTAAAATTTTTCAATCACAAAGTTATATTGCTTTATTTATCTTTTTTCTTACATTAGAGACAAAGGTTGTGTTAAGCTTGTTCTTCAACATTGTATCAGAACCAAACTGCGTACAGATGTAACTTGGTGTAAAAATAAATAATAAAGTGTGAGCTTCATGTAACACTTAGGATAGGTATGTCATTCCTTAGCTAAATCGGGATAGGATATACCTACTGAAAAATTATAGGGTTAAAATTTGATCCCTAAGTCTCGTCTACTAATAACACGATGCCGTAGATATAACATTGACATAAAATAAAATTGAACATTTTGTAAAACACAAGTAAGAAGTAGTTAATTTTAATACATATAACAAAATAGCCTGTAGTTTATTTACTTCAGGAATTAATGCTTTCTAGCATCATAATAAATCTTGTTTTAACTAATCAAACATTTGTGTAAGTTATACTTATTTATATTCAAAAAAATATAATGAGGCTTTTATTCAATGAAATCAAGTTACTATTAAATTAAGTATATATTTATGTTTTTATTACAATGTTATTAATTTTATGGTTTATTGGTTGTATTAGGTATTTACTTTTGTATTATTGCGTTTTTTGAAAAATATATTGTACAATAATGCATCGTTTTTTTTTTTCAAAGTTTGGTCTCGTTAAAATATGATTTACTAAGATTTAAGTAAAAGGGGTAAATAATTTATTAATTTTTTTGGTTTTTTTGTTCTCTATACATAAGGTATAATTCCTCAAAATGAGAAAAAACGAGTAATCTTATTTAATCAGAAAGATATTTTTTCATAATTTATGAACGCTCAAAACTAAACAATTTGTTATCTTCAGATCTTGAGATAAAATCTTAAGATATGAATTCTAGTTGCGATGTTTACTCTATCGATAGTCGGCTAGTTAGTTGTTTGTTAATTGTTAGCTGCAACAACAGTTTCGTGAAATGAATTGAGAATCCCATATTTTCGAGAAATCATCGGTCGACTCTGGAAAATAATACAGTAACTAAAATATTCCAGTAACATCGAATGGCAGTGATTTCCGCTCGAAGAATTGTATGTAATTGCTTTGAGTGTTTTGTTAACTGCCGGTTGAATTTTGAGGGGTTCATATTTCATAGGTGTTCATAAAATAGAAATCCACGCTACAAGGGTTTACTTAATTTTATTGTAGTTTTAGCAAGACTGGAAAAAGTTTGAGAAGCGATGCATTAGGCTAAAAGGTTGTCACAAAGTTACTAATTGTTTAATAAAGTTTGGTTAAGTAATCTATCTGTTTTATTAAATTTTCATCATGGAGATTGTAGACAAGGAATTATTGCTGTTTCTCAGTCCACGGCTACTCTTTAATTTAATTGTTAAATTTTCTTAAAACTCCTTAGTTTTAAGAGCGGAAATAAAGCTTTATAGATATTTGAGGTATGTTCCCATTCGCCACCAACGTGTACGCCACCAGTAGTGGCAAATGTGATTACTTTTCCCAGTCGCCACAATTACGACCACCAGTGGTGACATATGAGTTCTCTTTTCCCAATTACCACCAACACTGTTGACGAACACAGTGCTGGTGTTTTTTTTTTGTTAAAATTTCGTACCGGTTACCGTAGAATTAATGTTTTTGTTTATATTAGTATATTAGTGTATGATGAATAAATTTTTGATGTATGAAATATTTTTGTGGGGCGCAGCGACGTAAAAAATTAAAACCACTTATTACCTTAGATAAATATTTTCTATGTACAATAATATATAAATCAACATGGACCATTTTATAAAACAACAATAATACGCGGCCCTTATTAGATCGTTTGTCCATCTGGCGAGCGGTGTTCATGATACGCAACTCGTTTTAAAAAAATGTAATTCTAAAGTTAAATGCTATGTTTCCTTTTTAGTTAACAACTAATTGAAGTGAAAACTCACTATTATTTACGAACTTTGTTAAAAACGAAACGTGATGTGTCGTTAGTCATTGTGTGAGGCCACTATATACTTTCGACGTCGTGTGTAGCAATAAATTAGTCCTGTGAGTCACTCATTGTGAAAAACAAACAAGCCAGTCAATTCAATTTAAAGCCCTGTCTGACAACACCAATTTGCCTGCGTCTAAATGGCTACCTTTGCTCCAAAAACCATTTGAAACACCACAATAAATCTTCAGTGAAATCACGGTCTAATTTCGTAAAAGCCCCGTCTCGCTTTGCTAATTAATATGAATGGCATTTGCATCCGGCTTTTTCTCGCGTACACCATTTCCAACTATTGTTTTGCGAAGATCCTCACAATTTATTCCTATTTTCACCCGACTGCACCGCGTAAAAGAGGGTTATTGTGAATAATAAAAACGTCCGTTATTCTCTTGTAATGAAAAGCTTTTGTTTTCTTTAAAACGGATTGAGGTTGTTAGAAGTAGACATGAACATTCACTTATTACTTCAAATCGCAAACGACTTTTTTATTCAAATAATATTCTTACTTTCATACGTTCATCTTTTTCCATATACCTAAACATATTAAAGTCCATGAATTTTTTTTAAATTATTTTAGGCGATCCTTCGAAAACCCAACATTGTTCTGGTTAAAAAGCCAAATTTCATCCAAATCCGTTCAGTACCTAGATTATACACGAAAGAGTAACAAACATACATCCATCCACCCTCACAAAATTTTGCGTTTATAATATTAGTAGGACATTCAAATTGGTGTCTACAAATTGAAGCAACGAATAAACGCGGAAAATCATCTGCCCGTAGTGAGTAGGTACATATTATATTAGTGTGTGCCGTTGAGTGTGTGCCGTTGTTGATAGAAAGAGCAATAAAGCCGCTTACGCACGGTCAACTGACATGCCAGCCGCCCGCCCACCGTCCACACTCGTGCATACACACAGGCGGGCGCCCCAACTCGTTTTGCGTCGCTGCTCGTTTGCTCGATGCCAATGCACAAATCTAATGGATTTTTTATGTTTCCCGAAAAAGCACCAATATGAATAAAACCCAAAATGCATTTTCCCTAAAGGATTTTACTCCTGTTCAATATGATCTTTCATTTTTATTGATTACAATTTTTATTTGCCGGCGGCTTCAAATGAGTAAAAAGTTTAAAAGTTATCTACATTCAATGCCAGGGTGAAAGTTCATCATCAAAATAGGTTTAGTAGTAAATAAATCAAAATTAAAATAAATAACCAACTTACCAAGACATTGTTCTTCTGCTACTGGACGGTGTGTCTAGGCTGCTTCTGACCGGTGTTATTGGAAAATTATGGGGGAGGCCTATGCCCTGCAGTGGGCGTGCTGCGGCTGAGATGATGATGAGACTGAGACGTGATTGGGGTAGGTAAACTAAGCTGTTATTTTGACTTCTATTACAGAATACCACGGTGAGAAACATTGAGTGTGTTTTTGTGTTTCGACAAAACATTGAAATCATAAGAGGAAAGCATCCAAAACACATTTTAAACGAATATTTGGACAGTTATCAATGCGACTGTATAATATTTTTAAAACTCAAACAGCCCCACTGTTGAAAGTTCAAAAAAAAAAAAAACGAGAAAAAGTATCCCTACTGGAAGGGAAAATGGAAAGAAATTCCACTTACCTACCGAATGGCGCTCTTGAGTTATGAATACCATCCCTCAATGCTTCAATATTTCTAAAAGGCTACAATGCTAATAAATAATCGGGTTATAGTTAACTCACTCAAGTAAACTGAGCTTAACTAAGTTACGCGATAAATCTGTATATAGCTCTACTGCCACTATTCTAAAGGTGGCTCTCTAGTCACAATTTTCTTTTTCCTCTTTCGAATGTGACGGGCTCTTACTTTATTTTTCCTGTTTTGAGTTTGACGCGCTAACTATGTTCTTCAATTTGCAAAATATTGTCGACTAGCTTTTGCCTGTGACTTGCGGCAGTTAAAAAATACTCTTGACACTCAGAAAATTAAACCATAGTGACATTTGCTTTCACTATATTCAGATCTCGAATGCAGTTACACTTCACAACTAATATGCTTAATTAACAAAAAAAAACCAACGAAATAAATGTATATATTTATTTGTTGACGTTGCTAAACTTATTACAGAGCACGCTTTGATGGAGAATGTCGGTAGGTATCTATTGGTAGAGCGCTAACCGTGTACTCTCATTAAAACTTTCCTCAGGCTGGGCTTGCACGTGTTTTTAATTTTTATCGAGAGCACTCGTCGTTAGCAGACGAGCGAGGGGTGGTGGCGGGGTGCGGGGATGCGGTTGCGGTGCTTTGATTGCGGTAATGACGTCTCTCATGCTTCCTGCCCTGTTCTATCCACCCTGGGTTCTTCACTCATCCTTTATCACTATCTCCAACCAAATAAATATTTCCCAACAAATTAATGACATCGTACCTTTTAATTGCTCAACTTCCTCTGCGGTCTAGTCTGTCCTTATCAAAGTGAATACGACAAACTGTAGTTGTGAATGAATTATATGTAAGTGAATACAATTTCAATAACAATCTTCCTTACACCTGCAGAATATGCCATATAGAAATTAAAAAGATTCATGTGAATTTTGGAAGTGAATTTTGTAGTGAATTTTCCGTTACCGGCTATTACAAGTACCTATTACAACTCAAACAAGATACGGCACTATCTCAATAAGTCCACTTTGTCCACTCTTGTCCTCTTATCTTTTATCTTTATCTTGTGTCTTATTACTGTTAACTACCTAACTAAGTAGGTACCTACAGATTATAATAAAAAATGCTTTTATTTTACATATAGATATGTTTTAATATGGAACTGTCTAGCTAGAATAATTAATATATAAAAATTTAACATAATATGGGTCCAGTGGCCTTAAACTAAATAAATTTAAATTTTTTTATATGTTACCTTACCTACAAATAAATTATTACTTATATCGTAACTGTTTTTTATTTGATTGTAAATGAGTTTGTTAAAGTTGGCTGATATGTGGTGCTACCTAGTGGAAAGAACACGATGCTAGGAATCCCTTTAGGCACGGTCACTGGCGCCGCCTGCACCGATGCCAGTAAGTTCTTAATGGATTTTTCATGTCGATTGAACACAGCAAGCGCACTACCTACTACACGTACTGACACGTATGCGTTAATAAGATTTCAGAATTAATTTTTAAACCCTTCCATCACGGTTGTTATGGCAAATTGTATTAATTCCATTAATTTAGTAAAGATGTAAAACGGATGGTTACACTTTCGGAGTAAGCCTAGCGTGATTTTACAGGCTGTCTTCACACCATTAATAATCATTAAGACTGATATCGTCGGGCGGCTTATTGTGGCCGCCCGCGAGCGAACTCCGCAAATTATGACATTAATTTTATTGTGTTGAACACAATAGACGCGCCCGTTCAAAAACACGTAAGCTCCTTATTGTTCAACGCCTCAAAACAATGACTCACTTTTACAAAGAGGCTGCAAAATGACTTTGTGAAATTTCTCATGCCTTTTTAACACTATCACGCTGGGATGGATTTTTTAGCTATATAAGTATTTATTCTCTTTTTATTCTTATATAAATAGATTATTCTCTTTATATTTATTCTCTCTCTCTGTGTGTGCCTCTTCAGTCCTGAAGGTTAGCCGTCAACTTCCTGAACCGGTCTCTGTCAAGAGCCAACTGGAATAGCTGCTCGACCAAGGTAACTTCAGTCCACTCTCGGATATTTCTCAGCCATGACTTTTTTATCTAGGTAACAGAAGTACCAATGTGTACAAATTGTTTTTTGAATAACATTTTATAAGTAAAGACCCCGCTCTTTTACAATTTTATTATGACTAACTTTAATACCTTGTTATATACCAATATATATGTACTTAGTCAATATTTAGACTTTTGTAATATATGTATGGACTTTTATATGTATTATGTATATAGGTAAATTTACTTATGCTATAGCAAAATAGTTGCTTGAATTTGTCTATATTCTTATGATCTAAAATTTTTTTTTGCAAAATTGAATTGAAGGTTAGTTAGTCTAAATATTTATAGTGACTACGCTAAAACTAGCACAAATTTCTTTAGTAGGGATGAACATAAAATTCATAAAATAAAATTTAAAAAAAACTTCATAAATTAAACTTTATAAAATTTGTAAAAATTTTTATTTAATACGGACACCTTGTATGAAACAAGTTGTAACTAGCTCAGTGCAACCGCTATATTGGCATCTGCTTATTCATTCAGCGCCAAAAGTTTCCGCCTCCTGATTACAAGTTGTGCAGTAACAAGACCGTAGCGCGCCACTAATGTGATAATTGTCACTTAACCGTAACTACAAGTTGTTACTACATTATTAGGTTAAATGAAGGCTCATTGGGTGACCGTAGTCGGCTATAAGATCAACGGATTAAGCACGTAATGACGCAGAAGCAACATAGTGCTATGTCCAGGGCACTGCCCGTGTTTTTCATACTCGTGCTCTTCAGTCGTGCCGAGAAACAAAGACCAGTAAGATATTTTTCTTAATAAAACGTCTATATGTATTTATGTATTACTAGCGACCCGCTCCCGGCTTCGCCCGGGGCGCAATTTTTTATATAAGTACACAAAACTTCCTCGTTTTATCCCTCTCTCCATAAAGTTAAAACGGAATCAAAAATTTGTTGGGTTGTTTACGAGTAGAAGTAATAACTCGTAGTTAGCGGAAAAACAGATATGACGGATTTTTAATGAGTAGAGGTTAAAGTTTTAATGAAAGAAATTGTTACTGTGTGAGTCCACCGTAACAGATAGAGATATGTCAATCCATGGGTTTTCTTTAGGATTTTAGAAGAACTACAATTCTCTAGCACGTCATTTTTATGTATCTCTTGGTATCTCTTAAGGTTTAGCCAACGTAAGCCATGATAAATTATTTTTCGACGATTTGGTTGCAAAAAATGGTTTTTAAAAACATTTTTTTTGCAATTTTAATCAATTAAAAACTTAATTAGGTAGGTTAAGTGTATATATCTTCCGTGAAAATTATCTTCGGTGGTGAGAACCGCATCAAAATCTGTCGTGTGGTTTAGGACGAGATAGATATTATAGTCAGACGTGGGCAGCGACTTAATTTTAGTTAAATCCGAAATGGGAGCACTTTTAAGCCATTATAACAATCTCCTAATGACGATCTGTAGATTATATATATTATGTGTCATTTATTTTCATGAAGGCGGCACTTACATTTATTAATGTGTCTATTAAAGCATATTAAAAATATGCTTTCATTAATATAAAACCTTCAAATAGAAAATATGGAAATACAACTTACTATGTACTTACACATAGAGAAGTGGCATCTTAACAAAATCACCTCACATTTTTCACGCGACTCGTAGTTTATGAAATGTTGCGAAGAGTTGTTCGTGTGATGGATGAGTGTCGGCGTGGGTGAGGGAACTCCTCGACGTGCGACGTTATTGCTCAATGTCGTACTCGGAGCACATGTTCCTCGGTTCCAGTATTATACGACATTTTTTAACGCTTCTCGCCATATTTGCATTGTACTACTAAATTGTTTCGATTTTCATATAAGTAGGTGTACTTATTCCTAGCTTTTCTGTATTTATTATTAGTAGTGGCAGGGCAGTAAGTCTGGCGTTGGTAAACCGTCTCATAGAAGACCACATTGGAATGACAGTATGTCTGCTTGTGTTTCGGTACAGCCCTTTTTCCTATCCCTTCCTAAGCCCTCAATCCTACTAAGGTAAATACTAAGCACACTTATAGCATATTATGTGGTATTACTGTGTTAATACCTACCATCAACCGTTTGACCGTCAAATGAAAGTTGCTTACGCTAACTTAGAGTGTAAATTAGTTGTAAGTTCTTGTTTGTAAGGACTGAAAGGTTCGTGTTTTCTGAATTGCCTCCCACTTCAGAATCAAATTCAAAGACGTATTCATGTTTAAAAAAACAGTTTCTTTGTAAAATTAAATAATGTCTACAATTAAGAAAGGGTTAGGTTTAAACTTAAAAGTTAGTGCAATGGAAACGAGCACACACATTTTAAATATTTAACATTATGATACAAGTTGATGCGCATTGGGTTGGTCCCCGTGGAATCACGACTTAATAATTTTCTTTGAGAATGTTATCTCATTTTTAATATTGAAGCGACTTTATCCCCCCTCCGGTGTTCTCAAAGGTAAAGCATGCAGAGATCGCACACCCGGCGTCTGAATGAAATAGACAGGACATTTTCTCTAAAAGTGCGTTTGATATTATATTCTGTAATTTCGAATCTACTTTGAAACATTTCACTTAAAAATACTTTTGTGATTTTTTTGGCAGGTGTTCAGCGATGAAATCAAAGAAATAATACAACATGTTCACAACGAATGTGTCGGAAAAACCGGGGTCGCTGAGGGTGAGTCCGCAAAAGAAAATTATATATCCGGTTACCTTTGTTCTATGTACGCAATGCGAATGACGGGAAACATTCACAGCGGCTAAACCTTACCCCACAGTTCTATGATTAGTTAGAATTGACGCGCTCACTTCAAAGACCTTTTAAAAAACCCATTACAAAATTCGTTGTTTTATCAGGGGATTTTTGTGCTGGATTTGTTGGATGTATGCGACTGTGATGTAGAAGTCTCATATGTACCTACGTCCAGCAAAATGTTATATTTTAATAAAACATTTGAGAGGTGTTGCGTCCCGCGTAAATAAATTTTGTTTACAACAATTAGTTTTTCGGTAACTTGCGGTTAGATACTGACTTAGAATCTGAATATTTTGTTGTCTTTTTTATCATAATTTTAATTATGTAGTTTTAATTTTAATTAGGAGATATAGTTACTTAAATACCTTTGAGATCTAAGAGACGTTGACGAACAAGGGTTATGTACAGTGCAACATGTTATTTTTACATATTACCAGTACCGAGAAATATCTGAAATGTGCATTTTACTAAAATAACTTTAAAGGATAGACACATTTCAGTGCTAAAAACTAGCACTAAAATGTGTCTATCCTTTACAAGTTATTTCCAATACAATTTTTTTAAAGAATCCTTTTAGCGATCCATTCATGAAAACCCAACAGAATTGTTTTCAAATTCTTTTCTTTTTTCTTTTTTCAAATTCAAATTCAAATTCTATTGATTTGTATACAGCTATATAATAAATTGATGTATTATGTAAGAATAATCTTTTTGTAGGATTAAAGATTTCTTCAAAATCGACTAAGCATTTTAGAATTGAAAAGAGACAAATACAGTCACTTTTGTATTTGTAATATTTAGTATGGTCCCGCCAATAAATTACTTAAGACTAACATTTGACTAAATTTGACACCTGCATAAATTGCCTAAACGAAATGTGAATGAAGCAACGTTACAAAGTTAGTTGACGTTTGAAAACGCTTCTACACGATTCCAGTAGCATTGTTTAGAAAAACATGTCTCATGTTTGTATACATTAAACAGTCTTTATTCTTACTTGCCCCCAGAGGATATACAGAATTGCGAAAACGGCATATTTAAGGAGGACACGAAATTGAAGTGCTATATGTATTGCCTGTTAGAGGAGGCGAGCCTTGTGAGTTATCCTTTTGTTTGTTGATGCTCTCTTTTCTTCTTATCTTATTCGCTCGACACAATTATCTTAACACAAATACGCCTTTTTAATTATAGTTAGTGAAAATTATTGTCTATTTGAGATCTAATGCTTTTTTAAAATGTTTTTTTTTAAATATTTTTTTAAAATTTTTATTTCAATTAAATTTTTTAAATGCTCCATTCAAGATGATTTGATTTTAAAATGATATTATTAAAAAAAAACTTTTTTAAGGCGATTGGAGTTGCCAGATTGGAGCGAAGGTGACGGTGTGTAGTCGGACCGGAGTTAATATATTTCGATGTTTTGAATGAGAATGTTCATTGATTTATATATGCTTATGTTGTGTTTAAAGTACAACAGATTGTAAATGTAAATATTTCCAATCGCCGTACTCGCTTAGAAGAAATAGGGATAGGGAAATTCAAGCCAAAACTACACTGTTTGGTATTTAATTTTTTTTAAATGAAGTTTTGATGATACGAAAAAAAATTTACCAAATGCTGCCCAAACTTTGATAATTCATATAATTATTTTTAAAGCATTTTGGCCTAGTCATAAACGAGAAAGTACCCATTTGACAGCATTAAGCGCCTTAAGTAGTAAAGTGTTTGTTTAAATTATAAATTTAAGCTAAAAGATTTATAAACTATGTTCACAGGTGGATGAGGATGAAGTTGTGGATTATGATATGATGGTTAGCTTGATTCCAGATGAATATTATGAGCGAGTGTCAAAAATGATTTTCGGTTGTAAACATTTGGGTAAGGCACTTTTTTAAAGTCTAAAACTAACATATAAGTATATAAATTTTCTTATTTTTTTTAGGCACATGATTGTTGATGATCCCTCGGAAATTGTACTTTTTTTCTGGATGAAAATTACCCCATCCTTTTTCTGTATCCCTGACAACGTGTGAAATTAATTCATGTATCAGTCTTAAATAATACCCAATACACAATAACTCGCATTGACATCTAGAACAGTTTTCAAATCAATTCAAGTATATGCTTAAAACAATGTTTTCAGATACCATGGACAAAGACAAATGCCAACGTGCATTTGATGTCCATAAGTGCTCGTATGAAAAGGATCCCGATGTAAGTATGACTACTGTTTTCTTCGAAGAATGTCACCACACTCGAGCCTTCCTCTACGATCTAATCCAACCAGAACCGTTCCACTTGCGGACCACGAGACGCGGACAGGGGTTTCATCCCTTCTAAGGAGTGGAACTCATTGCCTGCGTCTATGTTTCCTCAAAATTACAACCTCGGGGTTTTCAAATGTAGGGTAAATGGGCACTTACTAGGTAAGCGTGGTGCACCTTTGGCCGCATCTGCACCTTACATCAAGTGAGATCTCGGCCAAGCGCTGCCTTAACTCAATAAAAAATGTAGGCAATTAGAACAGCTATCTTATGTCTCGCATATATAGGTATTGTGGTTCTGCTTACATCACTATTTGTTCTATTTGACTCCTACGTTACTGGCAGCTTAGTGTAGGGGTCACAAAAGTAATCTATTGTAATCTAGTGTTTTGAAATAAATATTTAATATACATAATCATAATAATTTGTAAGTTTCCCTTATTATGACCCTTATTAGGTCCGTCATCAACTTTGATTATATTTTTCCGAAAACCTGTTGAAATATATAGGTAATGAGAAAATCCATTTGATGATTCTATTGATCTATTGATGATCTATTGATACTTGTATTTTTTTTTAATTTCAGATATACTTCTTATTCTAATATTAACTTCAAGCTGACGAGTGTGAGACGATATTAAAACATCACCACCATATATACATAAGTCATTATATTAAATGGTTGTGAACTAGCTCTAAGTCTTCGTTTTAATAATATGAGTGAAATGTATCAACAGGCGTTTCATTCGTCTTTCCAGTGAGAAGAAAATACTTGTAAATAACGATGTAATTTGGCGTTAGCCGCAGGCCCTCGGTCCGTCTTTTTCAAGAAATCTTACCCAACTTTATTCATATTTTGAAAGAAGTATATTGCCAAGGAATTAATTTGCTTTACAAGAAATAAATTGGTCGGGAAAAGTAAATGAGTACGAATCTCGTAATTGCATTTTTTGTAGAATTCTATTCGTAACCCGCCCCCAGAGAATATTTTTATGCCGTGGGCACCTAAGTATTCGAAATGAGTTGTCGACGTAAAAAAGTATATTTGAATAACCCCAGAAAACGTGTCAAGGGTTAAAGATAGCAATATAATCAATCATAATTGAAGCGGCAACACTAACTAATGGGAAAATGAAGTTAACAATCCCAATTACAATAAAAGAGCACATTATTTAACAGCAAAACGACATTCAAAAGACGGAAAAACCGAGGGTCGGAACATCTGCACATAAAGAGGCAATTTGGAGATTGCCGGGGGCGCTCCACACCGCTACCGAGAATTGTACTGAAATGTATTCAAAATTAAAAAAATGTACAGAATATTGCAAGAAATTCATTGCGGCAAATTAAACACAAGTAGCTTCTTTACCTAGCTTATTGCCGTGGTCAGGGAAGCGTACGCCCTTGGCCATCATATAAAAAATATTCTTTCCTCTTTAAGATTTGACCCAGCCACGACGGTTTCGTTTCATCATTATTGTATGCTTTAAATTTAAGACAAGGACTAACCTCAGATTGAACACATCACTACATATTATAAAAGTCCTCAAAACTACTCAAAAACTACTGCACCGATTTTCATGCAGTTTTCACCAATTGATAGAGTGGTTCTCGAGGAAGGTTTTAGTATATAATTTACAAAGTCACGCGGGCGAAATCGCGGGCAGTAGCTAGTACCTACTTTATAAAAATGAGAGCAACCTAATAACTGCAATAACTCATGAATGATGGTGCAATATTGAACAACAAGTTTTTATAACTCAAATATTTATTTATTTATTTATTTACTATTTATTAAGATAACCGAATACATTTAAAATTGAAAGGTTTTTCTTAAATATTAAAAATTATGTAAAATATGTTAAAAATAGCAGATTGAATAGAATTTTCGTAATAGAAAATTGAGTCTTGCATTTCTATAAAGTAATTTTTTATTATTTTCAAAAACATTTAACACTATGAAATATGTGTCATAAGTTGAATTTGTGTGTACGAGTATTTGCGGCTGTATACGTAAAGTTCAATACTGTCGAAGAATAATCTAATATAATGAGGAAATTGGTTAAAGTCGAGTACCTGGCAGGCGCTGGCTCGTTCGGCAGAAGGCTGCGGATATCGCAATTTGGCGCCGAGCCGCAGTAATGACTGTTCCGACTGGACGTAGCCACCGCGCGGACGTGCATTGGCAGCATCGATTCTATTCACTAACTCACGCTAGCCACTATTTATACATTTTATAAACAAATCTCTCCGAAGGCAACGTAGAAAATAAGTGCAAATAGGAAAAAATTGTAGAGGCAGAGCACATTTTGGACAACTCGTCTTAGAGGCAGTAACAACTCCCTTATAGAAGACCATCGTGAAATAAGAGCATATTATGTGCTGATGCGTTTCAGTGAGTGAATAAGGGATGTCAGAGCCCTAATGGCCCTATACTATAGGGTCATGAGGGCCTATCCCTTCCGTATCCCTTCTATCCTTCTATGGTCGGCAGCGTATTTGGAGCACCTATTGCGAATATTGTTATGCGTAACCTTTTTTATGTGATTCACCGATGTATGTTTTGTCTATTGCTTTTTAAAAAGAATATTATCTGTCTGTTCAATGAAACAATATATGAAAATTTTACGTTACTGTTATAACATCGTTTTATTTTATTTTAATTATTTGGGTAAATACATATAGTATTAACATTGGTTATGGGCATTAAATCCCAGTGATTAAAAGTAATAATATAATTATTGTGTGTGTGTAATAGTAACGACATTTTTTTGAATAAAATATAATTTTATGAAATGATGGATAATGATGCTAGTAATTCGAATATTTCTGCAAATAACATTGTTATTAGTACTGGTTCCAGCATGATCATAGAAAAACTGGAAGGAGTATCGAATTATGGAACATGGAAATTTCAAATGAAATTATTGCTGATTGACAATGGACTGTGGGATTATGCAACCGGGTTAGTAAAACCATCTAATGATCCTGTAAAAGATCAAAAAGCATATGCAAAAATTTGTTTAAATATAAAACAAATTTGCTATCCACATGTAAAAAATGCAAAAACTGCTGCAGACGCCTGGAATCAATTAAAGGCTGCTTATGAAAATGCAGGCATAAGTCGTAGACTTTTATTGAAAAGAAAGTTAGCGCAAATGAAGTACAATGATTACAATGGCATGGACCATTATTTAGGGAACATAATTTCTGCAACTCAAGAATTAGCCGATATAGGCTGTGTCATCGATGACGAGGAATTAGCTGAATTAATGCTAATTGGTTTGCCAGCTGAATTTGATCCTTTAATTATGGCAATGGAAGCCACGAAAGCCAAACTGACATCTGAATTTGTTAAATGCCAGCTCATTCAAAATGAATTCAAAAGGGAGATAGGCAAATCAAATTTGGAACCATCTGACAAGATTCTTATTGCGAAAAATAAATTTATTCCAATATGTCACAACTGTCATGTAAAAGGACACATTAAACCAAAATGTCCTAAGTTGAAGAAGAACCCGAAGAAGATTTCCAATAATGATTCGACTCTTGATGCATCATCTTCAAAGAAGGGAAATACTAATTTATTTTCTACTGAAACTGTTTTAGTTAGTAGTGCTTTTAGTAAAGATAACTGGATTTTAGATTCAGGATGCTCTAGTCATATGACTAATAGGAAAGACTGGATAGTTAATTACACTCCTAATATTAAATCCGAAATAACTACTGCCAATAATGATGTAATATATAGCGAAGGTGTAGGTAATGTAAATATGACATTGAATAATAATGTAGAAAAAGTTATTACTGATGCTCTGTATGTACCAAAAGTAGCAGCTAATCTTTTGTCTGTTAGTAAAATCGCAGCCAAAGGTTATGTTTTAATATTTGATGTTAATAAATGTAATGTTTACAGGAAGGACAGTGTATGTGTGACTGGTTCCTGTGATCTGACAGCTACTAATGTGGACGGTATTTATAAAATTGATCAGAAATTTCATTCTGCATTAAACCAAGAGCCTAGTATTAGCACTAAAAGTAAAGCTTTCATGTCCAAAACTGATTCATTACAGCTATGGCATCGCCGACTTGGACATTTAAGTTTGAAAGGTATGTTAATCCTTCGTGATTCATTGGCACATGGTATAGTTTTTTCAAATGGAGATTTGACTCCTTGTCCTCCTTGCATTGAAGGAAAACAAAAATGTAAATCTTTTCCTCGTGGGCAGGCACATAGAAGCGTGACTAAATTAGATTTAATCCATACGGATATCTGTGGACCTATGTCGATTGATAGTTGGGGTGGTTGTAGATACTTCATTACTTTCACTGATGATTTTACGCGAAAATCTTTCATTTATTTTCTTCATCGTAAAGATCAAACAACAGTTTTGAATACGTTTATTGAATTTAAAACATTAGTTGAAAATCAAACCGATTTGAAGATTAAGCGTGTTAGAAGTGATAACGGTACGGAGTATTGTAATAAAAGTTTTCAGAATTATTTTAAGCAATGCGGTATAATTCATGAAACTACTGTTCCGTACACACCACAGCAAAATGGCGTGGCTGAACGTCTTAACAGAACTTTAATGGAGAAAGCTAGAGCCATGTTACAAGATGCTGATTTGGAGAGAAAATATTGGGCAGAAGCGGTTAACACTGCTTGTTATTTGAAAAATCGTAGTCCAACTGCTGCTTTGAATGAAGCAACTCCTGAAGAGTTATGGACTGGATTCAAAGTGAACCTCAGTCATCTTCGAGTTTTTGGTTGTACAGCATATGCTCTCACTCCTCAATCTCAGCGTAATAAGCTTGACCCTAAATCAAAACCCTACATTATGTTAGGATACTGTGCTCATACCAAAGGATACAGACTTGGTGATCCAGATGATTGCACAAAAATGATTAAAGCACGTTCATATCAACTGTACTTAAAGAAAATTTACACAGGTAAGCCAAGCGTAGATTGCCGTTGAGATCATGTAGCAAAGCGAGGCGGGCAATGAAATCTGTGCAGATTTATGTGGCCGTGCGTCACCGTGCGCCAGCCGCGTTGGCTTTATCTTGTTTACCGCAAACGCTCGACCTACGGCGACACGGCGTCTGTTGATCTCTTAAGACGCAGTCACACCTCGTGTGGCGCTCTTCGCTTGGTGGGACTCTTCGCTTACTTAGAGCCTGACTATAGTAACTTTTTTTAAGTAGTTTGGCAGTTTTTTGTATAGCATTTCATATTCTCCTTCAGAAGGCCGAAATTATGTTAATATTATGTAGCCAACATGTTCGATAATCCGTTTTATCATCATCATCATCATCATAGGACGTCCACTGTTGGACATAGGCCTCCCCCATATTTTTCCAAATGGATCAGTCAGAAGAAGCCTGGATCTACCATTGAGCCATGGCTCTTATCAGGTCTACCTTGTCGGTAGACGTCCTGCGCAGTGCTGCGAGAAGCTTCCAGAGGCCGTCGGCTCTCCGTACCTACTATGTGTCCTGCCCACTGCTACTTCAACTTATTAATCCATTGGGTTATGTCGGTAACTTTCGTTCGTCTACATGTCTCGAATTCGGATAATTCGTTCAAGTGAAGTAAATTTTAGGTCAGTGCTTTTGAAGTTGTCTAGATAACTTTTGACAGGGACATTTGAGAGGACACCAAAACAGTTTCCAAACAACCCTCTCCCATTAAGCATGTCTCTTACCTAAACTTAGCGTGCCACCTGTGAGCTTTACCTGTGCTATTAAGGTTATGGTATTTCAGTAATTTAGAATATTCAGTCATAGACACCAAATACCAGTCTATAATACTTACAAGAAATATTAAAATAACTTTCGGTTGTATTATTCCCTTGGCACGTAGACAACCACGAATTACATAGGTATCTTTATTTTTTATTTTATTTTATGCAATACCAACCTTACTTAAGTAGAAAAAAGGTTGGTCTTGACAATGATAAGTTCGTCTAAAATTATGCTTTTTTGGCTCAATATTTTGTCATTAATCAATATCAATTTTCGAAATATATAAACAAGTACATCACAAATTTTTTTATAAATATATTTCTTAGATTTTCGTATTGTAGTTTAATTTTTACTATATCTATCTATCTATATCTATCTCAACTCAATACAAGAGCATATATGCTTTTTTCACTGTGGTTTTCTTTAAGGGGATGGTTACTGCCGCCAGACGGACTGCCCAAATCATTGCGGAACGCTGTGTGCCTTGCACTACCTACAAATAATTAAATTTATTTTAAGTGGCCACTAATTTTAACAGCCGCGTCCTCGCTATAATTTAGTTAAGCGCCGTTTACACTGATGTTTGTTTTCCACGTGAAGCTTATCTAGTGTTCTCAAACGGTAGTAAAATCGTTGGTTGCGAGGTAGTTAACCCTTGCGGGCGGCCGAGGCGCGAAGGGTACGGGGCCGCGGTCGCCCGTAAGCCCCGCAATAGATAAAACAGTGATAGAACATGCACCGCGCCACCCGTTATGAATTATTCATTAGTTTCAGTTGCCACTTTTGTTGGTATCGGTGGATTTTCGGCAGACCGCACCGTCAAAAATGTGTCTTTGAGGGGCTGCTAAACGTATCATATCAACACGGTTTTAAAGATAAAAAACAATAATGTATTTATTTTTTAACCAACAACACCGTAAAGCAGTGGCAACACTGATCCGTCCGCTTGATGTCATTAAGTTTAAAGTAGGTATGTATGTGTAATAAATTAATAACTGAACACAATATATTATATTTCATTATTTAACAGGGTGGGATAGTACAATGGGAGGGTTGTAGTCAGACGAGGCGTTAACTTTGTATAATAATGATCGAAGTTCACTTACAGGTAAGTTACTTTGATCATTCTATTATACTCATTAACGCCTCGTCTGATATAACTATGTAGATGTTGAAAGTAAATAAAACGAAGTAATGAACATATAATCATTATATCTTTTTAATTCTTATATAATGTAATGAACATAAAATCCTTATATGTATTTTAAAATAATTAACTTATTACTTTTATAGTAAGGACATGTAAACATATTAATCTTTATTTTTTATGAATCTAATATACAATTAGCAAAGTTAGTTTTCTCTTGCAGAGGAAGGTTATAAAATTTTGCAAAACTATTTGATTTGTTAGTCCACCCAGCAGTAACTTTTATTATATCAATATTAAGACCCTTTCTGTTTGCACATGAAGTGGCTGCATGACGAGTGCTATGGGCACCAAAAATTTTGGTGTCAATACCCGCCTCAAGTAGGATGTCCTTTATCCATCTACTAAGTGTGTGCGTAGAGGCAGGTGAATGTGGTTTTTTAAGTGTTATGAACAAACTGTTATGATCTATTCTTAAAGATTTTGTGACATTGAGATAATCACAGAGAGATTTTGCTGGGCAAATACTTTCTTTTTCCTTAAAAAAAGGTAAATTAAGTAACGGTTGAAATCTGTTAATTTTTGAGGTTTTTATCAACTGTGGTATCTTAATTTTAATTCCAGAATCATTTATGCTAATATTATCTAACGTGATTAACGAGAAAGTTTGCAATCTTTGAGCAGTAGTCAAAGCCAGTAAAATTAATAACTTTTTAGATAAAACTTGTAAATTAAGTTGTACATTTGGATAGAGATTACTCACATGATCCAATATTACACTTGGGTCCCAGGTCTCTATATACTTTGGTTTATTAGGCCTTAATCTGTAGATTCCTTTAAAGAATCTACTAATATCTTTGTTCAACAGTAATTCAGTATCTAGTAAGAGAGACAGAGCTGACCTCGCACTATTTAATGTGCCATGTGCTGAACCACTATGGTATTTTTCAGTGAAAAATTGTAATATATTTGATGTGTTATTATGTATAGGATCCAAATGATTTCGTTCACAAAACTTCCACCACTGTTTATAACATGAATTATACTGTTGCATAGTATTTTTTGACAATTATTTTAAACAATTGTAACACTGTCTCTAGTGTATCCTTTTTTTAAATACACTTTGCTGATAATATTCCGGCAATCAGTGTAAGGTTCCGGTGGAGAGGATGAAGAGATCTGAAAGGAGAGAAAAGTAGTCCTGGATTTGGTTTTAAATAAACAATTTCTGATTTTAACATAGACCTAAAAAGTGGATACCACGCTTGCGAAGGCCAATTTGGAACAACTAGAATTCCCTCAGCACCATCCCGTTGAATCTTATTTAAACATCTTAAAATTAGAGCAAAAGGGGGGAAAGCATAGAAGTTTAGGTCTTTCCAAGAGATTGTAAAGGCATCAACTGACCAACAGTTGGGTTCAACATGCCAGGAGACAAAGAGTTTGCACTTCGCATTGGCTCTGGTTGCAAATAAGTCGACCTGGGGGATACCTAGTTTTGAGGTAATCATAACAAATGCATATGATGCCAGCTCCCATTCGGTCTCTATGTTGACTATACGAGACTGAGAGTCAGCTTCTGTATTTTCATTGGAAGGTATATAAGAAGCAAATATATGAATCTTCCTATTTTCACAAAATTGCCATATTTTTCTAGCCAGTTTATTAAGGTGAGGAAATTGTATGCTGCCCATACGGTTAATATAGCAAACAACTGTTGTGTTATCTGTGCGTATTAAAATTTCACAATTATATTCATTATTCGCAAAGCATTTAATTGCAAAATAAACAGCTAGTAATTCTAGATAATTTATGTGAAACTTGGATTCCTCAATTGTCCAGAAGCCATGAATCTTTTGTTGACCGCATACAATTCCCCAACCTGTTTTAGAAGCATCAGAAAATAACACTAGCTTATAATTTTCTCGTCTAATAGGAGAGACACAAATTGGTACAGTTTTTATCCACCAATCTAATTCTTTGATAATTTTAGGGGTAATGTCCATTTTGGCCTCATAATTATCATTGAAATATAAGAGAGCAAGATATTTGCATCTTTCTAATAATTTTGTGTACATCCAGCCATATGGGACTGCTGGACAAACTGAAGTCAGGGTACCTAGTAAAGATGCAAACTCTCGAATACTACAAACTTTTTTCTTGCAATATACTTCTAGCATGACTAAGATAGTGTGTCGCTTATTATTTGGAATATTGATTGTGAAATATTGAGTGTCTAAAATAAATCCCAAAAATTTGCATTTTTTGCTAGGATGTAATTGGCTCTTTTCATAATTTATTATGAATCCCAAAGACTGAACAAAGTGACACACAAAATCAATATTTTGTTTACATTGTTCTTTTGTAGGTGCAATTATCAGATAATCATCCAAATAATTCACCAATGTAATATCTTGCGATCTCAAATAAGTAGTTACATAGTTATATCAGACGAGGCGTTAATGAGTATAATAATAATCAAAGTACACTCAAAATGGTAGAGAATGAATGTTTTCGTAGAACAAAACATATAGATGTTTTACATCATTTTATACAGGAATGTGTCGAACGCAAAGTAATCTGTTTAGCTTACAAGCCCTCAGGTGAATTAGAGGCAGATCTTTTTACAAAAGCCTTATCTAAGGTGAAACATGATTTCTTTGTAAAGTGCTTAGATTTAGTTTAAACTTTGTATCTTTTATATTTTGTAATCTCGCACATAGTTTATACTTTCTGTTAAATTTGTTTGTAAAACATATGATTGCTAGATTAAGGGGCAGTGTTATGCGTAACCTTTTTTATGTGATTCACCGATGTATGTTTTGTCTATTGCTTTTTAAAAAGAATATTATCTGTCTGTTCAATGAAACAATATATGAAAATTTTACGTTACTGTTATAACATCGTTTTATTTTATTTTAATTATTTGGGTAAATACATATAGTATTAACAAATATAGTTATACTTTCTTTGGCATATTCGTGTTATTAACATACACACTCAGAACAAATCAGAAGGAACGTTCATTCATAAGTTGCTAATAGTTTTTTATTTTTTAAATTTAAGGTCACGTGTAAAAAAGATTAAGAAAATACGAAATATTTATTTTATTTTCTTAATTCTTTGTCCTTTATGGAGTACTCTTAATAGGCGTTAACACAACAGCTAGTCTTAATAGCCACCTACCATCCAGTAGACCGTTAGCCTGTCTGATGATCTTTACATTTGTTTACTTTGAAACTTTTGTTTTTTAGAGTATTTATTATTACAATATTTATAAGAAAATTATTTTAGAAAGATTTACGAAACGGTTCAAAATTCCTTTATAATTTCCTGAAACCCGATAGGAGGTCAGAGATTATGCATGTTAAGGCGAATACTTGTCCTTTGAGCAATATTCTGAACAATTAATATGTAAGGGCTCGCCTTTGGTGGTCACTAATATTAAACAGTTTTCTTTTCTATGTGTGGGGCACAATTTATATGTTAATACAGTAAGAGAGTGGACGCTATGGGATGCCATAGGCGAAGCGAGGCGCTGGACTTCCCTCAAATTATTCGCCACCGTGCTTCCCTATTCGGAATATTAATGTCATTGAACAGAACTTGCATAGTGATTTCATAATATTATTGATTCAATACTAGCTGCTACTATCTGCGTTGAAAATATATAAAAAACAAAATAGTCAGTCAAATGCAATTCAAATAAAAAATATAATTGAAATAATTTCATAATTTATCCTGGGGAAATCTGACAGCTCCATATCCGCATTGATTATTGCGGATGCCGTTGTGGATGTCCAAGTCAATGCATTTGAGGATACGGATGCGAATATCAGCAACAATCCTGCATCGAACAGCCATACCTACAGCGAAAGATACAGTCCACAGCACCGGTGGTTGGATTCCATGTTACACACTTCTTCTTTGGCATACAGAGGAATATTTTATTGCTTTTTATTTTTTGATTGTGAAGTTGATAAATAGTGCCATTATCTCATTAATTAAATCATAGTCTTCATTAAACATGTTGGTTATTTTGTCTTTTTATATCTATACATTTGTATTTTTCTTCCATATATAATTTAAAGTTTAATATTTTTTTGCTTGTTACAATAAATAACATCAATGATTGTATATTATTTAGGGGAACGTTAGCGAAACATGTCAATTATTCTGACTTACATAAATTAAGTTAGGATCCGTCTGCCTATACTACACCTATCAACATAGTTTCCTTTTAAAGGAAGCACATTATGCTACTTTGGAAAGGTGTTGTTTCGGAGGCGCGCCGTATAATGAATATTGATGACTTCATGGGGGCCGGAGATGATTTGCTGAAAAATTAGCTTCTTTTCATCGTTTTATTGCTCCACGCCGTCTGGCAACCGGCTCTGATGAAGACTAATATAACCGTTAATTTTGCTTAGTAACGAAAAGCATAGATTTATTACAGTTATTAAATTATTTATTCGTCAAGTTTATACAGACGATTGTCCGGGTGTAATGAGAATAGATTGAATATTAGTTCAGGTTCATGATTACATTCAAATATTTGATTATTTTGTGGAAATAATTTGCAAGTTAATAAAAGTAATTTTTTCTCATTAAATTTAGGTAGGTAACTGTTTGTGTTACCAACAGGACCGGAACAGGCTTCGCACGAATGTTTTATGTTTTAAAAGTTTATACAAAAAAAATATATTTTCCAAGAAAAACAAAAGTAAATTACTGCCCAACAAAACCTATCGTGTTACAGTAATAAAAATTTATAGCGACAACTACATTTGTTTTTATATAAGCTATGTTTTTATATAACTAATGTTTTATATAACTTAAATAACTAAAGTTTTAATAGGCTTATGTTTGTTACTATTATCATATTTTACACATTATATTTTAAATCTCTTCGATTATCTCCGAGAAGTTACAATTTTTTTGTGTTATTTTTTGCATGAATTTTTTTCGTACTTGATATTTGATAATACTAAGAATACTAGAATAATACTAAGAAGTTCAGTACCTATTTCAATTTGGATATAGATAACGTGGTCTGACGTCGCTGAAAGCATTTCTTTTATACATTCAGACGTCGTACTATATTATACAAGTCTTAGCCTTCAAGCAAAGAAGTGGCAGATTTCACATGTTTCTGAATTTCTCAGCGATCTTGTGTCATTCAGTTATACACGTCTGTCAGCAAGACACAATTTATATGCAAATACTGTTAAGATACAAGCCGCTCGTTTCCATGAGGTCGCCGTTCGGGGACTTGAGTAGGTACATCACAAGAGTTAATAAGTAAATATTCGACGTAAAGGCTTACATCACATATCCGACGGAGTGTAGCGTAGGTTGGAGTCACGTTGCGCTCTGTCATTTCCTGTGTATTTCAGTACATTACGAGTACCCATAACTACCAGGGAACCGCGCGATCACGTAGCAGTCTGACTCGTCGCATATGTGCTGACAGCTTTATAAAATTGTTCAGCAACTACTAATGATTATCATTGTAAATTATTTGTAAATGTGTAGAGATTTTCGGACCTCTTTCAAAAAATCGGTTTATATCTCTTTTCACTTCACATTTTTTTTAAATTTTCATTTAAAATCTTTTAAATTGACGAATCTGATGAACTTCAAGATACACAGGAATCAATGCGATTATCCTAACTAATATTATTAAAGTGAGTTTGTTTGTTTATTACGCTTTCACGCCTTAAGTAACTAACTTGTATTTGTATGCATTCATTTTGTATAACAACTTACATGCAATACTGACTAAATAGTGTTGGTTGCTACACTTAAAAATCACAAGTTTAAAAAATAGTATTAACGTAAATATTAAAAAAAAAAATGTAGGTAATACTAGAATTACTAGAACGAAATATTAGAACGTAAACATTAAAATATACGCCTACAATTGTTAAACTGTAAGTAGTTAGAAAGCATTCACAACAAATGTAAAGTTCCATTGAAAGCTAATAGAAATAAGTTGGAAACATTTTGTATTGAGTAAATGAAACGAGAGATTGTGACCAACAGTTTAATATTTGTTTAAATAGAAGTTGTAACAATTTTCCTTGTCTGTTTGTTCGAGAAAAAGGTAAATAAAATTAGCGCTTGCGGCGTCTTCTAAATTACCTTCTGTGACTCCGTAAACTGTTTTATGATTCTTACTTGCTTTGAAATTGCGTTAAAGGATGTTCAGAGAAAAATATTTATTTTAAATTAAATCATACTAGAAAACTGTTTACATTCTAGTATAAGGGGTCTGCGTTTCGCAGTTATAGGTAAATATAGGTAAATTTGTTAGTTTTATTTATATAGATTTACATTCTTATTCTCTAACTAGCTGGTGCTCGCGACTTCGTCCTCGTGGAATAGTTATTTTGGGAATCATTTGGGTATCTAGAACGGTTTTCACAGCGCACGCAACGGAAGCCCTCAAAGATGAATAATTTTCCCCGTTTTTTCCACATTTTCGACTGTTTCTTCGCTCCTATTAGTCGCAACGTGATGTTATATAGTCTAAAGCCTTCCTCGATAAATGATCTATCCAACACAAAAAGAATTTTTCAATTCGAACCAGTAGTTCCTGAGATTAGCGCGTTCAAACAAACAAACAAACTCTTCAGCTTTATAATATTAGTATAGATTGATATTTTTTAAAATCGACAAATAGTATTTAAAATGAGTTGTAATACAGTAATTTGTGTTGTAGCTATAAACAATTTTATTGCTGGCGGAGTGTGCGGCTACGGCGACCGCTCGCTAAGCCAATTAGTGTCCACTTGGGTAAACACCGGCTCGTTAGCGGACTTGTGTGTTCTATTCAATTCAATTTGCCAACTCCACCGCAACTTATTGATAGCATATACTTTTCTTTGTCCACTCTTAATTTGTCACAGAAGCTTTGTCCGGAATAGCAACAAACTTAAATAGCATATTTGATTACGCTCTAACTTCACTGAACGTGATTTCGTAACATCTTACTGGACATACTCGTATACTCGTACACTATATATTTAACACTGTACATAACTGGAATATAGTTTTTTATAGATAATTATAAAAAAACTATACATTTTTTTAGATAAGTATAACTTGAATTCGTTCATTCATTACAAACAAAAATACAAATATTTTCTTAAAAAATATGGATTAAAAACCAATGAAAAAGTGATTTTACATTTAAATAACAAAAATTTTAATTTATAAATCTCTGTAAGAATATTATGAAATATAATTAGATTTGTGTTTGTAGAACCGATTGGCACATCGAGAGGATGTCGTGGGTGCCTGGCGGTAATCTAGTCCGTGACTTGCAAGTGGATTGCGTGGTTTTATTACCGAATTCCGCCCACCGAGGGCGCAGGGCGGACGGGGTGTCGACACGCCGCGGCCCGCTGTCGTTAGTGTACCGCATTGTGTCGGCGCAAGGAGGTTATTGTCGAGCCGATTGTACGACACCCAACTACTAGCTTACAAACTTGGACGTTTGACGGCTGTTTTATCCGATACGAGACACGTGATCGTACACCACTTGAATATTCAGAGAGAGATTCTGTTTCAGAAGTTGTTGCACTTCTTACTTCCAGTTAACAGCGTTGGATTCCGTCTGTCTTTCGCTACCGGCTTATGCAAATATAACAGGGATCGTTTAAACTTCAGCTGGTTACGGATAAATAACATTGATTTTCAACTAGATTAAGCGTTGAGTCCATAAATAGCTGGAATGCATGTCTTATTTTTTATATTAATCGAATACCTCCTAAGTCAGCTTTTCTTATACTTAAATGTCTAAGTGAAGCGTGTTAACATAGACGATCAATTTTTTTTTTAATAAATCTCCCATAGGTAGGTACTTTTTAATATAACCCTTATAGACGGTATCAAATTAATCTATCATTTAGTTATTAAGTAAATTTTTGTATAAATATCAATAAGTTTTCCTTGAAAATAAATAAATAAATAATGTACAATTATTGCGTGTTATGTTTTAAAGGATCAATTTCTTCACAGCATAGAATTAAGGTCCGTTAAGAGGAAATTTAAATGCGAAATCACGACAACTCGAGAAACTGACGTAAAGGTTTGAGAGGGGAAAATAATTAATGTTTTGCTTTTAGAAAATTCTTTATATTTCTACGAAACAAATTATTAAATATTATGTGAGGTGTAGCAACGGATGATAGCAGATATCTTAAGGGAATAAATATTGTGTAAGGGATTAATTTAGAACAGAAGTTACCGCTATTAGAAGCCATTTTAAAAACGTGGCTCGCGCTCTTAATGATTACTTGATGAAAAACGCGCCGCGCTTGTTGCAATTTACGTCAGTCATATTATTACTATTTATTTATAACTGGAGGAACCGCTGAACTTCGTACCATTTAAAATCGTAGCTTAAAATAGATTTAAATGGAACTCTTCATAAGCGATTGTCAATCCTAATAAACTCCTTCTTACTTAAGAGGAAAGTATAGCTTTGCGATCCTAGCGAAATAGGTATTTAGGAAAACACAAATGCTATCGCTCGTGCGCTCTTGCCCCGGGGCATCGTGCGATAGAGAGCGTTGCAGCTCGCGACTTACAATATATACTTTTTTTGATGAAATTTCCATTTCATGTCGATCGTTTCAGCATAATATATTCCATATTTATAGGTTTCGTGTTTTTAAAAAAATAGATGGTTTTTCTTAAATAAACGGTTTAATTCGACAAAGTTTTAATCACAAGTTTATAAGTTTGCCTATAAGTTTGAATCTATTACAAATTTTGAAAAAAGGAAAACCTAGGTATAAACTTAGTCTTTCATTGTGTCAATAACATACAAAAAAATCATGGAGATTAGAAAATAGTTAGAAATGGAAAAACATTTTCTCTTTTTGTATGGACGAGTACGTACTATTCTTCCATCTTAAATTCATTGATATCGATAAATTTGCAGCATTTTGTCAGTGCGGTTTGCATGTTGAAGTAGCTCGATTCGATTGTTCTATTTCTATTGACTGACGACCTAAGTATGTGTGATCTTTTCATCGGTATTTTTTTCACAAGTCACTATTATGCTCATAACCCACTCAAATCTATTATCTTATCCGTACTATATATATAATAATAATATAATATAATATAATATAATATAATATAATATAATATAATATAATATAATATAATATAATATAATATAATATAATATAATATAATATAATATAATATAATATAATATAATATAATATAATATAATATAATATAATATAATATAATATAATATAATATAATATAATATTATAAATGCGAAAGTTTGTATGGATGTATGTATGGATGTTTGTAACTCTTTCACGCAAAAACTACTGTACCGAACACCATGAAATTTTGCATACACGTTGTCTGGGACACCAGAAAGGACTTAGGGTACCTTTCATCCAGAACGCGGACGAAGTCGCGGGCACCAGCTAGTATATCATAAGATAATATCATTATCACATCATTATTAGAAGCTCAGCGTTCGCCACTTTTCTTTTTTACTCAGTGAAGTGAAAAAGAAAAGATGATCTGAAGAGTTTTAGTCTTAACAGATATTTTCTTTTTATTGCAATCCATTTCATTTCTAACCTTCGTTCCACTTGGAATTTAATTGCGAACTAAAGAGCAAATTACAGTCGTATCTTGAAGACTGCATGTTAACATGTTTGTAAGTGAAAATTAGAGGGCAAACTAATGGAATAGTCAGTTTAGTTAGAGTCGGCGAGGACCGGACGCCGATCGCCGGCAGTCGGCATAACTTGAGAATGTCCTAACAAGTAAACTGTCGAGAGCTTCGCTTGAATAACAATATTCGAATGCAGAGTCCAGTGCCCAGTGCGGTATAACGATGGGCATAACTTTTATACTGAATCAATATAACTATATCTATTATATCTATTATTACTATTATAATTTGTTGTTATTTGACCAGATTAGAATCCACGGTGTAAATTTTTTTATAAAAAATTGTTAGGTTTGAAAAGGTAGAAATAAAAAAGTTTCAACTAATATTTAACAATGTCGTCGAGCCTTGAATTGTAAGCAATATAAAATAGATAGATAAGCTGATTCATTATATACAAATAATCTTTTACATATTTATAACTTCTACTATGTCAGTATTGGTTATAACAATATACATTCCACTGCAGGCTTTAAATAGTGAACAATTCTAAAGTCTCACTAATTAATTATGCATGTCTATTTTGAGACGCGAAGCTTTTGTTAAACTTGTTCAAACATACTGTAATACAAATAGACTACACTCAAACAACGAAATTCCATTAATAAATATGATCAAAGGTTAAAAATAGTGATTCCTAATGTGATGCTGCTGCTATAGTTTTGCGAGACGAGGTTTTTCCTCTATAGTTTTTGTATAGTTTTTCCCACGGGAACAGTACTTTTTTTCTGGATCAAAGGCACCCTTTATATTATTCCCTTTTCTGTATCCCTACAAATATCAATGGGCTGCCCGAATGACTGCGAAATGCAATGTTCCCCTGCCATGTGTATGCAAAATTTCACGAAGATAAGTTAAGTAGTTAAAGGCATAAAAGGTAACGGACAGACAGACAGAGTTATTTACTTTCACATTTATAACTATTAGTATAGATTCTATCAAGGTCGACAGTGCACATGCAACCTCCAAGGCATTGCTTGTAGTAGGGACCTATCATCAATTATACCGAACTTGTATTTACAAGTTGATAGGTAATGTAAGTAATTGTTAAATGTATCGAAAATATAATCGAGTACGTCACTCTGCTTATTTTATTTCGTCATGTAAATTTTTATACACACAACAGTGCGAGTTGAGCGGAGTTTTCAGAAACTTTTCTTCTTTACTTATTCGAGGACGGTCGGGGAGAGCGTCGAACTCCCTAACTCGTGTTATTGAATTTAATGTACCCCTGCTCCTACCTAGTTCCCTCGATGTCGATAAAATCACTTGCACCGGTTAGTTGGTAGACGTTCCCTTACCAACATAAACAACCTTAAATTAAACTTCTTAATATGTTCGCCCGCATAATTCGTTCAATTCATTTTGTTTCCGAAGTGCGATTTCGTTTTCTTTTGACGTCAAAACATGTAAATGACAAACAAAGTTAGAGGGCGAATGTGTAAATTTTTCTTTGGCCGCAAAAGATTTCCTTGGACCAACATTTACATTTTGGCGGGCGCGGCGTTTCGCTTCGACTGAATGTTTGCGAGAAATACGCTTTAATCACAGGAACAGGTGGGAACAGTCGACGAGCAATTTTCATATTGAAATTTCTTATCAAATCACGTTTTTCCCTTTCGAAAAAATCCAAACATAGAAAAAAAAATCACGGAAAACGTTTCAACTCGTGCTTATTTACTCCTCGCACTTATGATTTCAAACACACAAATTCGAAAATTATTTTTCTTTCCGATCCACACAGACTTTTTACGCAAAGTCTCAGTAACCTTTGTAGGGCCACCGAAATGACTCCGAACGCTTGCACGTATTCAATTTTCCCGACAATATTTCACTCAACCGGCTCTGTTGCTTTACTATTTCCCATGTAGGAACTCCACAAAACATATTTATCTGAGGAAATTGAATTACTGGAGGCTCTTACATCGCGCGTACCGGGAAAGAGAGTTGAGAATGTATCGCGAAATCATTTAAAATATCTGCCTGCGGTGTTTGTTTCGTATCAATATCCGGATTATGTGGAATCAAATTTGGTTTGTAGGATCAGGATTTATGCAGTGCTCTCAATTTCCTGCGACGACAGCGAAACATCCGGCGTGCAGTGCCCTCCCCCCGTCTCTGATATCGCGACGCGCCGCAGAGATCCCGGCTCTAGCGGAAAATGGAGCGCGGGCATTTGCATAGCGACACTCGGACCGACCGGACTGGCAAATTGTTGTCGCATCGATGACCCGATCAATACGTCACATAAATATCTCCACAGCTCACCTGTTAGCTCACATTTAATATTTCTATGAAAGAGATTTATTTGCTTCAACATTATTACTTCGTTGTCTTGTCAAACCAAACTAAGTTTTATACTTTTTAGAAATTTATAATATGTGTTATAATTTAAAATATGTGTTAAAAATTTATATAGGTATAAATTTATAATACATTAAGACAAGTTTGTTATAATAAAATTTATATGACTATAATTATATTATAGTCGATCGACCTAAATATCCGACGATAAAAAGTATTAGAAGATGAAACGAAAGCCATATCTCACGCGTTGGCTTCTTAGTACACTGTCACTAGTAATGACTGAGCAGAATATCAGAAATCAGAAAAAATAACGTTTCATTTTAGCTCAACAAATTGTGTTGACGTTGAATTATTATTATATAAATGTTAGTTACAGGGGAGGGTGTCAGACTTGTGCGTGAACGTATAGTTACGTCCATAAATGTTAGTAGCACATACAGTATCGAGGCAGACAGCTTCTATAACAAGAAAAACGATATCAGACAGATCTAATTGAATACATGATCAGAATGTGAGAACGCATCGCTCTGTCTATGCTCTTAATTAACCTTTTATGTCATAAATAATAAATGTAAACCAATGATAGATCATCGGTTCGAATACTTAGGCTATTGATAAGGCAGAGGTTCGATTTCTAACATGTATACCTCTGTCTATTTTTTTTTAATTTAACGTATAAATTAAATTGAAGTATGAGCAGGGCACGCTGCATTTGGCAGTTATTTGGGCAGCCCGTCTGGCAACAGTAATCACTCTCTTAGTGAAGACCACCGTGAAATAATAGCATGTCTGCTGTTGTGTTTTGGTGATTGAGTAAGGAATACCAAAGTCTATTTTCCTATGCCTTCCTAATCCCTATGTTTATCGTAGAAGGAGTTGGAAAGAAGACATAGTCAAAAATCTGTTTTTAGTAGGTTTTTAGGCGTAATTTTTCCATTAAAAAAAGTAAAAAATAAAAAAAAGTATTTTCAAATAATAAATAATTAAAATAGACCGATGAAAATGTAGGTACTCGTACATGAAGCAATGTCAATATCTGCTGCAGACAAGGTGTTTCAGTAACCCGATCACGGGTCGTCAGGGGTAAGGGCATACGTTTCCGACGTGGTTCGTTACATACAGACCTAGGTACTCAAGGTACGAGGCAGCATTTAAGCATACGTTCGACATGGAATACATTTAGATAGCACACAGCATAAATTGTAAATATATCTGTTATGGTACTGTTGTTTTATTATGTAAAAAAATTGTGCAAAAAAGAAACAAAGTACAGCTTCAAAATAGCTTAGAAAATATGCATAAGTTTCTGACCATTTGTTTCTTCATTCTTTCTATGAGAATATTCAATTCTGCCGGAACATTATCCTTACATGTCTGTATGTATGTTCATGATGATATCAAAAGCTATAGAACGTATTTTCATGCGATTTTTCATGTATCAACAAAGTGGTACTTTCATAGGTGTATTATAGTTCGTTAGGATTGGTTCAAATATGACGATAATTAATTATTGTCGAAGATGTCGGAAAATATTAAACTGCTTACATACTTAATCCGTTTAAGATATAACAAAATAATTTATGATGGGATTGTTTCTCTTTTATAGGACTACAAAAAAGTCAAATTTCTATCTTTTAACATAGCTTATTTTACCCATTTTATTATACATTCTAAAAAAATTATCCATTATATAAAAAAAATATTAAAATTATCTAAACAAATTTAGAAAATCTATTTAAAGGGATACAATATAAATAAATAAATAAATTTATCATTATCAAATCAATACTAATATAATATCAAATTATATACGTAAGTTAATACAAATTAGATGCATTTCATACAAATTATACAACATACAGAGGCACAGACGGTGGGAAGCGACTTTGTTTTATACTATGTAAAGGTTACATGATTTTTTTAAATATATTATTATGATATTCGTTTACATATTTGCAATAAATGTCACCGCATCGCAGGCCACGTCGCAGCGGATTTACATTGCGAATTCTGAATCGTGTTACATATACACAGAGAGGTTCACTACACAAACAGTCTCGTTATGGATGTCAAACTTAAACGAACCGAAATCGACCCCGCACTGCGCGAATCCACGAACGCATTGAAGATTTTATAAATATACCTACTTTTCTCTGGCTTTGAGTGAAAAAAATCTATACTAATATTATAAAGCTGAAGAGTTTGTTTGTTTGTTTGTTTGCACGGTTTATTCCCATCTCGGCACCCACGAATTATTTGTTAGGTACAGTTATTTAAATGATAGAAACATAAATTTAGCTCATTATTTATCAAGTTCAAAATCAACATTCTTAAAAAGTTATTAGTACTTAATCTAAATAAAATTTCGCGCTAATCTCAGGAACTACTGGTTCGAATTGAAAAATTCTTTTTGTGTTGGATAGATCATTTATCGAGGAAGGCTTTAGGCTATATAACATCACGTTGCGAATAATAGGAGCGAAGAAACAGTCGAAAATGTGCAAAAAAAAACGGGGAAAATTATTCATCTTTGAGGGCTTCCGTTGCGTGCGCTGCGAAAACCGTTCGAGATACCCAAATGATTCCCAAAATAACTATTCTACGCGGAAGAAGCACCAGCTAGTATTATATATATTTTTGATCGGGTTCCAATGTATATATTTTTCACACTGTTATTAAATGTCATTAAAATTTCAAAAATACTTAAAGTATACCTAATCGTGTATCATAATATCCCACAGGAAACTGACATTTTCCAGGATAAAAAGTATCTCATATGTTACTCATGGTAATAAACTATAATAATCTGTGTGACAAATTTCATCCAAATCCGTTAAGCCGTTTCTGAGTTTAGCTTGCACAGACAAACAAAAATTCTAAAAACTATTTTTTTTACCTCGGTAACATAAGCACAACGTACTAGGTACTAGGTGCTACAAATTGTTTTTTTTTTTTTTTGTTATATTTAATGTACAGACCCGGCTTGTTTACGATTTTAATATATGCTTAGAACGTAAAAGTTTACTAACGCACGTAACATAACGTAACGTAACGTAACTAGTGCACGTAACGTTAGTTTCACTAACGTAAAAGTTGTCTTTCAGTAGGCTATTAAAAAAGTATCTCGCGTCATTTTAAAAACGCTAAACGTTTAATGAAAAATGTATACATAAATTAACAGTCTCTATAGAACTGGATTACTCTATTTTCCTAGGTACACTAATCCTCTAGACTATGTTCATACTTTTAAGTGGAAATTTTAATTAATTAAAAAATTCTCTCGTTCAAAATCATGACTCCTATTAAATTTACTGTTTATTAAATTAATTGCTGGCTGATATGTTATTGTTATTTTTTTTTAAATAAAATATGGTAATATTATATATTTAAATAGAATAAATAGGAAGTCTCTTTCCGCGTATGTCTGACTAACTCCTCCTAAACCACGCAACGGATTTTGATGTGGTTTTCATCATCAATTAGATAATTTTTCACAGAATTTTTAAAACCTGATTAACTTATTTTCTGCGCGTATTATTCCTTAAGTTATTATATCTCTACTTGCATATGGATCTCTATGAGGGTTCGTCTGTTTTCTATTAGGATAGATAAAAAATATATATTACGTAGGTTTGAAGCTTATAACACTGTACGCGATACAATTTGCGTATTTCAATTAGTTCTGGCCTCAGTGAAGCCGAAGGCAATAATAGTGTGTTTTACAATTGAGTAATATAATAATAACAAGTATAATAATAACATATATAGGTAAGTATATAGTAATATATAAATTCGTATTAGTTTTGGTACAAATATAATATGTTATAGAAATTAACAAATTCTGTTAACCATGGAAACTTTTAGATAAAATTATAACGAAAACAAAGATTGTTTTGTCCCCCTTAAGCGCTAGCAAGGTAAAAACGTTTCATAAATATTTTAAATGGTAAAATCCGTTATTCCTGGTGGAGTGAAGGCATGTTTGAGCTGTGGTCCTAAACAAATAGCGGAACTTAATGAGGCCAGAACGGCTGCTATCGAGCTTGTAGGCAAGTGGCGAACGAGGGGCTTCCTGACATGCCGCCGTGATACATTTACACGGCTCCACTATATTCATATTAATATATTTTACAACTAATTCATTACCTCTTAACTTTTATTCATTAGCATTTAAATAAGTACGTGATAAATTAATTATTTCCTTAATATTTTGGATTAGTGATCTTTTGTTATTCAATGCCGAATTCTTTACGTGGACCATTCTAATCTATGCTTATATTATAAAGAGAATAGATTGGTATGTTTATAATGAATAAACCGAAAATAGTCTTAATATAATATTAAATGCGAAAGTTTGTATGAATGGATGTTTGTTACATCATCCAAAAATTAATCAAATTAATCACGCAAAAACGGATGAACAAATTTGTTTTGTACTTCGAGGAACGCTTCAATACAAATTCAATAGAAATAGAATGTAAAATAGAAATTCAATAGAATAGAAAATGGCTTCTGATTTTCTTCTAATTAACTTGTGTTCTTAGGCGACAGAAATTACATTCTGTCGTGGTTAACTTATAACGATACACTTGAATGTTCGATGCGAATATTGTTTGTATCAATCGATTATAAATGAGAAATGTGTATATAATAATTCTAATATTGGAATACAGAATGGTTGCCAATTGGAAATGAAATAGGGACAGAGCAAATAATTAAGGAGGGCGCGAGGCGGGGTGGCCAGCCGCAGAAGTGGAAGTAGGTACTTAAGGAAACAGCAGATGTTGCGAGCGCAACTGTACCTTCCGATGAGCAACGGACACTTATATAGAGTACCCACCTTGTATTTTGGACCAACACCACAAAATCCGATATATATCTAGAGATCTGATAATGACTTTTGGATTATTACACTATTTTAAATTTATAGTTCAATAGATATATATTATTTTTTTATAAGAGATGGGTTAGCTCTTGGCCAACAACCAGCCATGTGGCAAGGATGAGGATGTGGCAAGATAGGAGATGTGTGTGGAAATTGTAAAAACAGGATTAAGTATTAACATTTTATTAACAAGCTTGTTAATATGTATTAATCAGTTTATTGTAATTAGCTTTTTTACCTGTTTTCTCCCATGTGAATAATTAAAAAACAACCTCTGTACAGGATTCAAACTACATAATATTGCCATTAGATACGTGCTTAATATTATGTACCAGGCGGGCTGAAAAGTTCTGAGTCTAAGGTACTTGTAGGTTCTACTTGTACTTTAATCACTCACGCAAGTAGTCACTAGTTGAGCGACATCTAATTAGCATATAGGGAAAGTATTGTCTAATTAGGATCATTATAGTCCGAGCAATCTATGTGTAAACATCATCATGTCTGACCCTAGATTTTCGTCAAAATCGTTAGAGCCGTTTGCGAGAACGTCGTGGCATACAAGAATTCCTCGTTTAGTATTATTAGTATTTAGAAAGATTTTATCTACGTTAAAATGCACACTTGAGTTTTTTTGACATTTTAGACTAATTGTTAAAATGTTATAAGCTTCTCTTTTAATAATGTAATATAATCAAAGATCAAGAATTTTTTCATCAAGTACAAAGGAAAAATATTTTGAAGGGTACATATCATAAAACTAAAAATAGTCGGTGAATAGCGAAGACCTCACTTAGTTTAAGTTGCTTGAATTCTTACACACAAGTTTTGTATCATTTCGTTGCTCGACTCCTGAAATATGACTGCTTTTACCTTATTCAAACTACAGTATTTTATGAATCATACTTGTAATTAAACTAGATTTTTAATAAACTACCCATTCAGTATTCTCTTTGTAACTCATCCTTGCTCTATGTAGATATTGCGATGGCACGCTTTCATTAAAATCTTTCGTTTCCGCGTTATATGAAAGTAGACTCTGAATACTAATGCACGTCGAATTGCACAACTTTATATTAATTTACTTGAAGAGTTTGCAATTGCTCTCTCTCTCACTCACTCCCTGATTTATTAGTATTCATTACGAATGAGACGACCCAGGTTATCTTGGACCCAGTTATTGGGTTTCGATATCAGTTGAAGTTACAATTTCTATTGTTATGTTTGTTTACGTATAATTTCTAAACCTGGTACAAGTAATAAGCTACAAATTTTTTAGTCACATGTAACTTAAGAAACTTACAAATTTTTTACACAAGTGTAATTTTTTTTGGATAAAATTATTAAACTTTTTTTACTATGCCGTGAAGTTAATTATAAAATTTTATACATTGATGTATCATGTAATTGTAGGAATAATTTAAAAAAGTGTATGTCTTTATAATATTAGTACAGATAAAAATTTGTAACTTTATTTGACGGTAACACACTGAAGTTAACAAAATCTACAATTAGATGTTTCATAAGGTCTGCTTCAGTATACTCGTAAGTATAGGCGTTTTCAAATTATTATTGTAATAGAAAAAAGAAAATATTGTGTATATACGTTTGATTATAATTTGATAGCCACGTTGCCGTGTATGTATAAGTAGAGGAAAGTTGTTAATTTTTGAGGTGGATTCGGGAGGACATCGGCGCCTGGGTGGCTCGACTCCAATTAAAAGCAACGGAGTCTACTGCGTATTGAAAGGTCGTAGCACGTAACGCTTGTAGAACACTCTACTTGTTCTGAAGCGCAGGGCTGTCACACGCCCAATTATTTCTAATTTATGATAATTCATATTTTTTTAAAAACCTTTTCTATTTATTTTCTATAAAATATTTATATTTAAAGTAGCAATAAAAGAGTTGACGAGAAAAATATAAAAAGGGGTTTTCCTTCCAGTCATAAGGGTAATATTTAATATTTATTTAATATTTATCCATACTTACTAATATTATAAATGTGAAAGTAACTCTGTACCTCTGTCTGTCTGTTACCTTTTCACGCCTTAACTACTCCACCCGTCATCTTGAAATTTTGCAAACACCCTGTCAGGGACACACAATGAAGGAATTTCATTTAAAATAAAAGCACCGCTCCCTAGGGATCTTCTAAAAATAAGAATCCAACACTCGGTAAACGTATAATAGCCATGAAGATTTTATATAATTTGTCTGGCTATATTGTCTGGATATATTTTTATTTATTCAAAAATTTTATTTTATTTTTCCATTCAACAGGACAAATGTAAGTTAACAGATACTTTAATAATTTAATTGACAATGATCTCTACATATTGTTAAACAGTCACAGCTAGCATATTTTTAAAAAAACAATTTTGGACAACCCTGGATCCGTTCGCGGCGTATGTACATTGCATTCATTTTTAATTCGGCACAGTAAAAGTTTGGCATAAAGCGTGTGCGCCTGCGACGTGTGGAGAATAGACAGACGTGTTTATTTGATATAGTTCACACCGAGCATAGGGCAACTTGATGTACCCATCGAGCCGTACGTATGTATGTACTTCCACGAATCCCCTAATTAAAGCTAGTTGGATATGTTTGCATTAGTCATTTTTTTATTCGATTTAAAGAGCAGCTTGTTCACTCTTTCACTAGCTGACCCGAAATTCGTTGCCCTGTCAATTTTAAATAAAAATACCGATCAAATTTTCCACTTTTCCCGTGAAGTTTCCAAATAATTATTACATAGAAATTGGTTGTGCCGTTTTTAATTGATGACCCGGCAGTCGTTGCTGTGTCAATTTCAAATAAAAATACCACAAAATGACTTTTGACTTAAATTTTCAAAAAAAAAATCTTTCGTACAAACCTCATCCTAATAATCACGAGCACAACAAAAATGAGCAAAATCGGTAATGTAGTTTTCAAGTTATGCTCCTTACATGTGGCAATTGATTTTTTATATACTAGCTTTTCTTCCGACTTGATCCGCGCCACTTCCGCTCGCTGCTAAACTTCACAGTATCATTGCATGAAAATCAGTTGAGCGGTTTTAAAGTCCATAGGGTAGGTAATACATACTCGTATATCGATATTTAAACATAAAGACAGATATAGAAGAAGTTGACAAAGTACTTTGACAAACACAATATAGCAATCATGTAAATTTGTCAAGATTAAATTTCAAGTAAATTTTGAACGATGTCCCGATGATTTACTTTAGAATATTTGAGCTCTGTTAAGTGTGTTGGAAATGAACGTAAATTTTCCTTCGGCAGTATTTCCCCGGAGTGTAGGTTTCCAATCGGCGCTAGCGGGTCAGCCGGGAGTCAATGAAAAGCGGTAAAGTGGTGCCGCGGCGCTGATTAAAGCCTGCAGCAATCGTTCCGGAAAGTATTTATAGGTACACCTGTTCGTTAGTGGCGCAAGTCCCGGCCAACTTCTTGATTAGGCGCCATCGGGCGTTGCTTCACCTCCATGAACAAACAAAAAGATTTCTCTATACGGCATCGACAGGCGAATTTATTGTTCCTACTAAATATCTCACATATATAGACTGTTTCAAAATGTAACATACCTATAGATATTTTGTTTTCTTTTTTATTTGTAAAATGACAATTGCATTAAATAATAATAAAATTTTATGTAAATAAAGAACAGTTCCTATATTCCTAGTTTACATTTAATATATTTTTTTATAATCTTGTATTACAAAGATCAGCCATCCTCTCAGCTTTTGATTAAAGCTACTTATATACTTTATACTTATGATGCAGTTATGTCACTTTCATTTATAGAATATGTAACGAAAGTTTTAAATGAATATTATTCAATTTATGAAAATATAGTTTTATTATTCATTATATTTTTAATTTAAAATATATATTTAACATATAATAAAATATTATATATAATTCATTAACGGTCTTACTACAAAATCATTAAACACACTTTAATCAGGCTTAAAACACGTATTTAAAAAAAACTTTACTACAAAAGAGTGTCTAGGCATTGTTTAGGGTTTAACAATGCTTGAGCATTATTTAAATTTAACCACCGCCATATGCTAGTTTAACGAGTATCTATCTAGTTAACGGCCTCTCTTCCTCTGACGTATTATGTCAAATTTCGTTTTGAGTATACTTAATAGTTAATATTAAAGATTTCTTTTGATTTTATAAATGAGTATGGATATTTTAAATTTAATTGACATGGAGGATATGGATTACATGGATAATTTTTGAGATAGAATACATCGTGAGAAAATTAATCCATTCGAATATATAACTTTGGTAACAAGATTATTTATTTAATAAAGGATGATCTACCATGTGATGCTAGAGGTGGATCCTCAAATAAAAATTTTATTTAACAATTTTAACAAATCAAACTTTACATTTGACCACATTTGACAATTACGTCAGTGTTAGTTACGTTCCATTATGTGCAATATTTTTTGGTATTACGATATTTTATAAATAATCTAACGTATTTGTTGTAATTTATTACTTATTCCAATCTTATAATTTGCTGATATCATTAATATAGTCCGTAATAATAGCTTGTGAAAACCAAAATTCATCATTATACGCCTATCAGATCTGCGTAAAATGAAAACGACATGAATGCAGGGCGAGTGACTGAATGAATGTTTGAAAAGGTTGCCATAATTCAATAACATTCACGTACTTTAACACTGTCTACCGAAACAAGGGCTAAATAAGGTTTTGTGGTAGGGACATTTTAAACGCTCGCTGACCAATGCTTAAATGCTTAATGCTTGTCTAACTAAGCATGTGTTTGAACAGTGCTAACTGAATCTTTTGTAGTAAGACCGATATAGTTTAAAAATTGTTTCCTTGATATTTTAATATACCATAAAAGAACACTTACACGCTTATTAAAATGGAGAATGCGTACAAAATGTCATAGAAGCCAATTCGATTTGATAAAGAAGAAAAGTGGCGTCGTTTGATTTGCATCTACAAAGAGATTCATTACTCATGTCAACTTGATAAAATTTCTGTGTGAAGTAACCGAATAGGAGGTTTTCTCACACGTTTTCCTTTTGAAATGTCGCATTGAATTCGGTAAGCAGTTGGTTTTGCATGTGAATAGTGAATAGAGTATTTGTTGCACGCATGGTGCGTGCGCGCCGTACCGCGTATGCCCCGCCCGTTTCGTCATTGCAAACTCCGGTCACGGAAGCCCTTAATAACGTCACGTTTGATGCGCCTCTATTATTATATTCCATCTTCAGACGGTCCCACGACTGGGAGCCGTGGCGTTGTGTGCTTGCTTGTATTTATTTTCTTCCAATTGAGGTAATATACACCCGTCACTCTATTAGCCAGTTCAGCCTAGTTTTGTCGTTTACAATCTTATTTTCTTGATGTGCTTTCTGCTTCGTCTGCGTGTGAATTTAAGTAGTACTTAGATGTGTTCTAATAAAAATTCCTCAATAAAAATTCAATTGTTTATCTGTATGTAACAGACACAGAGAGATAAAGTTCCTTTCTCGTATATAATACCGAACCCACCTTAGTTTCTCATGGATGCAATTTTTTTCTGCAAAATTTTATACACAAAACCTTCCTCGTTTGTCGCATTCCCATTAGTAAAAAATAAAAATCGTATTTCATTAGTGAAAATCGTTTTTCCATTAGCGGAAATAGTATGAAAATCCGTTGGGTAGTTATTGATCAAAAATTAATAATAAATTTATATATTAAACTCAGGCAGCTTCTGACCTTATGGGGTAGAAATTATGGGGGAGGCCTATGTCCAGCAGTGGACGTCCTACGGCTGAGATGATGATGATGACGATTAAACTCATGATCAAACTAATAACTTTTTCAAAATTCATCAAACTAGATTTTTTAATATTAAGCTCGACAGACAGCCTGACACGGTCCATTTATAATGGTCGTCGCCTATAACACAAGTAGCCGCGTTGTCACAGTATAGTGTAGGTATAGGGATGAGTTAGATATGTTAGTATGGATTTGAACACATAAAATATTGTTCAATTTTTATTAATAACAACGGCATGAACATATACCTACAAACAAAAACACAATGACGAGATCTAAAGTAATAATAAAAAATATAATACTTAAATATGAAATATATTTAATTTCTAAATAGTCAGTGTGACTATGTTTACTTCATCTATTCCTCCTCAAATATAATCTCAATTATGTTTAAACTTTTTCATAGCTTAGTCCGTAGGTTACCTTCTTATAATCCATGTTTTTTTATATCTTTATATTATCTCTATTGAAGACTGTTCCGAACTCATTAATATGCAGGTCGCATTTAACTGAAACTATCGCTTCTAAAGAACTTTCCTTAAAAATATCTATGGGTAAGTATAATATGAAACTTTTACTCTAAGGAAGTAGAATAAAAACCAAGTTGGGAACTTTAACGCTCACATAGTATTAAAACTCATCTGGTAATTGTAATGTGTGGAGAAATGTGCTGAAGTATTATACTGTAGGCCGATCACGTGCCACTGTAGAAGACGCTTACCTGAAACTTTTCCTACCCTCGGAACATTAGCAACCAGCGCCAAGCTTAACACCCATACAGCTTCGCTAAGCTGACATTAACGAACCATAATACTTTTTTTATTAATATATATTAATATTTGTACAATTTCAGCTGCAAATATGCAATACGAGAACAGTTTCAACTTTAGAAATAGTAGTATGAAAATTATAGGATATTTATTTCACAACTAGTTGTGAACAGAGAAAGATGATGCCATTTTCATACCAGTTACGAAACAGAAAAAAAAAAATTTTTTACGAAAACGGAACAAAGGTATATGGCATATCCCTGTTACACATCGCGTATTTTAAGAGAACTACAATTTCCCTAATACAACATTTTTAAGTATCTCCTAAGATTTAGCATACTTAAGTAAACCATATAAATTTATTTTTCGACGACTTGGTTGCAAAATATGTTTTTTTTTCTGTTTACATAAAAACTTAATTATACATATAAACCTTACGCGAAAAAATATCTAACTAACTGATGGTGAAAACCGCATTAAAATCCATTGCTAAACCACGCCACAGAGGACTTAGCTATTATACAAACAGACGAACGCGGAAAGCGAATTTAAATTATGCTATGTGAATATATCAATTATATTATACGTTTGTAAAGATGTAATGTTAAATCTTTGAACGTATTCGGACGCAAACTGCTTAAATAAACATCCTACATATACCTACGACTAGAGTGCAACTAGTGAACATCAATCGGTTTTCGATCATGTATAATCCAAGTGAAGTGGACGAGCCATCATGAAGTCATAAATCAACTCTTGCAATATAGACGCTCGGAGCACAATAAGTGTCAAGCCATGCGTCGTCGCCCGACGCCACCCGACGCTGAGCTCCCTAACACCACTATTTTTTATTTCAATATGTATCAGCAACAACATACCATACTTTGAAACTATGAAAGATTATATTAATAAAATTATTTTATGAAATTAAGAGCAATAGAAAAAGTATATCCTACTCATTTACCAAAACTGAAAAGCACTTCGTAGTTATTTACACAGATAAAAAAAATTAATAACATTAAGGGCCTCTTTCACCATCTGTCAAGTAGGCTAACCTTCATTTAAAGTTAATAATTTAGCTAAATACCTTTGTTTGTACGGCAAAAGTCACAAACATTAAAAGAAAATAATTAAAAAAAAAAATCGAATATCGAAAGATGCACTAAACCGAGTGCATAATTTAAAAAAACATAAAATTGTTTCTAAAAGTAACTAATCAACACTTTACTTGTAGTTGGTGAAAGAGGCTCTAAATTATTTTATTGGATAACTTAAATCCATGAGATTCTAGTTATAAATTGATGGACGACATTCAATTGCAAATTTATATTATAAAAGTATGTTCATAGAAAGCTGAATCGCGCATTTTGATTTAAACCGTATAAAATATATACTCCTTTTTCCATAATATTTGTTTTTTCCACCGTGATGTAACGATAATGTACCAACAAAATATAAACAGACAAATAACTTATCTCAGCATTTTCCGGTGGCGGAACTCAGCATTACTCCTATTGTATTCGAGTAAAGGAATCTCGTATTTGCATCCGAGCGTAGAGAAAGCGGAGCAAAAAAGGGGGACGCACACGAAACCAACATTTCAACGGAAAAGTAATTTTTCATAAGCATCGAGCTTGCTTTTCAATAATACGCCAACTGAGTGCCAATACAGGTAAGAAACACTTCTTATGGCGCGTTCCTATTCTAGCCATAAAATATTTGTATTAGGTACAATTTATGACTTTTCAGAACACTGGTCTTTTAAAGAACTTTAGACGTAAATATGTATATAACTAAAAATATGTTATATGTAATATAGCGTAAATATGTAATATAGCTATAAAATGTGTCACTTATGGCGAGTTGGTGACCTAGCCCAAGCGCATTTCATTGAAATATAAATTTAGTCATACAGGCTTTCTAGTACAATCGTAATATTTAAACATTCCAATGCAAATTACTTATTATTCTAATGCAAATTACTAGTAAAGAAATTATTTATAATTTTTCAGACTTAGACTTTACATGCAAAACATTGGAAATTTAATACATACACCTAGAACTAAAACTTACAAAATAAAAAAAATTAAGAACAAGTTTTTTTTTAAATCATAAAAAAGAAGTTAACACTATACCTAAGTAATGGCGAAAAAAAATTATTATAGATAAAATGAAAGATAAATAATGTCTATACTATAGACGCTATATAAATTAATTGTCCATTGAGAATACTATATGCGTACAATGTATAGACGGGCGTATGTAATAATTGTTTGACTAAATCTACATTGCTGATCAATGTAAAGTAGGAAACCACGTCATTATACACATGTTGTAACAGCGTTTAAACATTAATATGATTATTGGGTTCATTGATGTATGCATTAAATTAAGGATTCAACGTCAGGAGTTGGTAAATGTTTTCAGCATGAAATAAGCAAAAGACTTCGAAACCTTATTATTTTTTCTATGCTGTAGTGTTACAAAGAAATTTATTATAAAAATTATAAAGTTACTAGCTGGTGCCCGTGACTTCGTCCGCGTTCTGTATGAAAGGTATAAGTCCTTTCTAGTGTCCCAGACAACGTGTATGCTTTATAGCTTTCTAAAGAGCCCAAATCTTCATAAATTATAGCTAATAATAATCCCGATCACGTCAGCTTTCAAACAAAAAAACCGAATCAAAATCGGTCCATCCGTTTGGTAGCTACAAATCTACAGACATATCCAGATATATCTATATGTATCCAACACATACCTACTTATATTATAATACCCCGTCTTATTAGTTAAGAAAAATGTAACATAGACTTGTACCGATATACAAAATTTCTCTTGTGCGATCTATTTCAAGAAATAAGAAGCAAATAGGCCCTCGGTTGTGCGGTGCCCGGGCAGACCGGAGTTCGTTAAGTCCGCTACCCTGACTCCTCGAGTGACACCAAAGACTCTTCGCGGCCAAGTCGCATCCGCAAAAAATATACTACGTAAAACACCTTTTCAACTTTCTCAACAAATTCAAGAGAGCAAAAAAATCCACAAGACTCAAGTTAGTTTCCGCGTTCTCGAGTGTTTATTTATACATTGATAAATTTGAACTTTTTCAAACTTCAGTTTTTTTTTATGTAAATGTCTGTAATTATGTTAAACAGTGTTGTTGAGAAAAGATCACACACTCATTGTATACCTTGTTCGTGGTGGTTAATAACTCAGTCATACGGTGTTTATGAGACAAAGCGAACTAACATGTGGAGTGTCGACATTCCGAACAGACAATAACCCTCGTCGAGGCGGTTGGTGATGATATGATCAGCATTGATATTTTAGGCTAACGTGACGTCACGTCAGCTAATTCTCATTTCCAACAAAAACAGCCCAGGAAATTGGATATAAGCATCTGCGCTCCCGGATCCGGCTACGTGACGTTTGTCGAACACGTCACTACACTATGTGGTAATTTCCGGTTTGCGCTCGCGGAAAATTACTTTAGCCGCACGAAATTTCCGATAACACAAAAATAAAATCGAATATTAAAAAATAATTGGTTAGAATTCGCAGAATATTTACCTATTATCGGTTAAAAAATAAAATATAGCCGAACAGTGTACTGCACAAGAAGTAGATAACCAAGTACTGCATAATGATAAAGCATTTTGTTTTATTAAAACAAATACAACAAAAAATCTTTAATTTTTTATATATTTTTTTAAGTTAAAAGGTAAAGCCAGACTGAACCGGACAATAGACAAGATAGCGATAGTGAATTGGTGCATTTTATTGCTTGCTTTTTCTTGATATATGTAATTAGTAAGTACATGTATATTTACATTATGTATATGTAGTATTCTTCATTACTAATTCGAAATTCAAATTCGAATCCGCTGAAAGTCAGAATTCCAGCAAATTTCAATTATGACTTGATGGGAGAGAAGCCGCGGTTAAAATGAAGTAACTTGATTTAATCAATAATTTACAGCATAATTAGTATAATAAATATAAACATTTATTTGAATAGGTATTTTGTTTTATGTAATATGTGCTCGCTATATAATGTTTAGGGCGATGTGAGGATATTGAGTATGTTCGTGGCGTCCTCAATGTCAAAGATATTGACGGTCTGTGGCAGACGCCATGTGTCGATGAACAACGTCACATAATGTTACGTGACACGAGGAAATAGTATTGCTTTATTTAATTCCGAACTTTGCCATCCAGTTTTTTGGCGTGAAACATGTTTCTGAAAAAGATTATAATGATTTCCATTTCCATCTTTGTATTATACTGTTATTAAAGGTAAGGTAACAAATTTTTATTCTGAGTGTAGCGCATTATTTTTTTTCTTCTACTAATTATGACTGAATATTTTGTTTTCGTGTTTAATTCTCAATCGAGCATAAAACGTAGTACGGATTTGCATGAAGCTTATCAAACAGATAGATCATACCACGGGTTACTAAAAAGTACATTAAGGGATAAAAATCCCAATAATAGTAATGTATTTCAGTTGGGTGATAGTAACAGTTTAGATTTGATCTTTTTTTTTTTTTTAATTAAGTAAAAAGACTTTTTTCAACATAGAAACAAGAAGACATCGCATTGTTTGATTCGTAATTTTTTTTATGTAAGTAGAAAATGCAACAAGGTTTTGCAACCAGGTCGCTGAAACTGTGCGCGTCTGTATGTTTCTCCACTAACCACTTCTAAACCACACACATAAGTGATTTTAATTCGGATTTCATTTATGAAAAGAGGGATAAACGGGAAGGTTTGTGTTTATAAAAAAATAATTGCATCCCGGGCGAAGCCGGGAGGGGGTCGCTAGTTTATGATATTAGTAATTACGCATAAATAGAATGCAGAACTAGGGCAGCCACGTAAACATGAAAAGAATCCAAATTGGAGTCCACAAACTATAGCCTCATTTGATAATTACAATTGGAAACTCTGTTATGTTTTGGCCTGCATGTGGAATAGATGTAGGGACGGCAAGTAACAACAATAATGCAGTTGTATAATTGTATTGTTGGTACGCACGTTGTCCTGTGGAGCGGTCTCACATTGGAATCTGAATGAGCAAAGCAATACCCGGACGAGAGAGCGGCGCGTGTTGCGCGCTATGTTTGTGTACTGTATATTAATATTACCGAAACAGAGCAGGTTTCCCAGATTACCATAATTTGCTTCGGTGCATTTGAATAATGAGAACGTGTTTCAATCCGTCCCCGTCTTTGAATGTCTATCTATGAAGTTACTCAATTGTAAAACACACTATTGCGATGAGGCCAAAACTAATCGAAACGCAAATTGTGTCGCGTCGCTCACCGGTTTATGAGCAATATATTTTTGGTCTATTCTAATGAAAAACAGGCGAATCCTCATGCAGCTCCATATACACTCTGGTGCAATGAAATCGCACATGTAAAGATTTTTTGAAAAATATTGTTTATTTTTTTTATTTGAAAAGACATATATATTTTTTTTACGTGGGATGAAAGGCTATTTCAATACCTATTCAATGATACCATATAAGCGGTAATAAGTTTACCTTACTGCCGAAAAGAGAAGCAAAAACAACAAATACATTTTTATCAGCGGATTTTTGCTTAACTAAAAAGTTCGGAAATTGGGGATTATTAAAAAAAATCACAAAATGTAGTGAAAAAACATTTATTAATAAGAAGTGTTACCCCCTCTTGCCCGAATAACCGCTTGACACCGGTTTTCCATAGACTCTATTAAGTGTTTGACAAAGTCTTGTGGTATGGCTTCCCATTCCTCCTTTAGCGCATTTTGTAGCTCCAGAAGATTGGCTGGAGCAATATTTCTGCCTCTTATTTTTCTTTTTAACTCGTCCCATAAGTGCTCGATCGGATTAAGGTCCGGGCTTCGAGCTGGCCACTCCATCACGGGGATATTTACCTCTTGCAAGTATTGTTGTACTATAGCAGCTGTATGGGGTCTTGCATTGTCATGCATAAAGAGAAAGTTCTCTCCAACAAAACCGCTAAATGGTACGACATGTTCCTGGAGAACTTCCTCAATGTACCGCTGAGATGTCAATCCTCTTGTTTGTCGCCTGATATTGGCGCCCGTGATGAAGACAAGCTCAGTTTTCGCTTCGAGTGAAATGCCTCCCCAGAACATACACGAACCACCGCCGTATGCCACACGTTCTGTGATGCAACACTGGGAGAATCTCTCTGTAGGCCTTCTATAGACCCTTCCTCGACCATCATTGCCGTGAAGACACATCCTGGACTCATCTGAGAACAGGACTGCTCTCCATTGGTCGAGTGTCCAGTGCACATGTTCTTGTGCAAATTGAAGACGGCCGCGGCGGTGAGCTGGTGTTAGATTAGGAGCATTTACTGACCTACGCGCAGTCAGGCCACCTTCGGCAAGTCTTCTTCTAACTGTCCACCGGCTGACTTCCACTTCACGTACCTCTTGAAGGTGTTGTGCAAGTTCAACAGCAGTCAGTCGTCGATTTCGCAATGACGTCGTTACGAGAAATCGGTTGTCCCGTTGAGTTGTAGCTCTGGCGCGACCAGATCCTCGTCGCCGTTCATAGCCACCAGTCTCCCGATAGCGCTGGTATAAACGACGAACTGAATTTCGGCTGATATTCAGCTGTCTAGCTACTGCACTCTGGTTCTGGCCTGCTTCAATTAGAGCAACGACTTGAGCGGCTTTTTCCGGAGTAGTATCCATTTTCTTCAGAATGTTGCAACTGTAGTCACTAGGCGTCCTTTCACGTAGAGCGTTGAAATGCAAATGATGACGTTTTACTCAAAACAGGCCTTTTTATACCTGCAATTGCTATCGCAAACTGCAGTGCGCTAAGTAAGCAATTTTGGGGTTTGTTGTTTTTGCTTTCCTTTTCGGCAGTAAGGTAAACTTATCACCGCTTATATGGTATCATTGAATAGGTATTGAAATAACCTTTCATCCTATTGTAAAAAATATGTGACTTTTTAAATAAAAAAAAAATAACACCATATTTTTCAAAAAAATTTTTACATGTGCGATTTCATTGCACCAGAGTGTAGTTTCTGAGATTAGCAGGCACAAACAGACAGACAGACAGAAAAAAATAAAAAAAAAAACAGTACCTACTCTGTTATAAGTATATTCGTTGATATAAATTTCGTAAAAAGCCAATTATTTTCACATTACAAACACACATTCAATGTCATTTATTAGTATAGATATAATAATGGTTACAATATAATAAAAATAAATATACTTAACATGAAAATTTAAATTTAAGTAGTGAAAATATTGATTGCACATAGTACGATGTCATCGAAGGAAGCACGGATATTGTGATATTATGGCGTTTCATATTGCCGGAGAGATTTATGTGCGGACCGGCATGCGGTCGCGTCGGATGCTCGCTACCCGCGCGCCCCTACCAGCTCATCGCTACAACAGCGCTACAGACTCCGTGAAACGTGGTTATCGATTAGGTTAACACTAATATAAATAATAATTTATACATTAATTGACTTTAGTATTAACTCCATCTATAATTTTATCATGACACTACAAATGGCGTCTTCGGACGACGAAAAATGTGGGATTATTTTTTACAAAGCAGATCGAAAAACTACTTTTCAGTTCCAAATCACCCTTTTTATCAATATAGTATTACTAGGTATTATTTTGGCAAAAAAATACAAAGTTGTTCATGCAAAACAAAATATAGGTTTAAATTTCAAAGTGTGTACTAAAATATCATGTTACTGCTTTCAGTTGGCAGAGACTGCGACTTTATAATTCCAGCTAAAAATACGATTTGAATTCTATGTAAACAAGTTTGTGGTTTTCCGAACATATTCTCGTAAAATCCCAGTCACCTAACTCTTTCAATTACTACCAATAATTTAACTAAAAGTGTTCTCCATTACTTATATAAGAAAGTTAATTACTTATAGATTGTTTTAAAATTCTCCGAATTCTCTCAGCCGAGGCTGCAGCGAAACCTATCGCGCGCTTTGCTTGTAATCTCAGAGTCCAGTAAAATAAATAAATTGGTGACACAGAAGAAATATTTACAGACTATAAACATAAGTATATTATGTTCATTAAAGTTTTTACATCCCCTGTTGGTTAACATATATTAAACTTTTAGTTAGGCTTCGCAAGTGTATATCGTATATTTTGTATTATAACTCTATCTATTTGTTTACCCAATTTTTATTTAAAAGACTACCTTATTCTGTATATAATCTAGAACTGTGACCTTAAATGAGGTACAGTAAATGTATACAAATTGTATGGAGATTACTATAAATATAAGCGTGAATAAAATAATAAAAAAGAACACAATATAAAACATTTTATTAATAGAATAGTAAGAATGTGCTATACAGAAGCTGATAACATCAGAGTGTTTGATTAATAACTGATGAAGAAGAGCGGTTAGTCGTTAGCATGGATTTATGTTCTGATCTAAGTAAGTAAAGTCCCTTTATAACAAACATATGAGGTTAGCATTTATACCATTGATCATATGAAAAACGTTCTGCGTCAATATTATGAATCTTTAATAGATCGTAGTCATTGATAAGTTAAATAAAGTCAGTGAGCAATATGTATTGATTTGCCGAATAAGTTTAATTGGGAAAGTTTTATTGTGCCCAGACGGTGCGGCGACATCTGCGATTTTTGTTCTCGTTAGTCTTATGATCAGAAACAATACATGTCATAGGTACATATAGGTATGTTTTCTATTAAAGTTTATATAAAGAAAACCCTGTGCAAAAAGGGTTATTATAGGATATTAGATTATATAAATGATGAATGTCCTTGGAGTTGAATAGTTGTATATTTGTGTTATATCGATGTTATGTATTATAAACTGATTGACGGATTTATGAAAAGAGCAACTAGGGGGTTTCTTGCCGAGTTCTTCCCCCTAGAAGCAGCTTTCCGAACCGGTGGTAGTTTGTAATTGTAAATTACAAACTACCACCGGTTATGTTTTGTTAAAACTTACATCTAATAAATGATTTATTATTATTATTATTATTATTAGGATTTAATTATGAAGTACAAAAATTAATTAATTAATTCAATATATGGTGGGATTATATATTATTGTATAATATGTTTCATAATCGCAAAATTTTCTGATTTCAAAATTTTCGGCAAGTAGATTGACTGTCGTCCACTTGATGGGTGATGGCGTGTGGTGGTGGTAGCAAAGCCATGGCAAGCTACGTTAACAACTTCGATGGTATAAAGGTCTATTTTGTTTATACCATTCAAATGTAGGGATAGGAGAATGGCACATTTATGGTATTTTTCCGATGGAGGGTGGTTACTGCCAGACAGGCTGCTCATTAGTTTATGACTACGGAACGTACACTACGTTCCTGACTTGCTTAAATATTTTTAGACATTAAATTATTTTGCTTCCATTTATACTTAATTTATCTATTGATGTTTGCAAAGGAAAATCAAAGTATTTTATCTTGAAATGTTCTTAATTCTTCTTTTTTTTGCTTATTTGAGATCAGTAATTTCACGAAAAGGGTTTCCAATTAAATTTTTAGCTTTGCCATCTACCAAATAAACATCGTTTCATTATTTACTTACATTTTCCCCTTCGTAGCAGCCACAAAAACTGTACTTAAAGAAAATTTACACAGGTAAGCCAGGCGTAGATTGCCGTTGAGATCATGTAGCAAGGCGAGGCGGGCAATGAAATCTGTGCAGATTTATGTGTGCCGTGCGTCACCGTGCGCCAGCCGCGTTGGCTTTATCTTGTTTACCGCAAACGCTCGACCTACGGCGACACGGCGTCTGTTGATCTCTTAAGACGCAGTCACACCTCGTGTGGCGCTCTTCGCTTGGTGGGACTCTTCGCTTACTTAGAGCCTGACTATAGTAACTTTTTTAAGGAGTTTGGCAGTTTTTTGTATAGCATTTCATATTCTCCTTCAGAAGGCCGAAATTATGTTAATATGTAGCCAACATGTTCGATAATCCGTTTTATCATCATCATCATCATAGGACGTCCACTGTTGGACATAGGCCTCCCCCATATTTTTCCAAATGGATCAGTCAGAAGAAGCCTGGATCTACCATTGAGCCATGGCTCTTATCAGGTCTACCTTGTCGGTAGACGTCCTGCGCAGTGCTGCGAGAAGCTTCCAGAGGCCGTCGGCTCTCCGTACCTACTATGTGTCCTGCCCACTGCTACTTCAACTTATTAATCCATTGGGTTATGTCGGTAACTTTCGTTCGTCTACATGTCTCGAATTCGGATAATTCGTTCAAGTGAAGTAAATTTTAGGTCAGTGCTTTTGAAGTTGTCTAGATAACTTTTGACAGGGACATTTGAGAGGACACCAAAACAGTTTCCAAACAACCCTCTCCCATTAAGCATGTCTCTTACCTAAACTTAGCGTGCCACCTGTGAGCTTTACCTGTGCTATTAAGGTTATGGTATTTCAGTAATTTAGAATATTCAGTCATAGACACCAAATACCAGTCTATAATACTTACAAGAAATATTAAAATAACTTTCGGTTGTATTATTCCCTTGGCACGTAGACAACCACGAATTACATATCTTTATTTTTTATTTTATTTTATGCAATACCAACCTTACTTAAGTAGAAAAAAGGTTGGTCTTGACAATGATAAGTTCGTCTAAAATTATGCTTTTTTTGGCTCAATATTTTGTCATTAATCAATATCAATTTTCGAAATATATAAACAAGTACATCACAAATTTTTTTATAAATATATTTCTTAGATTTTCGTATTGTAGTTTAATTTTTACTATTACTATCTATCTTTTATCTTCGTATTTTTCTTTTTTTATCCTCAACTCAATACAAGAGCATATATGCTTTTTTCACTGTGGTTTTCTTTAAGGGGATGGTTACTGCCGCCAGACGGACTGCCCAAATCATTGCGGAACGCTGTGTGCCTTGCACTACCTACAAATAATTAAATTTATTTTAAGTGGCCACTAATTTTAACAGCCGCGTCCTCGCTATAATTTAGTTAAGCGCCGTTTACACTGATGTTTGTTTTCCACGTGAAGCTTATCTAGTGTTCTCAAACGGTAGTAAAATCGTTGGTTGCGAGGTAGTTAACCCTTGCGGGCGGCCGAGGCGCGAAGGGTACGGGGCCGCGGTCGCCCGTAAGCCCCGCAATAGATAAAACAGTGATAGAACATGCACCGCGCCACCCGTTATGAATTATTCATTAGTTTCAGTTGCCACTTTTGTTGGTATCGGTGGATTTTCGGCAGACCGCACCGTCAAAAATGTGTCTTTGAGGGGCTGGTTATTGTTTTGACAATTTGCTTTATAATAAACGAGTAATGGGAAGAGCCTTACAAATATACCTAAAACTCTAGCTGTTGCTCGGCTTACGCAATTCTGCGGTATCTGCAAAATGGAGCAGAACCATGTTAATGACGAAAACGTTAAAAAATAGATTTTCTAGAGTTGGGAGTAACAGCTGTACTAATAAATAAATTGGGAGTAAAAAGAGGGTGAATTTAAGAAGTACACGCAACTAAGTCTATTTATAAGGTCAGAAACAATCATCCTAACATCGGCATAAATTTTGTCATTTAGTACTTATTACCAATTCTAGTAAACCTACCTACCTGAAAAAGTTACTGAAAATATTTGTTACTGAAATATTGTTGTTATTGTTCATACAAAAATTGCTGAATTGATTTTGATGAACTTTTAGAGCATAATAGTTTCTATAGCTATTTCTAAAGCTACAATGATAAAGTTAATATTAAAAAAGCTACATTAAGCGCTAGTGTTCAGACACGGCGGGAACCGCGCGGTTTACGCGTGGAAACCGCGCGGTTATGTCTGAACGATTACAAAACAACTCACATAAATAAGACCCGCGCGACTTCAGAATCGCATGGAAATCGCGCGGTTTCCGCCGTGTCTGAACTAGCGCTAACAGTGTTGTATTGTCACGATGAAACCGTTAAACTAATTTGGCATTTATTCACTTTTAAAAGATTAAATTTCACGGAAAAATGCATAGTTTATAATATAGAGGTATAATATCTGCACTAGAATATAAGTAGACTTCTCACTGAGTGTAGTGCTTGATAGTGCCAAGTGATAGAAAGAGATGGAGAAGTCATATTCAAAAATTCCCTTCGTCAGGAGTATACGATTAAAGAAGAAGATGTTAGACAATAGCAGTTATTAATATTATTACATATTGGGAGTAGTTTCCACTATACGTAAGTATTACTTTCAATGAAATGTTATCTGACATTGGAAAGCTAACAGTGATACGTAGCAAAGCCGTTAACGGTGGCGACATGCGAACGCCTCCGCCAGCCTCCCTCGTGAATCCCGTTATAATTTACGATCATCCCGAAAAATCCGTGGATTATTTTTATTCGATAACAATAAAGGTGCCGCAGCGGGGGTTACCTTTATTATCACTCAATGTGGAACGACTCTTTCACAACTTTACACATGTTATACGATCACAAAATTGCTTATTTGTTCTCTTACTTTATTTAAATGATTTATTTTATGCATTTACACTGTATCGTTCTTAATAGATTCTAATATTGAAAGTGAGTTTGTTTGTTTTGTTTGTTTCTTACGCTCTTACCATCGATCATCATGAAATTTTGTAAATCTAGTTTTGTAAAGGCTATAGGATGGATACCTTTTATCAATTTCTTTCATTAAAACTTTAACTTTTACAATGTACATTGTATTACCTATATATCCGTTTCTACACTAACTACTTCTAAACCACTCAACGGATTTTAATTCGGTTTTCACTTATTACTTATGGAAAGAGGGATTAACAAGAAAGGTTTGCATAAGTATATAAAAAAATTACATCCTGAGCGAAGCCGGGAGCGGATCGCTACTAACAATATTTCCCTTACCTGGCAAGACAAATATTTTATTAAGTCGAAAAAGTAATTAAAAAATATTGAAACCATCACGTGAGCGGGCTAGTACTCGGAGCACGTCCACTGTGATCGAGGCGCTAGCGTTGGATTAGACGTGCCCGAAAGTGATCCGTTATAATTTTGAGGGAGGACAGTGACGGCTGGTGCGCACAGATTAGCCCCCTTCGATAAACAATAGCATTTGTATGCGAGGACGCGCTGACCGACGCCGATCAGCCCGACCGTGCTCGGATTAATTTGCCTCGTGAAAATTATGAGGCCTCTCTACTCTATACGGAACGTTACCAGACACAATCACCGATCCGTGCATTGCTCTGTTTTCACTTGGGCCGGCCAAGTTTATCTTTTACTGACCGGAAGGTCGGTAAATTACAGGAATCCTGTCTCCAGGGAAACCAATATTGGATATAATATGAATTATACTTATAGCAACAAATTTAAACTAAAATAAGTTTAACGCAAAGTAAAAAATGAAACTTTAAATATATCTTAAAAATTGAGTTTTTATTTGAAAGGAAGAAAGAAATAATACCCAATTTCGCTACAATTGGTACCAGAGTTACGATTATGTTCAAAAAACATGCGAAGGTAAAATATATTGTTCCCGAGGGATCATCATCATCACTATCACTACATATTATAAAACAAAGTCCTCCGCCGCGTCTGTCTGTCTGTCTGTCCGTCCCTATGTATGCTTAGATCTTTAAAGCTACGCAAAGGATTTTAATGCGGTTTTTACTAATGGATAGAGTAGTTCTCGAGGAAGGTTCTCGAGGAGGAGGAGTATATAATTTACACAGTTACGCGGGCGAAGTCGCGGGCAGCAGCTTGTCTAAAATAAAACAAAAAAACTAACGCATGGCCAAAGTTTTATACCCAACAATAGGTCAAGCGTTATATTGATTACATATTTTTTTATTTTTCAACGCGGACGAAGTCGCGGGCACCAGCTAGTATGTTATATAAGCGAGCGAAAAGAGATTTTAAAATAAAAAGTATCTTTGTGTATTGTGTATGCGTAAAGACTGTGGAATTATAGTAGGCCTTCGATCTGACTTACAAAAGGAAAAGAACTTGTAAGGAATTACATAAGTGATCGTTTTATAACTTTGTTATATCAGGCCTTTGTTTGGAACATGTCTATATTTTATTTATACCTTTCCTTGTGTACTTCAAAGAATATTTTTATTAATTTTACCATTGGGCGTGCCTTCTGGCGACAGTCAAATTATAAAAAAATCATATGCTTCTGTTTTTCTAGTGATGCTTAAGATCATTCTGTCCCTATCCTTTTATCCTTCTCTCCCTATTCCTTATCCCAAAAAGTAAATTCGGCGGCAACGAACTTGTAAGCCAAAGCAGCTGTTGCTTATTTTTAATATATATTTTTTGTAATACATTTTCAGAGTAGTTTTTCACTCTGACTTAGATTTTCACTCTGACTTAAGCTGTGGTCTCGATAAATGTGACTTATAATAATATTACAGGTAATATTTTTTGAAAATCGATGTTCGAAATTAAGGGTGTTGTTCATGTAATAAGCGTTAATTTTATTTGAACTAGCTGGCGATATCCATTTCCAGCGGAAGCGTGCACAAACAGTTTAAGTAATTAGTTTGTTATGGCAAACATTATACTTATAATAATAAGTATAGGTACCTACTGCAGGTACTTATGCAAGCGATAAAGTAAGTGTGCTTTTTAGTACCTATTTTTATCGTTACTCTGATATAATTAATGTATAATTATCGCAAGCCTATGAGTACCTACTCGAAATGTTAAGGACCTATACTACTTAATGTAAACATCTAGTTTTAGTATCCAACCTCTAACAATTTGCCTTACTAGTAGGTACTACTATTTCTTAAAACATGACTTATAACATAGAGTAAATAGTATTTTACTGGTTAAGTACTATTTAATCTATGCTTATAATAATAATCGCCAGACAACCACATAATCATGTGACTTCAAAGTAAGTTCTGCTGAACTAGAATTGTATAAGGATACTCGATGATGTGAGGAGGAAGTACACACAGAAGTTTTGAAATTTCATTTTATAGCTGACCTTGCTAGAATCAATTATTTATCCTTGATAACATTTAACAATTCCACAAATACCCTTTTATCAAACAAAACTCTCACGATCCCAGCGTTGTATTCCCATTTAGCATGTAAGTAGGTATAGTATTAAGTACTATTTAGTAGAGTATAATTTTTAGCCACAAAAATGTTTTTATACTGTGCTATGTAAATCCGCTGATATTATAAATATCAAAGTTTGTATGTCTGTCAATCATGTAAAAACGGCTGAACGGATTTGGATGCAATTTTGCACACATATAGTATATTACCTGTATTAACATATATGATACTTTATATCCTGAAAAAAGTTAGATAGCAGTATTAAACTCTAATTTGTACCGACTGAAAATTTTGATTTTAATTGCAATATTTTTACCAGGTTCGCAAAGCAAGTAAATAAATAAAAAACTAATTTTACCTCCGAATTGGGGAGTCGGAAAGCGATGCGTACCTACCGTAATGTGTTCTTTACATCAAAAACACATTTAAAAGAAGTTAGATTGGCTTACGGGAGTTGGCGGGCGGCCATACATAGTTGGAGCCTCCTCGGCGCCCCAAAGCCAGACCTAATCTTCAAAGATTCGCCACAGATTGTTTGTAAGCATTTTGGGCCCCATCAAATATGATGGATGGAAACTTTCTCTACATAAATTATGTCCGCACGCCTCTACAAACAACTTGTAAGTATTTAACTTATATAAATCAAAAAGTAATTTGACTACAGATGAGTATATTACTGTAAACTTTCAAATATATTTGGTATAGCTAATATAAATAAAAAAAAACTTATCAAGAAACATTCTTTGATTTAAAATATTTTTAGCAATCTTTATAATAAAATTTATTAATAGAAATATTGGGGCGCTTTCATGATTTTTATTCTAAAAATAACAGCTTTTAATATAGGCTTCTAGGTAATAGATAATAAATTAAAAACATTTTTTTAGATTATTATCTATTTGTTCTATAGCTAATGGAAAACTCATGTTTTCCATTCAATATGAATTCATATGAAGCTATTCATATGAATGTTCCTTGTATGTAAAGACTAGCCCATCAAACCTGTTGTGTATACCTACTTATTTGTAAGTAGAATAGACTGCTTAACCGTTAAATAATGTGTTTAGGTCTAGCCTTTTGATGGATAGCCCAAAAATTCATACACATGGGAGCAGTGGACCTTCTGTTAGGCATGACTTATAGTAATTTTAGATAAACACTTCCAGGTTCCACGTAATGAATAGGTCTTATTAATAAGGGATGACAAAATTAAAATTAAAATTCTTTGTTTAAAACAAGCTTTATTGATATCAGTTTACCTACTCTTTGTGTTCAAAATGTTACGTACATGTTACGTAGGTTTGTTTACAGTCGCACATTGAAACAGTATGATACACTTTCAGATATTAAAAGACACTCCATTGCTTAGGCTAAGGATATATTTACATCATATCTATGTTTATAGCACTGACCTTAAATGCTATTAGCAATTTGGCAACATGTTAAACGGTAACATTTACATACTTACTAACATATATATTTATATGTATAGTGTAGACAACATTAATTGACAGAAGAAAGTTATGTTTGTTAGAAGAAACGTTAAAAAAATAAGTTTTAAATGTTCAGGTAGTAAAAGGAAAATTAATTAAAATTAATAAAAAATGGTTTTTATAATAATACAAGCTGACCCAGCGAACTTTGTTCCGCTTTAGAGGCAATAAATGAGCAGACTTGATTTTATCATGGTCAATTTTTTATTTGGATAATTAATGTAAATTAAAAAAGCAAGTATTTAATTTACGGGAACGTGACGTGGGACGTGACATAAAACGTGGTATAACAAAACGCAACTGAAAGCAATTTATCAGTAAAAACCCGTTCATCCCGTCTACCCGTTAATTTGTTAAAAATGGTATAACAAAACAAAACGCAACTGTCAGCTAAACGTAATCTAATCTATGGTTAATTATGCAATTTATTAGTAAAAAAACAATCTAGCCGTTCATTTGTTAAAAGTGGTATAACAAAACGCAACTGTCACCTAAACGTTATGTAAATTATGTAAATAAAAAAAATTAAAATAAAAAAATTAAAATAAAAAAAAAGTATCCTATGTCCTTCTCCTGGCTCTAAACTACCTCCCTGCCAATTTTCAGCTAAATCGGTTCAGCCGTTCTTGAGTTATAAGTGAAGTAACTAACACGACTTTCTTTTATATATATATATATAATATATATATATAGATTATATTAATGTAGATAAATCATTAAAGTAATGTAGATTAATTAATTATTATTAATGTAATGAAATACAAACCGTAGTCAAGCAGGCTGACGAGCCAGTTAATGTTAAGATGGCTGCCGGGTACTGCAAATGCGCTGTGCTGACCTTAGTAGGACTAAGGATAAGGTATTTTGAGAGTATAAAGAAATAAGCTCTGACATTCCTTACTCACTGACCGAATCGGAACAGCATGTGTGTTTGTTAGTTCAACGTGGTCTTCTTTACGGGGGGTTATCAACGCCAGACCGAGGAATGCAATGTACCCTGCCACTACCAAAAGATCTCTTTTATAATATTATAAAATACTAGTGACCCGCTTACGGCTTCGCCTGGGGTGCAGTTTTTATACATAAAAATATTCCCCGTTTATCACTCTTTCCATGTGTGAAAACCGAATTAAAATTGGTCTATCCATTCTCGAGTTTTTGATGCATACACAAACCAATTTAATATTTTCATATACATAAACAAATATAAAAAAGAATTTTTATATTTGTTAATTTTAATTTTTTAATTTTTTCTTCCCAGTATTTTTGAAGGTGATCAAATAAATCAAGGTTGTAATATTGTTTTCTTTTTGCTTAAAATAATTTAAAAAAAAAACGTGCACATAAAATTTAATTGAAAGATTTATCACAGCAAACATGAGGAGTTTATGCAGAAGCACACAAATAAATTACCATAATATATTGAAAATTAATCATTCCATTAAAGGTACAGTTTTATATTTTCAGTCTTACTATATCTACTTTACAACTATTGATAAAGCTAAGTGTGCACTTTATACTTATGTTAATTCGTGTGCTGTATTCCGCTATTCATCATATACACGATACAGCAGATTTTTCGTCATGATTACCAACACAATTCCTGAAGGGAAAATATTCACAATGATTACACTTGTAATTAGGTTAAATAATTATGTTAATTTTATTTTCAATCTCAGATCAAATATGAACTAAAGATGAGCTGGTGCTCGCGACTTCGTCCGCGTTATGGATGTACCCTTTATCCTTTCTGGTGTCCCAGACAACGTGTATGCAAAATTTCAGTTCAGTATGGTTGGTCAGTAGTTTTTTGCGTGAAAGAGTTACAAACATCCACACATACATCCATACAAACTTTCGCATTTATAATATTAGTACGGATTTACTAGTGAAAATTCTGAATCGCGTAGTGAAAGGTTATAAAAAAACCCTTGAAAAATAAAAAGCAGGATGGAATCACATTTTACACGTAAGTAAACTTTGAAACTAATAATAAAAGGCTTTTTGTTGCACTATGTTGTAGGGTTGTCCGCAATATTCTGTCTATAGTTCTATTTGGTCTGAGTTTTCAAAATATACATTTTTTATGAAAACATTTTTCTTTAATAAATAACAGAAGGAACGACAAAAATCCTCTGTATCGTGATGCTTTTACATACACTTAGATATATAGTTCAAGGAACTGTTGTAAAATTACAATTATAATATAATATACAAATTTGTATAATTAACAACAACGTTTATACATAATAATTATAGAGTCGAGATTACCCCGAACTTGAAATAATAAAACCTTATTAAATGTTGTATAATATTTGTGATAATATTTTTAACTTTCAATATGTGCCTACTTACGTTTATCTAATTTACCTGTTTTAGGGAGATTATGACTTTAAATAAAAAATTGATGACAAACTTAGAATTTAACATAAAATCAATGGTAGGTATAATTCGTTAACCTGATAAGTCCATTTTGATTAAATAATTACTTCCACAATAAATTTAGACTATTATCTAACGTATAGTAAAGAAATTACTACGCTTTTAGCCTGAAAAGGTAACCAATGCTGAGAATCAGATTTCTGACAACAATCATTTACCAATTATCACATCGAGAATATTCTAAATCCTATTTAAGTCAATGTGGCGCGAATTAAGTGAAATACTTAGTCATTATTAAGATAAGTTTATTTTAGTTTATGTATAATTTTAGTTTTCGTTTAACCACTTTACTGAAATATTTAGCTTTGTCTTGTGAAGGTTGCGACTTGTTAGGTTATTATATTGACAATACAGCAAATGAAACAATTGATGTATATTTTTCATCCAAAATGAAAATTTCCTAAGAAACTATGCTTTTGTAAGTATATTTGTATTGTACAAGGTATTTGTAACTTTTCATATTGCAAAGTGTTCTCGCAGAAATATAATATAATTTTCTGAATTATTCTTCGTTATATACAGTATATCAAAATGGTTTCAGCTGATTAACGAATTAGGCCCGCGTGAATGGATTTAATTTGTGATTTAATTCTAGACAAGACATGTTTTCCGATATGAGAATTTTTAGTGATGTAAAATGAAACTCAGATTACTGTGCCACTTAAACTGATTAAATTTAATTACTAAATTATAAGATTCAATAGATGCGATCATTAGAAAAAACGCATACATTATGAGTCACAAAGTACAAAAAAAGTTACATTTTAAATATGAAGAGGCACTATAAGTAATTTTTAATAATGATTTACTCACATACTTGAACATAAAATATTTTTTCATAAATAATCATACATAATTATCGTGATATAACTTTTATAATCTCATTTTAAGATGTCTAGGGAGAAATAAAAATAGAAAAGCAAAATGAAATTAAAAATAAAACTGAAATTCCTATATGATTTCTCCTCCATTCGGCACCACCTGTAAAAAGAAGTAGACAAATAAAGTTACTTGCTCATGACATTTTCCAGGGATTTTTTTATGAAAATATTTTTTTTTACTTGTATCATATAGAAGAAATATGTAAGCGTTGTGGACTATAGCTTACAATTTCCCAAACAAAGGTCAAAGCTTTTCCCATTAATATTTATAAAGACTGTTCATGTAATCAGCAACAGTACAAATCATTGACAAATATGCAATTTTATTCATTTAGAGAAAATAAATGTGTAAAATAAAATTAAACATTGAGGACAGTAAATCACCAACCAATTTAATCAATAATTAAAAGTTAATGAAAATTTCGTTTTCGTTTCACATTAATTTCTCTTTACTGAATGTATATTTATTTTTCTGATTTTTAAGTTTAGGTCGACAGACAGTTTGTCGATGCACTTTATAGTAGGTGGCTACTGTCGCCTCAGGGTTGGAAAAAAAACATGTTTTTTTTTTAAAGAACAAAACATCATGTTTTATTTGAAAAACAAAAAAAAACATGTTTTTTATTAATGCTTCATTGCTGTTTTAATTGCCTTGTTTTAAACATGTTTTAATCATGTTTTAAACATGTACATATGTATAAAATGAAAAAATATATATATTAAAAATCAAAAAGTATTTATTTATTAAAATTATAATTATTATTTATTTAAAACAACAGTTACGTTAAAATGCAATCAAGTTCAATCAACTTCCCATCTCTTATCTTCAACTCAACCCTCAACTTCCATGATCTGAAGTTTCTCGAGCGAACTATGTTGGTTAAGAGCCCTCATAATTGCAACCAATTTAGCAGCTTTCTCTGTGCCGAGCTTGTTTCTTAATTTTGAATGTACCAGTCCGAATGACGAGAATAACCTTTCAATTCCTGCGGAGGAAGCAGTTGCAGTAAATAACTGAGACGTAATGTCGAGCATCCCTGGATCCACTTTAGTACTCACTGATTTCCACCACACAGACACATGCGTTTTCATTAAAAGGTCTTTTTTAAACATGTACTCCAAAAAAGGATAACTCCTCGCACGGTACGACAGGGCATCTTTCATGGCATTCGGACAGCTTGAATCTAAAAACTCCATGCCTATTGTGTCCTCCTCTTCTGATAGACCATCTCCATTATAATTGAGGTCTAATATATAAGCAGCGAAATGTGCTGGTGTCATTGCGGCTTTAAATCTTGCTTTAAGTTTATCTGCTTCTTCTGGCAACCAGTCCGATGAGAGTAAATCTTTCCATATATGTGTACAATTACTTAGGACGCACAGGTCTTTCTGAATGAGATCGAGAGCAATGGCTACTTTTTTCAGCTTTTTGAGATAGTTCTCAACATTTTCTTTGAACTCAACATCTTGGACCTTCCTTATGATTGTTAAATCTAATACAGACCTGTGCTCGCTGCATACTTTCACAAGACAGTGCCAGTTGTTCACGTAGGATTCGAGACAATCTGCTAATGTATTCCAGCGTACATCTTGAGGTAGTACAAGTGCTTTTCCACCAGCCTCCTTGTACTTTGCTTGTGGAAAATGATGATATTTGAAATACTTAATAATTTTTTTTACATCGCTTTTTATCTCCGCCTCTTCAATATCCTTGGCAAATAAATTAATTAAATGAGCAGAACACCCATATGTTATAACATCGCCAATCTGATCATCTTCTAATTCCGTTAATTGTCTTCGCATTTTTGCCATATTAGCGGCGTTGTCAGTTACGAAGCTACGTACATTACAACCAAAACTTTGGCACTTTTTAATGCTTTCTATTGCTAGAATTAAAAGATAATTACTAGTGTGACTGTTGCTAGAAGTGTCTATTGTATCTATGAGGTAAACGCTACCATCATTTTCAGTAGTGGTCACACTAACACACACAATAGGCTCATTACGTATGTTACTCCAACCATCAAGAGCCATACAAACCACTTTTCCTTTCAAATTATTTTCCGTATTTGATTTTACGGTATCATATACTTCATCCAGCAGTTTTCCGCCTATATTTTTTCTGTTTGGTGGCAAATAGCCCGGTCGAGATAATTGCATCATCTTGATAAATTCTGGATGCTCAGAGTGCCGAAATGGAGTATTTGTGGCGTAAAAATATTTTGCAACCTGAATATCAATTTTATGTTTTTCCTTTTCCGATGTTTTCACTATGTATTGTGACATTTGTGACATTGAGCCTCTTGAATAAGACTTCGACAGTGTCGGCACTTGTGGAGCCTGACTCGTTTTCTCCGCTGTTGGGTTGACATTGACTTGCATTCCATCAGCACCGCAGCCTAGAAACAAAGAAACTTATAAATACCCAAAACAACTGTACTTTATTATCTACAAATAGAAAATAACATAATTTGTCTGGTTTTCCGCCCTTCAATTATTCAAGGTTATCATAGTTTAATAAGAAAGAAATTTTTAATATTCCAGGTTGCATTCTTTGTGTCATGTAGGTACTAAGTATATAAAGTTACATTTAAATATGTCTAGGCTGGGTGTTTGTTTTAGCGTGGAGAAAAAAGAAACAGAAAAACAAGAATAATTTAAAATGTCAATAGGCAAATATAAATGAAATGGGTAAGGATGTATCAGGACCGGCAATAACAATTATTATTTATTGATTATAAAAATTACAAAATGTTTCTAAAACTGAACAATAGAACAAAATGACATTATTTTTCACTGATCACTGACAAATAGTTAATGGATAGATATACATTTATTTACTTTCTTACCATCATCACTTGAATCATTTTCACAGATTTGTGTTCTCGAAGAAGAGGTTGATGCACTCAAATTTCTAGATGTATAATCTGAACACTTTGCCAAATGTGCTCTCATACGAGCAATCAGGCCCACCATGTTTGTCCTGCAATGCTTGCATTGCGCTCTGAGTGTTTTTCCGCCAACTCCAGTGGTAGAACTCGAAGAGGCTGGAATTTCTATAAAGTTCCGCCAAAGCGGGTCTTTCTTCCGCCCTGTTATCATATTTTTTTCCCAAATAACACACCACACACACACGCACCGTTATTGTTTATTAATAACGCCGAACAAAAATAATTATGTAAACAAAAAAAGTACGTGTCCACATTACGCAAGCAAAACATGAATTGATCGATTTCGTTCGGCTTTCATTCTATCTAGCTGAACAAAAGCAAACCGGGAAATCCCCGCGTTTTATGAACATTCACCGCATTACCGCTTGTCAGTCAGGGGAATCCCATCTAGTAATATCGATGTTGCCAACTCTTTAGTAAAAAACATACCATAAAATGAGTTCTTTAATTTCTTCTAATTAAAAGTATAAAGAGTTTTTTTTTATGTGTTTTCAACATGTTTAAAACAAATTAGTTTTAATCATGTTTTAAACGTGATACATACTTTTGTAGTGTTTTAATCAGTGCTTTAAACGTATGTTTAAAACAAATGTTTTAAACATTGCCAACCTTGTGTCGCCTATAATACAAGCAAAGTAACATGTGCTGTAAGAGGGCTGTAAGGCTTATTCGATCACTAAAACTCAACAGCACAGATGGCTTTATTTCACTGGGGTCTTCTGTAAGGAGGTGGTTATGGCAGCCTGCAATTTGGCCTAACAGATTTAAACCCGACCCAACTTCAAAATTTCAAAAGTTGGCCTTTCCGGGAAACGAACCTTAACTGGGGTTCGTTTCCCGGGGGCTCCAATGCAATGGGCTCGTCAAAAGTTCTCTAACATAACTACAATATATATTTTTTAAGACTTTTAATGATACTTATTATTTATTTACACACATTTTAAACTAGAAACACACATGTTATAAATAACGAGCTCTTTTAATATACGTAAGTAAATATTAATTGATAGTATTTTTCTTACCCGTAACTTGCGAAGCGCCACCCACCCAGTTGAGATGCGTCTTCCCACCACCCTCGTCTGTCTTCTGCTTCCCCTTATCGATCTCGTTCAGATTCGATTGATATTTCGTTCCTGTACACAAATAATCATACAATGTTCATCGGAATATTTACATGGGTATATGTAAATATGCAAATAGTTGTAATCAAACTAATAAATAATAAATCTGTAAGTAATCTGTATGTATGTTCCTCCATAACTCTCAAACGAATTAACTGATTTTCATGAAACTTGGTAGATAAACATTTAGACGTACGGGACACAGGACAGGATTTTTTCAAGTGGACGAAGTCGCGGGCGCCAGCTAGTTTATTTATATAGTTGGTATAAACTATAATAATTTCACTACAAGAACATTGATTGAGGTTTTTTGTTTACATTATTCTAATCTACGAGTATTAAGTGTTAACTTTTGTCTTTAAACTTTTGGTATTGCTGTACAATGGTACAGAGTACTGAACGGCTGCTTTTTTATTTTTTTATTTTTTTTCCTTGGGTGTTCCTTAGGTGTTGAATTTTTTATTGTTATATTTGGATGATTCCTCATAGTACATTTTTCAGAGTGAAAGTCTTTTTCTGTGTCCTTGTGTATGGAAAATTTAATGATGATCATTTGAGTTGAGGCATGAAAGCATAACAAACATACAAACAAATTCAATTTCACATTCATAATATTATAGTTAAGTTAACTGCAAACTCTCTGAGTAACATATAGTCGACATAATATTGATAAAATTACTCTTTCAGTTCGAAGTTGCAAAGTTTGTAAATCAAATGGAAGATAAACTGCTATTCAGAGTAGCATTATCGGCGTCAGGTGCCAAATCGTTGGCGGTTGTATACATTTGATTGTATTGTAAGTTTATTTCAGAAAAAAAATTATCGGTTGATCTAAAATAGTAAGGGATACAATACACCAAGATTTCATATATATGAATTATATAATTCATAATATAATTCTTCTTTTTTAATTATTGCTTATTTACGAAGGTTGGCGACCATGATGGCAATTTTAACCTTGGATTAAGTAATACATATAATATGACTTTAAGTAATAGTTTTTTCGGCAAAGTCATTTGTTTGGTTTAAGAGGAGTTATTAGATATAGAGACACACAGACAGGCGCGGAAACCTATTTCAGTTTATTCTATATGAGAATAAGGATAAGGTATGTAAGGATAAGGTCACAATGACCTAAAGTAATAACGAATACGAGATAAACTAAACCTGTCAATTTAGTTAAATATATTATAATCTTAATAAGAATTTGGGAAAAAAAGTATCTTTTAATTTCAGTAATTATCTGTGAATATTTCTGATTTTGTGAATGGGGATAACATTCAAAAATAAAAATTAAATTATTACTTTCAAACTTAAATATCTATGCAATTTTCCCAGTAAAATCTATAATTTCTTCTTACCGTTACCGTTAGGGTACAACGATAACATACAAAACTGATTGAACTCCTTTAGGTAATAAGTTGCAGAACTACAAAAGGTTGTAAGTAATATTTTCATAAGTAAAACATATGGTGCTTGAGATATAATGGAGCTATACGAGGATTCAATATGGGACAGGGGCGATTTGGTGGCGCGGGCGGCCACTGGCGAGCCAGTTATTGAAAAGTTGCGCAATATTGTCGAGTGGCCGGGCCAGCCGTAAATTCGTAATGGGTGCAAAAAATAAAACTGTATAAAGGCTGATGTCGACTCTGCCGCCTCGCTGCCGCCGACTGTCGCCTCCCGCCCGCCCATTGCGTTCGCGTCGAACAAAAACAAGCAAACCGCAAAACTTACACCAAACGAGCGCCGCTAAATGGATTTTTCAAGTTAATATGAGGATTGGGAAGTGATGTGCCACGGGTTCACTTGAAATTTTTTAAATTGATAAACTTTTACTAAGTAATAAAAGCCACAAAAGCTTGTTACACGGACTGAGCGAACACTTGCCCATAATAGGTTGTCGCGCAAGATGTTACCGTTGTCCGGCAACCGGGAAAATGCCCAAGTTCCCAATAACGGGGGAGTAATGACGCGCACCAGACAACTTATGACTACACGCTTTTATTACGCTATATTATACACGTATCAGCTTATGTTTTATTTAAGGGGTAAACAAAGGCTAAATCCTAAAAAAATGGCATTGTTTAATAAAGATATTACAAGAAAGTGTCAACGCAATTGGTTTGAAAAAAATATATGTTAAGTATACTTAAACATGTGAAGAACAAATTGTATTGTTTAGAAAAGTTAGAAGAATTTAACTTATATTGAAAATTGTTTCGAAAATACACAACACATAATACACACAGAACCAGCAAAGAACAGTTGAATTCGTATTTATAATTGACAATTGTTTGGAATATTGTTTCGCAAATCTTTCTATGTCTTGTGAGAGGAATAGTTTGTTCAAATTAATGATTTGATTTCATATTTTTATCGGGATCCAGTCAAACACAAAGTTTTTAATTATTTATTACAACTAACGATTCTACTAGAGAGGACTATCAAAAGGTGCGATGTAGGAACAACATGCCATCTACTTATTTTAACGAGGCCACCCGTTATATAAATAACTACAGAAAAAGAACAAGCGAAACCACCTCAAACAAATAAAACTAATGTTAACACATAAAACTTAATCGGCACTTCATAAAACATTTTGTTTATAAACGATTTGTACATTTTACGGCTCCGTTCGAAGCCAGTTGAGGAACTGGCGAGCGGCGACAGGCAGATCGTCGTAATAGTTTACGATCTATAAACAAATGTAACGACCCACTAATAATAACTGAAACAGAAGCAAACAATGAAACAGACGAGGGAACACAACTCATAAAGGTACTATTATCTCTTAATAAACCGAATCACTGACGTAAAAATGTTGTTTCAACACACTTTATTGGAAACGTAGTCGAAATTACGAACTCATTCGACCGCGGTTATTGCTATTTACAATATTTTAATTGCTCTCAGCATACACATGTAATTAATACACACGTATTGGTTCCTTATTTCGGACAAACTGCTCTGTGTGTAATGGGGATATATTCTCACACATTATCCATGTGTATTCAATTCAATCAATGTGTATATTATTGACGTAACGATCGTTACCATTCGAATGGTAGGTATTCTTACATATCACTACATAGTATAAAACAAAGTCGCTTTTTCTGTCCCTATGTCCCTTTGTATGCTTAGATCTTTAAAACTACGCAACGGATTTTAATGCGGTTTTCACTAATGGGTAGAGTGGTTCTCGAGGAAGGTTTAAGTACATAATTTACTAAGTTACGCGGGCGAAGTCGCGGGCAGCAGCTTTAATTTTATTAACACGTAATTTTATAAACTATAACTAACATGTAGTGCCATCTGTTAACTTTTAGATGAATTAGAGTACTACATTGCTTCAAACAGAATTCCCTAGATGGCGTTGTAAATTTTGCATACACGTTGTCTGGGACTCCAAAAAGGACATAGGGTACCTTTCATCCAGAACGCGGACGAAGTCGCGGGCACCAGCTAGTATATTATAAAACAAATTCCCCCGCCGCGACTGTCTGTCTATATGTCTTTATTTATGTTCGCGATGATGTCAGAAACTACTGAAGGAATTTTCATCTATCAACCAAGTGATTCCTGAGGAAGATATACGTGTGTAATTCGTTAGGGTTTTGTGAGGTATTATCCTCACTAAGTATTTTTTCTTCTAATTATCCCTTTTGTACTTTTGTACAACTGGGATAGCTAACCCAGTTGAGCTATTCCGACGAACAAGAAAATAAGAGGACTGTTCCAGGCTGATCGCACCTTCACTAGTTGGAGAGGCGTCGTAAGAAACACATGAAGAATACAAAAACAATAGTCACGAAAATACTTTAATATAGCTTTGTTTTCTTACTTATTTCTAATTTATTTCTATTCTTTAATTGAATTTTACCTTTGTCTGTCAATGGATTATCTCGACGCGGTGGTCGTGAAGGCTGCACCACTGTCACAGCATGTGGATCTGGCGTGGTTGTTGGCGGCGATGAAGCTGTGTAAAATAGATTTTTTTTACATATTATACATACCATACATATAACAATAACTTATATGGTTGTGCTTTTTCCATATTATGTATGTAATGACTTAAATATTTGGACAAAATAAACATAATTCATGTTGGACAGTGAATCGTATTCGCAAGAAATTCGGATGTATTGGTTTTTTAGCCAGTAAAAAACCATCTCAAAATAATAACAAAACTGTGCACCTGACAAGAGCTAACTTTAAAAAGTTACGGTCTTACTACAAAAACATTAAACACACTTTAATCAGGCTTAAAACACGTGTTAAAAAAAAACTTTACTACAAAAGAGTGTCTAGGCATTGTTTAGGGTTTAACAATGCTTGAGCATTATTTAAATTTAACCACCGCCATATGCTAGTTTAACGAGAGTTTATCCAGTTAACGGCCTCTCTTCCTCTGACGTATTGTGTCAAATTTCTTTTGCGTATACTTAATAGTTAATATTAAAGATTTCTTTTGATTTTATAAATGAGTATGGATATTTTAAATTTAATTGACATGGAGGATATGGATTACATGGATAATTTTTGAGATAGAATACATCGTGAGAGAATTAATCCATTCGAATATATAACTTTGGTAACAAGATTATTTATTTAATAAAGGATGATCCATGTGATGCTAGAGGTGGATCCTCAAATAAAAATTTTATTTAACAATTTTAACAAATCAAACTTTACATTTGACCACATTTGACAATTACGTCAGTGTTAGTTACGTTCCATTATGCTCAATATTTTTTGGTATTACGAAATTTTATAAATAATCTAACGTATTTGTTGTAATTTATTACTTATTCCAATCTTATAATTTGCTGATATCATTAATATAGTCCGTAATAATAGCTTGTGAAAACCAAAATTCATCATTATACGCCTATCAGATCTGCGTAAAATGAAAACGACATGAATGCAGGGCGAGTGATTGAATGAATGTTTGCCAAGGTTGCCATAATTCAATAACATTCACGTACTTTAACACTGTCTACCGAAACAAGCGCTAAATAAGGTTTTGTGGTAGGGACATTTTAAACGCCCGCTGACCAATGCTTAAATGCTTAATGCTTGTCTAACTAAGCATGTGTTTGAACAGTGCTTACTGAATCTTTTGTAGTAAGACCGTTAATGTTTAAAGTTGGCCCTACCGGCAATCAAATCCGGGACCCCTGAGACAAAGCGCTAAGGCAAAGTAGTGGCAAAAATAGTGATATTAAATTTATCCCTTTTAAGTTTCAATATTAGTTTAAGCTTATTAAATCTTACTCTGGCTAATCCTTAGTTGCCTTGGCCATTGCATTTACAAAGATAGCAAATGTCTGTGATAAGTTTTAAGATCAATTGTCAGTGATATGATCATTGATGTATTAAATTTCATCCATACTTAACAACGTCATTAGTATTTAAAAAGTTAGAATTGAAATCACATGTTATAACCCATGAAAGTACTTACTGTAAAGCCTTATTGTACCATCGGACTCTCCTCTCGGGTTCTTAGCTACGCATTTGTACGTGCCGTAGTCCTCCGTAGTAATATGTCTTATTAGCAACTTCATGTGTGTTTTATAAGCAGGCGTTTCAACGGTATTCTCCATGTGGTATTTCGGACTCTCGTGTATCATATGGCCGTCGTCTCGTGTCCAGTAGTTTAGAGACGTCGGGTGTGCTTCCGTGAAACATTCCAACGTTACGTTGTAGTACAACGGAGCACCAACTAACTGATGAGGTATCCACAGCATCGGAGGAACTAAAATTATAATTAATAATAACTTTAAAAAAATGTAACGTGAACATATAATCGGAAGTGTAACAGTAATATTAAGAAAAATATATGTACCTAATGTTTAATTTTTCATAAAATAAAGATCAATAGGCATTGTAAGAGTCCACTCTACAAGTAAGCAGACTTTGATATGACAAGGGATAAGGTTGGATAAGGTTCAGGCATCCCTCTTGCATTGAAATACAAAAGCACAGCAATATTTTCTCTTATTTCACTATGGTCTTCTGCATAAAAATGGATATTACCGCCAGACTAGTAGCTTATTTTTATACTTAATTTTTGAAAAAAAAAAGGATAAGTTAAGCATAAAAAATCCATAAAGACTATTTAAAAAGGGTTACTGTGGTTAATTCTTTATTTTCTTTGGCCATTTGATTGTATTTTCTATTGCAAATAGTTTGCAGTTGTTATAGTTGCAAATATCTATGGTACATTTTAAGACCGATTAATAGTGATATGATTGATCATTAATGTATCAAATTTCACGCATACTTACAATCGACGCTGACTTTGACTCTTTTAGAGACAGTCGGTGGTACTCCGTTGCTAGCAATACATAGATAAGCTCCCATGTCTAGCCGAGAGATACGCGCCATCTCTAAAACCTCGCCCTCCCACTCGGATACTGAAAAAAAGTTCCAATTACGACCGAGACAGGGCTTAATTAATTTCCCGATTAGTGCTTAATCTTGCTTCTTACCAGAGTGTCCTTTGCTGATGGAGATTTTTGAGTTGTCGTCCCTTTTCCATTTGATGGTGGGCTTAGGAGAGCCATTAGCGCGACACGTCAACGTGACGTTGGCTCCTTCCCGAACGATAACGTCACTCGAGCTCAATGAGTCGTCGATTGTTGGGGGCACTGCAACAAACAATGTCATGTTAGTGTCTTAACTCCATTTTATGTTAATTTTTAATTCCTGTGTTATTTTTTAACACAATATAACTTAAACAAAAAATAACGGTATATTTACTAGTCGTAGTCTAATCTCGGTGTTAGAACATGTCTGTTACGTAATATTTACCTTGTACCAATTAGGATTACGATTTGAAAGAAAAGTAACAATGAAATTTTTCTAGTCATTATTTTATGTTTAAAAATATCTTTCATTTAAGTAGTTACATTATTTCTATTATTATTATTTTTTCTCGATTTTTTTTTAAATAGAAAAGCAAACGAATAGTAGTTTTTTATATCTGTATTTGATTACTGGCAAGTTCAACCATGTAAATGTCTATGAAAAAGTTTCTCGGACTGTCTTCTGTAAGTGGTTAGATAATAAAAAATAATTACAACTCACCTACTACATGTAAGTACCCGAACTGCGTCTTAGCGGTGACCGTGTTTATCTGACACATGTAGCGGCCGCGATCTTCCTCGCGGACATCCGAAATGTGCAGGAACCACGTGCGATGCTTGTCATGTGTAACGCTGACCCGAGGGTTGCGTGTGATCACGTGATTGTGAACTGTCAAGATCGCCGACTGTTCGAAATGCATCCACGCCACCTATGAAATGATACGTGAACATTATAAACACTGCGTTCTTCAGTCAGACTCTGCGCTGAAGGCAATGCACAGAAATATGCACAGTGGTTGCGTCGCGTCCACCCCTTTAGGGGTTTTCACGGCGCCTCCACACAGGTTCCAATTAGTGGAAGCTATTTCGAAACATATTTAGTAACAATATTCTCCTACCTTTCAAGTTAAAGCAACATGAAAGAAACGTTTCTTTAAAAACCACGAAGACGGACTTTAAAGCTTTTAAAAGAAAAATCTTATTAATTAGCATCCATTCATTACTGAAATGTATTTTATTATTTCTTTTCATTGGGCTTGTGTTCGAATTGCAAAAAGTTAGTATTTTAACGGTTTAATGAACTTGTTGCACAGTAAGTAGCCAATTACTCCGCGCTTAAATATTGTTATTTTATTAAAATAATATGTATTTCCAAAAAAGAAAATCCCCTCCAGTAAGTAGGCAGGAGTACAAAGAAAACCGAACGGTTCGATCAATTCCAATCGTTCTTCCAATTTGACGAATGACGTAACGGAAATTAAAGAAAGCGTTGCCGTCTAAAAGTACTTGCATTTCTTTTTTAAATACAAACACAATTTTACTGGTTACTTTCATTTGAGTACACAATACAACACAATTTTGCCAAGGCGAGTTCATCAGAGCAATAATTGATACTTATTAAGATGACATATTAAATCTATACATATTGTAAAATAAAGTTGCTGTCCGTCTCTGTGCAGATCCCAGGCACCTCAGACATAACTTAATTTTTAAAGTCTGTTTTTTTATATATTTTTTGTAGATTATCATTACAAAATATACCACACGCGTTATAAGACCCCTTTTCATTCTGCAGCGTGTCATCGGTCGCGTAGTGCAAATTACAAGTACGAGTATTTTACAGGCCTTACAGTTGCGAAGGCTATGGAGGCGAAGACTGTCTTTCATAAAACAGCTGTTGCGCAAGACTTCGTCCGCGTAACTTTATCAAATTAAGCCTATATTCTCACAAGATAGCTTACACAAGCTGTATATGTGGAAACTCGTAGAATTACAAAACATTTGGAAACCAAATAGGCTTGGAATCCTCTTTATATTGAGCCTATATTTACTGTTCGTGATAATAATAATTACTGATCTAGTCGTGCTCCTAAAAGTTTGTTTCAATTAGTTTGTCTAACAGGTATACCTACGGCAAAAATTAAGGAAAGTCAGAGGCGGACGGCCAAAGTTCACGAAGTTCGACGTGCATCCTTTATCTCTTAATCCAGCTTTAAGTTTGATTCATGGGTAGTTATTTTTATCAAGATTGCGAGGGCAATGTAAGGGAAAGTTGGTAGCTAAAACTCGTGCCCGGTCACATCTTACCTATCTTAAGTGATGCCGCTCTCAACCGCTGTCTAATTTATAATGGACTTGAGGAAACTTCGCCCATTTTATTATGCAATGGGCCGGTAACCCCTCTAATGACGGCGACCTTACTTGTAGGCGTAGCTGGGAGCTTCCAACGTATTAAAGAATACTTAATATTTCATGTAATTTACTTTAAACATGTTCAACGATTGTGTGGTATATTTTAAGAGGTTTTTGTATTAGTAGGTCGCGCTCGCGTAACTTTATAAAATAAATGGCCTATGTTACTCGCTGATAAAAATTGAACGATAATAAAATTAATTAAACTTGAATATTGTGTGCTACGAGTTTGCGAAATTAAGTGGAGCAAGAGAGGCCTTACTTTTTTTTTAATATGAGAAATGAGGTTTTGATAAATTTTTTTAATTTAAATGATAATCCTTTTAAATTTAAAAAAATGTCATTATAACCTGATTGATAAATGTACTTATTGTAATTGTATTTATTGTAAATCATTTATCATCACTATATACATTTACATCCTTTATATTCATTTTGTAAGATTACTAAAATGCGAAAAATTAAAGAAATCTGTCTTTTTAGAATCTCTTAACAAAATCTGAACAAATATTTGGGTCAGACCAAAGGCCAATACAGCACAGGCGGTGCAGCTCGTCGGCATTGGAGAAGCTGATGTAAATCTGATCTGCGTAATTGTGGCTGGTGTCTAATCTAATCTCGGCGGAGTGTCCGTCTGCGACGCTCTGATTGAGTTACAAGCCCGCAGCCGCTATAAGTCCGCGAACTTAGGATAAACATTGCATACATGTTTATATTTCACATTGTTAAATACTTCATCTACATTTTTTACATACACGCACTCATCATTTCAGCTGCAGAACGTCCACTGCTGAATAATTATAGGCCTTCCCTATAATTTTCCAATAGGACCGGTCAGAAGCAGCCTGGTTCCACCATAGAACGCGACCCTTATCAGACCGTCTGTCCACGCACTCACGCATATGCGTCATGCATGTATATGCATGGATGCATGCACAGTGCATGAGTGAGACAGAAGGGTAAGGTACCTATTTTAAGTAACACGACATATTTTAACATTATTATTGTCCAAAACATTTTTATTGGAAACTTTTAGTTTTTTTATTTGGTGAATGTTGCATATTAATGTTTTTATCCATTTAGCTACAACATTGATACATAGTTGACAAAAATCTACATAAACTGAATTGTGACCTTTATATTGCCACTTTTAAAAATGATTGTATGTCATATCAAAATGAATGGACTTACGCACTTAATAGTCTGGTAGCTATTTACCTAGTCATAAAGCGAACTAATCATACTAGATATCTAGTCGTATCGAGATTTAGTCATAAAGCTTCAAACAGAGCTCAGAGTGAAAGGTTGAGCCAAGGACAGGAAATACAATTCTAATACCTAACAAGCAAATGTAATCTCCTTGTGACTTAGCAATTTTTAGAGTTGAAGACATATATGATTCAGATAATACTACAAATCGTAAAATTTCTTTACAGCTTCAGTGAGAGTTCAGTAAGACATTCACATAAAGCTGTCTTTCATTGTTTGAACAATTAAGATAATATTAAGGATGAATCAAAATTTTATAAGTGAGATAAGCGTTGAGTGTTGAACTTTAGGAAGTTCGCATCGCATCGTCGGGTCGGCAAGAAATGTTTGTAATATTCCCAACTTTGTCGAAATTCGGATTAAGTATTAAAATTAGTTTGCGGGAAAAAGTATGAAAGAAGATAGACCTGTTACTTACAAAACATAGCTATGTTCAGTTACATAATATTTTGACTTTACTTGCATCACACAAGTTGGTTTGAAATTAGATATATTGTCTACATATACTATTCAATACTGCACTATTAAAATAATAAAATATTGTAGGTATATTAATATAATGTTACTTTAATAATAAGGCCAGTAAACTTAGTGTTACTTACTTTACAATTATCATAACTTTTTATATTCAGAAGTACCTACGTTAGACAGGTTAATACTTCGACTATATCTGAAAATTCTGGAGAATAACATCGTTGGTTCAACCTGCCAGAAAAGTCCAGAAGTCTTACAAATAAATACAGGAATAAAATCTTACATTAAGAACACCTGTTAGTGTAAAATAGGTGTAAAACATCTGTTCCAGAAGGTTTCGTTGTCATATCTACCTACATCTGTAATATTTGGGGATTCCATTTATAAAAATTATACAAGTCTAAAAATTGTAAAAACTCAACATTGAAATAAATTTAGGTTAAGTTAGTTGAAAGTTCTCATTTAAAATCTCGATTTATATTATTAACAAACCACGATTTTAGATATTTCACATACTCAAAGTTTTATTATTATTACAGTATTTTTAGAAATGCTATTAATTAAAGCAATTCAAGGATATTTCAATTAAAAAGCACTTAAGTATAAGTAAGCCAGAAGTTTTAATGTACTTACCATATTTTCATATTAATATACATAAGTATGTATGTATTATTTGAGGCATATAAATCCACCATTATCAGTAGTTGATTAAATAATCTACGAGTATTATTTGATCAACCACTGAACTTATTTAAACTTGGCAACAATCTAATAGGGAAAACGTTTTAAATCTTGTTCGTTCCGAGTACCGAGTGGCTAATGAAGCTGGCAGATGCAAATATGATATTCGTAATGGCGGCAGCGGCTAACTAATCTCATTCGACTGCGGATCCTAAACGGGTTACGGCACAACGCCACCTTGCTGCAACCGGCTCCTCTGGCTTGCCTCTTGTTGCCTCTACTAATTTCTACAGCGTTCGTGACTACACGTTTGTCAACCTCAGATTAAAATCAAAGTACAATATCAAAGAAAATCAAATATATACTGTTATCATTTAGAATTTATTGAATACTATCTGTTGCACGCGATTTCCTCCGCGTAACTTTTTTGAAGTGAAACTTCTTTACGCACGCTTGACTTGGGGAGTAAGCTGGCGAACGCGTGACGTAAGCGTTACGAAAAGTGTGATCGGGCAAGGCGAACGGAAGTTATGTGGGGGATATAAGCAAGAGACAGCAGTGCGCGCGCACATTTTCTTTCTCTCTTCCTCTAATAATAATTAATTATTATATACACATATACATAAATTAATATATGTATATGTGTATACATGTATATATTGTACACATATATATATATATATATATATATATATATATATACATACAGATGGAGCGAAAGAAGTTTCACTTCAGTCGTGTGGTCATAAGCACACTCGTTTTTTTTTTATTATAAAATATAGCCTATGTTAGTCGCTGATAATGTAGCTTTCTATATGTGAAAGAATTTTTAAAATCGGATCAGTAGTTTTTGAGTTTATTCATTCAAAACAAATGTTTAATCATGAAAATGACTAAATCAATATATCGTCTGTTTTTCAGTATTTAACCTATTTCCTTATTATTTTTCATGTAGAGACAAATAGTTATTTAGATTCCTATAGCTTTATGAACTAATAAGCCATTGGCTCGTGTGTCAGGTTAAAATCATTTAAAGAAATAGGAATAATAAATTGTATTAATCTACTGGCGTCTTGATGAACTAGGTTTAGATATGTTACACTGCAATCAAGACAAACATTTTCTCTCGTGTGTTCGAATTTCCATACATACATAATGTAGGTAGTTTAGTTAATTTGCTAAGGACACGTCGAGACGAAATTAAACTCGATATCCGGCTGAGAAAATAAAACTTATTTTGCGAACCAACGATAAAATAAGACATTTCGGCTAAAACTAAAAGTATTATACCTATGCTCATGATTTTGCTCTATATTGTAAGGCACAGAGCCAAAAAATAAGGGGTTGTAATATATTTTTTGGAGCGTTTTTATAATCATGTAGGTACTAGGCATTCAACCACTAGTCGAAAAAAGGGATATTTTGAAGGAAAGGAATTTTGGGAAATTGAAATATTAAAGTCTCTCTTTTAAAAGTCACATTCGAGAAATTGATCATAAATTTTCTTTAAATTGGCTAATTGTAAATTAATAGTACCAAATAGACTATAGCGACCGGCCACTCCAAGCTTCGCACTTTTAGAAGTCACGTTCAATCAAATATAGTACAATCAAATATAGGTACATATATTGTAAACATTGATCATAGATTTTCTTAAATCGGCTGAGTTAATAGTATATTGGTGATAACTTCTTAATCCAAATTCATACTGTCAAAACTTTACCTCATTCTAATTTTGATATAGATTTAATATTTGCAATAACTTTTTGTAATTTTAATATTCCAAAAACTATAGAGCTACTCGTGAAAAAAGTCCCTTATAAATTCTATTAATAAAGTCAAAGTTTATAAGTGGATGCCTTTTTAAAAATTGGTTTATTAACTCGTTATCTTTAACCACCTTTAATTTAGGCCGTTCCTTCTTTTTATCTTAATTGTTGAGGCATTAAGAAGGCGAAGTTGAGAGGTTGAGAGGCACGGCGGGAGGCGGCCGTGTCCCTCAGGACATGCCTCGAAGGCGTCGTTTGATTTATAATGGACTCGTTGCAAACTTTGCCCATTCTGCCGCGCTCCGTACCGAACCTCTTTAACGACGGACCCCATCGCCGCAGGAGATGATTCGTGGACGTGTTTAATAATATCACGACAGATTTAATTATGAAACGTTTAAGGACTTTCATGTACCCAATGTTAATCTTTCCTTTGTTTATTTTGCCAAACACTTTGTTACCTCCCTATATTTTATTATTGCTTAAATTTTTTTATAGATTTAAAAGCTGACAACCGCGACTTTGTTCGTGTAGACTTTATTTATTGAATATGAAATTAAAAATATATATTATTATTATTATGAGAATTATAAGTAAGACTTTTATTTAAGTTCTTGTAAAATTTTGTAATGATACAATGAGCAAGTTAATACTTGAAGTGTCAAACAAAAACTTATTAACAATACATTCTTATTTAAATTAGATTAACTTATAATATAGATAGATAAAATAAAAATTCTAAATAAAAATTAGAATATACTTAGTAGTTACATTTAAATTTAAATAAATACTTTCATATTTAACAACTTTTTTATGAAACCTAGAATGATCGTAGTTTCTAACATTGAAAATCAGATTAAACATTTATTTGACACAGTGCTTAAATAATAAAATCAATGTTAACAAAATAAATTATTTATAAATACCTAGACCAAGTAATCTTAAATGGATCTAGTGGATTCAATTATCGAATTAGTTTAATAGAGGTCCGTGGCTTTATGGCGATGGATGCCTACGAACTATCTAAATATCTACGGTAGGTAGATATTTCATTTAATAGACATGTACGTATGTAGGTATGTGACTCAAATAATAACTTGAAAATATCTTATTGGCTAAAGATTCCGAGAAAAGTTCGAGAGCCCTCCGCTCAAATCCGTAACTGAAGAGATTCTAAGTGGGCTTTTAGCAGAAGTAAGCTAAGCCGTCTCCTGCAAGATGTTATCTCATTGCTTTTCGTTTCATCGCCAAATAAACTTTTTGTTTCGAAAATAATATACTGCTTTCATACGAATACTATTAATAAAATTAATGCATCATTTAAAATAACTTATAAAATTTAATAAAATACTGCATGTTTTATATTTGATAAATCAAAATTTTGTTGTATGATCAATAGGACGAATAGAAGCAGTTGGAACTCACCGGAAAAATAACTCGAAAAGATTTATTTATTTATTTATTTACAATATAACACACATGGTACAAATAAAGATTTGTTTTTTATTTATGTACTTATGAACATATTTAAGTTGATTTCGGAACTATAAACTTAGCTAGCAATATACGAGTATAAAGAAGTATACGGGGTGAAGTTAATCTTGTATCGATTTCTCATTTATTGGAACTCATTCATTACTTATACAAAAGCATAAATGAAAAAAACTGTTAAATATAAAAAGCAATTGGTAATAGCTTAACTAAATCTTTAGGGATTTTTTTTCCTTTTAAATAATTAACTGCTCTGTAAAGTAAGGTCTGTTTTAAACACTGTACTAGATTTGCAATTTTTAAATTAAATTCGATAAAGTAACATTAGAACTAAGTGCGCAGCAAACCTTTTATATCTTCCGATGAGCTAGCGAGATTCACGAACTAAAATCTCCCAAGTAGTTTAGCGACCTTTAAAATCTTTACTTTGATGTGTTTCGCTTTTACTGAAATAATGTTTTTGAATTTTGTGTATTACTCAAACTAGTCCTTATAAAGTAATATAAGGAATTTAATCTTTCTGTATTCCAATCAAATTGTTGTAAATTTTTATATTTAAATTTTGCATTTCAATAAAATAGTGTGCTTGTTTGGAGATTGTTTGAAACAATCGAAGTATTCGTCTAAAAATGTTATATACTTAGGGCCTCTTTCACTATCTCTGAGTAATATGTCAAATAGGCTAATCGCCATTTAAAGTCACTGGTAAGAAAGCGTACGACCACCTTCGAGTAGCATTACTCAAGGTCAATGAAATTAACAGAAGATACTCGTAACATTTATTGGCGTTACTTGAAAAGTAACTAATCAACAAATTACTTGTAGTTGGTGAAAGAGGCCCTAAGTGTCACGCTTTACGGCTAAAAATGGCAAATATTGACATTAACCTAGTATAAATAGTGCTATATTTTAGCCATGCGACACTAGTGATCCTTTACATATTTTTAAACAATATGTAAGAAACTTTTGTTGGAAAAATCACTATTCACTTCTATACATGTAGTTCCTTCAGGACGATAACTGCGAATTGCGGCTATTTTTCTCATATTGCTTTCCCGATGTAGTGTAGTGCATAAATCACTGCAAACGAATAGATGCAAGATATTTCTTGATATTGTCTCGCCATTTACAACTTGCTTTGTGTCTAGCGATTGTTTTCGCCAAAATCCTAATACATACTTGTTATAGATAATAAAATATTGTATTATAAGTTTGAATTAAAATATGCTATACTTAGTATAGCATATAGACATATTATATACTATACTTAGTATAGCATATAGACATATTATATACTATACTTAGTATATAATACGTCTTCAAATTTGCCTCCATAGTGAGAGGCATTCCAGAAAACGGATGATGACAAAATCTGTGGGAAACAGTTTGATACTGTAGCTATATATCTATCTTTTATATCCAAAATTTAATTACACCACTCAATAGTTAAAGGATCAAAAATTTTTTTGGTACATACCAAAAAATGGAAATAGAAAAAAAACCATACTGCAAATACCAAAAATGGATATACAGATACATATTATATACCACGGTCAAATAAAATATTACTCGTAACGTACACGTATTCATAGTCACACCCCTTTTTTTAAGAAATAAAATTGAAATATTTTCATTGCCTAACAAAAATATGTACCTAAGTACCTACTTTATTACTGAATATTTTTTTTTTAAATCTAAGAAAAAGTAGTGCGGTGCTAGTTTTATTTTAGCAGAATATGGAGTAAGGTTCAAAGTGACCACAGGAGAAGAGACTCTGGGATTCCTCGGCATTCCTCTGGCATCCTCTGGCAATCCAGCATCAAAACTGCAAAGTTGCTGTTATTTCATAGTAGTCTATTAATGGCCAATATCAAAATCGTTCCTATTTTCGGTGACGACAAACTATTTTTATCCTAGAGGTTGGCATTTTATACTTAAATGAAATTATTGGATTTGAATCGCAATAAAATATTTTATGAGCTCATTGAGAGTAGAGTTTGTTCATGCCGTTATTATGGCATGAGAAATATGCTAGAATTTGAACAGGCACCGCTCGTGTGCGGCGCGAGTGTAACATAGCTGCGACTCGTTGTGGCATGTTATTGCAAACCCACATACGTGCTACAGCCGACTATCTGACATTTCATACCGATGAACTGGCTACGTGCGCATACTTCCAACATTTGTTCAAAATACCTCGCCTATGAATTATAAAATTTATCCTATCTGTGTACTGCTTTGAGCAGTTATGCTATTTCAGGAACGTCACAACCAAATCAACAACTTCTGTAAGCCAAAATATGCGCATATAAATTATGGGAATTAGAAAATTTAAATGTTTGTGTAAAGTTTATGATATTTAATTTTTATGTAAGTAAAGGTCGTCACGTACCGTTATTTACGGTAATTTTACGCTGTGATTGAAACATTTAGTACCTAACTATGGAACAAATTCCCTCAAAACTATTGTTAAAAAGTGTTTCATTAAAAAATATAAATGAATGATTAAATTAATTGGGCTGAAATTGAGAATGAGATCCTTAAGAACTATCTTAACATTGTTTTGAAATATAAAAACAAATTACAAGTTGGTTTTTCTCGCTATTTCAACGTAATACTGACATGACTCAATAAATTGTATAAAAAGGCGGACGCAGAGGCAAATCTTTTTAACCGATGCGGGAAACTAATGGCACAGGCGAGGCTTTCGAGCAAATCCGCTTCTTGTTGTCAATACAGGGCAACGGTGATGGCTCCCTCCGTTAAGCCTTTATTTCAGAAGTACGGGAACACTATCTTGGCTTTTATTGCGCTCGCACCGAAACCAGACGTTATAAAATAAAAGAGAAATGTTTTCTAACATTAAAAGTCAAATTCAAATTCAAATTCAAATTCAAATTCAAATTCAAAAATATTTTATTCGAAATAGGATTAATTAACAAAATCTCTTTTCGACGTCAAAGAGTGGTACGTTCACTACCAAAGTGTGCATTCCTCTGTGGAGAAGAACGCCCAAAGAAACTCCACAGGAATCGCATCTTTTATCTTTTCTTTTTTACATAAACAAATATTAAGTACATTATATTAATTATAAATAAAGTACGTATATACATATGTATATTATTCTTATGCATTATGCTGAGTTGGAGCAACCGTAGACCAGGCGTCATTATCCTCCAAATAATCATTTACCTTGTAATATGCCTTAGAATACAGGATCTTTTTAATTTTAGTTTTAAACTGGCAATCGGACAAATTTAAAATATCATCTGGTATTTTATTATAGAAACGAATACAGTTACCCATAAATGTGTTTTTTACTTTACTTAGTCTAAATTGCGGTTGCACTATTTTATTTTTATTTCTAGTGTTTACGCTGTGCACATCAGAACCTTTTAGATATAATGATTTATTTTTGCGAACATATAAGATGTTTTCAAATATGTACTGTGAGGATACCGTGAGAATATCAATTTCTTTAAACAGGTCTCGTAGGGAATCTCGACTACGCAATTTGTATATTGAACGAATCGCCCTCTTCTGTAATACAAAGATACTATTTATGTTTGCAGCTTGACCCCACAATAAAATGCCGTAAGACATAATACTATGAAAGTAGCTGAAATAAACAATTCTTGCAGTAGCGACGTCAGTCAGTTGACGAATCTTTCTAACTGCATATGCCGCCGAACTAAGCCTAGCGGCGCATGTATTCAAATGAGGGTCCCATTGCAATTTAGCATCCAAAGTTATCCCTAAGAAAACCGTTTCATCTACATATTCCAATTTTTCTTTATTTAGAACAACATCCGAGTTGGTGCTCCTTACATTAGGCAAAGAAAATTTCACACATTTAGTTTTTTTGGGATTCAACATTAGATTATTTGCGGTGAACCAATCATGGATCTGAGAGAGAAAGTCATTTACTTTATTAATATCTTGATTATGTCTATTAACTTGAAATATAATAGAAGTATCGTCAGCAAATAATACCATCCTAGATTGTTTTTGTATCATATAAGGCAAGTCATTAATATATACCAAAAATAGGAACGGTCCCAGTATCGATCCCTGTGGCACACCAATTTTGACTGTCGATCCCAATGACTTCGTGCCGTTTATCTGAACTCTTTGAATTCTACTTTTAAGATATGAACCCACCAAGTTAAGAGATCTGTCTCTAACTCCATAATGTTCAAGCTTAATTAGCAGTGTCTCGTGATCAACGCAATCAAAGGCCTTGGACAAGTCACAGAACACCCCGATAGCATCCTGCGACTCCTCCCAAGCACCGTATACGCTATGTAAAAGATTCACTGCAGCATCGGTGGTTGAACGCCCTTTAGAAAAACCAAACTGTTGTTCATGAAGTAGGTGGTTCAAGTTGAAATGAGTTAGCATCTGACTAAGTATTATCTTTTCAAAAATTTTACTGAGAACTGGGAGCACAGACACTGGCCTGAAGTTACTGGGATCATTCCTACTTCCTGACTTAAATAAAGGTATAACCTTACTATGTTTCATAAGATCAGGAAACACACCCTCATCAACACAAGAATTAAATAGAATTGTCAGATAAGGTGCCAGAATTCCGACAATAGAACTACACAATTTAGCCGACATACCAAATAAATCCTCGGTATTTTTTAGTTTAATTTCCTTAAAAGTTTTAATCATTACATGTGGGGTTACATGACTAAACTCAAACGCAACCGGACATCTTGGAACATTAGCATTTAGCAGGTTGCTAGCAGAGTTAGATGAGGAATTGAGTGGCTCAGTAATTATTAACGGTATATTTGTAAAAAATGCTTCGAATTCTTGAGCCACATCTACATCTGCAGTAATGATACCGTGAGATGTATCTAATGTATGACTATTGTCATGTAGTTTAATTTTTCCCGTCTCGCAATTAATTACTTTCCAAACCGTTTTTATCACATTATCAGCATAAATTATTTTATTTTTAATATATTTAGACTTCGCTAAAGCACAAACCTTTTTGAAAGTTTTGGAGTAAGATCTAACATATTTAATAAATATTTTGTTATGATTATAGCGTTTTTCAGCATATAATTCAAATAACCTTTCTCTGCTAATGCGAATACCCTTAGTAGCCCATTCACTGAACTTGAATTTGGGGTTAATGTTTATTTCCTTGACTTTAAATATATTCTCAAATTCACGGTGTAATATTGAGAATAAGTCATTCGAGATTATCGTTAATATTTATATTGCAATATTAAACATTAATAGCCCATTAGATATAAAACTGGACTAATATGGAAGATTATATAAGCAAATATGGTCAGAAAAAAATAATAAGTAAGTTATAAATTTTGGATAATATTTATTTATTATTAACACGTATTAATAAAAATATCTGTAAACCTAATGTCTAATGAAGAACGCTGCTAATTCAGGTAAAACGGCTAGCGTCACTGCCTTTATTCACACAGAGGAGAGACCATCGCCTAATCATCATCATCGGCCTATTTCTCTCCATTGTTGGATATAGATCACTCCCAAGGCTCTTATCCTATCCACCAAAGGAACTCCGACCATACCCGGCTCTACCATAGCACGCTGAGATTTTAAATTTATGGACCAGTCCTACCCTGAGAGGAAACATGGTCTTCACAGAAAGGAAACGTGATATACAATAATTAAGCAGTAAATTTTCACAATAATAGCTAAATTTTAATTATACGTACATGTTGAATGTTGCATCTAACGACTGGTTCAATTAAATTCGTCTCGCTAAATAGGTATCTAATGGCAAATGTTCACTAATCTAAGTTCCTGAATTTCTAACACTCGACTAAGTCAGTAATTTAACCGTTTTAGAACTTTAATTCTTTGGAATAAGGCTCAAATGTGCTTCGCTAATATAAATTGTCAACGGTACTAAATGCCTCTCGATCCCGTAGTAGTATGCGGTTTCGGTAGTTAGCGAAGCCGACGGCACCTTGCGGCTTATCGTCCGCGCAGCTACCGGCTGTCAACATCGGCGAACCCATCCGTTTAGTGACATCACAAAACAGTTCCTCACTCGTTGCATTACCTTAGTTAATCCAACTCAATTTACTTTACTTTAGGTAAAGGTCCATTGTATCTAAGGCCAAGGTCAAGGTTTCTTATGTAAGGGTTAAGGCTGACGATATGCTTGATGGTAGGTGGCTACCGTCGCCTGTTAAAACAAGCAACGTCACAGGCGCTGTAAGTGCGCTGCTCATCTTAGTAGGATTAAGGATAAGGGATTGGGGCGGGATAGGGAAATAGGTTCTGGCATCCCTTACTCACTCACCTAAATACAACAGCAAACACACAAAAGAAAGAGGAAATATTTGCAAAAATGTACTCATAAAAGGTGGTATTTTACTTTTTTTGAAATTACCCCTTTTTAGGCTTAAAATCTCCATAGGTAAATGCCTGGGGCTTCATTTTCACGTAATTTAAAATTAATAATCAAAATCCATGTCTTCAAAGCGTGTCATTAGACACTAATATCATTTTTTCTATCTATGAAAATATAAAACTAAATAATTTCATGCCAATCCTGTGTAGATATCTATATAAGAGTGTGAAGAAATAGAGTGAGTTGAAAATAATAAAGTGTTTGTTTGTTTTTAAACCAATTGGACGATAAAAGAGAGGTGCAAACTCGACGTACCGGTTGTAAATCATATCTTCCTCCATTTTATACGGACACTTTATTACAACGGAGCGTTCTAAATCAAATGATAAAATGCTTCTTATTTTATGTTTCCTTTCACCGCACCACGCATATTGTCGTTCCCCCATCCTATGCTCTACCTACTTACCTATCTCCTATCCACGTATGCTTTCACAATTGCAATACTTCATATTTTTCTCACGAACTTGAGTTTATGAGAAAAAATGAACGCCAGTAATACTTTTTCTTGTTTGGAAATTTTTTAAAAATCCCTCTCATATAGCATAGCCGTGTACTCGTACCTTATAAGAGCCGAGGTTTTTCACGGAACAAGCGAGGCGCACGCTACGCCCGGCTGGAACTGTCACATTTTGTATGACGTCAGTGAATTCTGGCTCCTCGACCACTGCAACAAAACAAGATTATTTTTGAACATTGAAATGCAGAAAATGTGACCACTCTTAGGAATGTCTGATGAGATAGCAAAATAAAGTATTAGCATCTATAAGCCTGAACATTTGAAAAAAGGAGACTATAAAGAAAGAGAGATGCTGTCATCTCTATTGCTAAGCCTCGTGTCGCTATGTCACTCCGTGCTACGTCGTTACGTCTACAAGCTACAAGTCGCTACGTGTCTTTGTGCTACGACGCTATGTCGCTTCATAAGACGCTACGTCGTTATGCCGACCAATATTTAGTATTATTTTGTCACATAATTTTCTTTTGTTATCTTTACATAGTATAAAACAAAGTCGCTTCCCGTCGTCTGTCCCTCTGTCTGCGTGTACGCTTAGATCTTAAACTACTTGAAGGATTTTAATTCGGTTATTACTAATGCAAATAGCGTTAAAGGAGGAAGGTTTTTATATATAACTAGCTGGTGCTCGCGACTTCGTCCGCGTGGAATAGTTATTTTGGGAATCATTTGGGTATCTCGAACGGTTTTCGCAGCGCACGCAACGGAAGCCCTCAAAGATGAATAATTTCCCCCGTTTTTTCCACATTTTCGACTGTTTCTTCGCTCCTATTAGTCGCAACGTGATGTTATATAGCCTAAAGCCTTCCTCGATAAATGATCTATCCAACACAAAAATAATTTTTCAATTCGAACCAGTAGTTCCTGAGATTAGCGCGTTCAAACAAACAAACACTTCAGCTTTATAATATTAGTATAGATTTGCTGAAAAAAATCCACAACATACACAGGTATACACACATACACATGCCTGTGGCGCCTGTGACGTTGCTAATGCTATAGGCGACGGTAGCCACCTACCATCAAGTGGACCGCGTCAGCCTGTTTAACGACCTGAACTGAAACAAGCTTCACAACTGCAATATTTTGTCACACCTTTATTTATAAGTTTTATATTTTTAAAATTGATCATATAAAACGACTCCTAAACGAAGACACGTAATGAATAAAATGTGAAAAAAATCTCTTTTAGAATGCAACACTATAAAGGTGTTTTAAAAGTACACTCAAAATAAAAAAGACTTCTGTGCAATATCGGCGTACAGATAGCAAGTTTTAATAAATTGAAGCATTTTCTTCGTCTTGGTTGAACGCTGGCAAGAATTTGCAGTTATGAAGACATTTTTGTGTCACAAGAATACGATTTGTAATTTTCAAATTATCAAAGCAGAACGCTTTTAAACAAATTGAGTGGGCGATAAGGAATAATGTCGTCGTTTATCAACCTCCGTGATAGATGGTTGCTGCTCTACTCTGCCCATTTTAAATGCGTTTGTCTTCAACTTGCCAAATTGGCCTCTTTCTTTTCATCTTAGTCTTATATATTTAAGCACCTTTCTTACGGGCGGCTTTCTCTGTGGTCTTCGAATGAGAGATGAAAGGAGAAATAGCAAATAATTTTGATCTTGTAACATTTTACAAGATCAAAATCGTTTTACAAGTCACGGTTTCTTTATAATAATTCCTAAAGTTAATTATGAACATTAAGTTTTATTAATACTTTGAAGCCAATAATACAAAAACCGACTTATGTTAGATTTAATATTAAATAATTTGGCAACTTAGATAATTACGATAAAATCTAAAAAAAAAACAGTGGCACTCCGGGAGTGCCCATAGAAGTGAAAATTTGAACAATTAAGTGAGTACATAGCTAGTTATGTAACTCAGTTATGTAAGTACGAAGAACAAGGGTATTTTTTGAATCGTCAGAAAAGTACATACAGAAGTGTCGGTTACGGAAAATTGTTCTTTTTTTAAATTATTTTAAGCGCCATGTCCTTCGCATTGATGTATTATTTCAATTCAATTACTTTTAGCACGTACAGTCAAGGGCAATAATATCTGTACGTTTCCAAAGCGGCAAAAATATCTGTACAGTTGAGAGGCCAGAAATATATGTTCGATAATTCGGTCAGAAATATGTGAGCATTTAAAGGGTCAAAAAGATCTAGACGTTCACGTGGCCATAAATATATGTACAATGTCTGTCAAATATGTGTAGGCTGTAGGCAAATAGGAGGGCATAAATATCCATACATGAAACTATCATATACATGAGAACAAAACGCGTGCCAAAAATATCTATACACGCAACTGTTATATACATGAAAACAAAGAGCGTGTCAAGACTGTCAAGTCTAATTATCAAATATTTTGATGTTTTGCATATTCTCTACTTTTTTTTAAGTATTTTATGTGTAGTTTATGTATTTTTTTTTGAACAGAGCCAATTGCGCATGTGTACTACCATAAAATTTACTTTCGGCACTTTCCTTCTTTCTCTTACAACTCGCTAAAACCTATTTTGTATACTATACTGTTGATATGTATGATGTTGACGCACAAAACTAATTCTAAAAACCTAAATTGATATTTAATAAAAATTCATATCGATAAATCTAGGCGTGATAGAAAAAATCGGCCAACGGGAATAGATTCAAAGCATTAAAATCTTCATATTTTTGACATATTTTTTGAAGGAGGATTTCGTTGCAGACAAGTGATTAATTATTAAATGCTCTAAGTTAGTAAAAACCTAAGTGTTCTTTTTAACGGCAAAGAGACATTTATACATACACTAGCTGTGCTCGCGACTTCGTCCTAAAGCCTTCCTCGATAAATGATCTATCCAACACAAAAAGAATTTTTCAATTCGAACTAGTAGTTCCTGAGATTAGCGCGTTCAAACAAACAAACAAACTCTTCAGCTTTATAATATTAGTATAGATTAGCGTAATCGAAAGATTTTCGTACTAATATTGTATAATTACTTAAATTACGAATAAATATCTTCCGTTTCATCGCTACGTCTAGTATAAATATGTTACTGACATAAATTTAGCATTGAAAAAAACGCTAATATAATATTCACGAGAAAAGCCATGTGAAAATCGTATATGATATCTGTGAACGCTGTGAAGCAGAATCTAAAATAATAGAATGAAAGGTGAAAGAAATATTACGTTAATGACGCCCCAATCAAAATGAAAGGGACAAACAGATCATATGACAGAATGGTACTCTTTTCGATGATTGTCATAATTCAAAATACGAAAACTTGTTTGTTTGTACAGATATTTATGCACTCCTATTTGCCTAGATATATTTGACTGACATTGTACATTTATTTATGGCTATGTGAACGTCTAGATCTTTTTGACCCTTTAAATGCTCACATATTTCTGACCAAATTATAGAACAGATATTTCTGGCCTCTCAATTGTACAGATATGTTTGCCGCTTGGAAACGTACATATATTTTTGCCCTTGACTGTATGTATTATAACGTAACGTATTATAACGTAACGTATTATAACGTAACGTAACGTAGTTTCAGGGTATTTTGTAGATGGCGCAATATCTGAACATACCTATACAGAGGTGTGTAACTGACACCTCTGTATATGTTCAGATATTGCCGTGTAACCGTGTGGTTACACGTTTAAGTTACGGTAACAGGTCGCGAGTTCAATAGAATTTTTCCATCTCAAAAATGCCCAATGCACCTAAGGAAGTTTTTACTTGAAATAACTTTTGAAAGTATGTGAATATATAGAAATGTCAAGAAATATAATAAATTGAGTAGGTACACATTTGTTATTCAGTAAACAGTGGGAAGGACGCGCGTGAAGTTTGGCCGGCAGCCGGCAGTCAGGCGGTCGGTCGGAGCAACATGCACTGTTTAAAGAATAAACTTACTTGGCGGCGATAGTTTGCCCGTTTCCACTTGTTTACATATCTAGTTTTGCTTAAACCGACGACGTCAAACAAAATATTTTACATTTTCTCCTTTTAAATAAAACTTCCTTTTTTATCTTTTAAACAAATTTGTGTTTACTGTATTACACACTGACTTGACAGCGCACAGCTACTGATTCCTATAGTGAGAAGTTTTGTTGGTTGAAAATAATCATGTAAACAAAAATAATGATATAAATATACAATTTAATGAGAATATTTACTTGTAAAGTAATTTATATTATATATTTCACATTCTGGATAAATTTGCAAGTATTGCAATTGCAATAATTGATAAGGAAGTACATACTGTGGAAAAGTTCTCTAAGTTGTTTAGTTTTAATAAGTTAACTAGAATATGAAAATTATATTGACAATCATATTCTTGACTACGTATTTTTCTATGCAAAAGTCGTCAGACGATAGTCCACTTTATAGTAAGTGACCACCGTCACCCATAACACAAGCAAATTCACAGGTGCTCCAAGAGCGCTGTCTTAGTAGGTTTTAAGGATAAGGGATTAAGAAGGGAAGGGAAGTGGACTCTGGCATTTTATTTCACTCTTACTGTCTCGCGAGTTCATGATTGCAGCCTACAAAATGCCATGCCACCACTAATTTTCATCAGTAAATCTCGTTATTTCATTGCTAAGCTTTTTGGATTTAGCAATGAAAACATTTTTCGTTAAATTGAAAGCATATTTTTCTATGAGATATTTATAAATGCTTATTAAATAGTAATACTTAATACGGCACTATGAGATAGCCGAGCGAAGATGAAAGCTCCGTGTGTTTTGTGTTTGCTCACCTGATCGTATTAGCTAAGCACGTTGCTCCATTTTCTACTCGGCTGACTCGCTCAATGTAAATCGCGTATTACCAACCATAACGCACCCTGTTAGCTGTCTATGCGTTTATTCAGAAACGTATTGATTTAATTAGTTGCTAACTCATTCAAGTTAATATTTATCCGATCTGTTACGCATACGTTTACACGCGTAAGGAAATTATCGTTTCTTTTATCTTATAAGTGAAGCATTACTTTTGTTGTCGACAGAAAATCTACGAGGCTGATCAAACTAAAATATTGGAATTTAAAGTTTAATTATGTAAAGTGTTGATTTGTTACTTTTATGTTTTATTAAATTATACACTCGGTTTAGTGCATCCTTCGATTGTTTGGGACTTTTACCATACAAACAAAGGTATATCGGCTAAATTATTCCCGGTGACAGGTGACTTTAAATGACGGTTAGTCTACTTGACAGATGGTGAAATAGGCCCTAATTGTAATATAATTTTTAACATTTAACAGATACCCTTCTAATCAGTACTAGTTACTACAATTCAACAAATACATTTAAATTTGACAATTCAAATGATAATGAGCTTAACCCGCAAGAACTCGTATTTGTTTCAATAATATTGTACATTAAAATTAACAAGGGTAACGTTGGCAATAATCTTACACACCGCAAGGCAATGCGGCAGGGTATTTAGGGGTTAATTAAGAAACCGCAGACAGCGTCGGCAGCGTAGGGGGACTCGGTTAATCCCTTTGTCACCAGCGACGGCAAAGACGCCATCTCCACTGCAGGCTAGACACGATCATGTATTGTACAGTACTTATTAGATTTCTTCAAAAATTTTCTTTTTTTTTTAACTCATAATATCGATTCCATTTATTACTTACTAGCTGTTGAACGCGACTGTGTCTGATATGTCTTCTCTGATTCTGATCACATACGGTCTATGTGAAATCACAATATCTGAGCATATCAAGGTAGACTTCATAAGGATTTGGTTTCTGTAAGCAGAAGGGCTGCTAGTTCATCACTGCGGAACGCAATGTGTGTACTAACTAAACAAAAAAAATTTGAACTGATTCGTCATACTAGCACAGTTAATATACTTTTTGCAGTTAATTTATTGAGTTGATTCTGCTTTAAAATAACAAAATTGGTTTCTGTACAAAAATAACGAAATAAATGTGATTAGCCCAATTTCAATCTTATCAAAACTCGTCAGCAGGCCGTCGAATACAAGTGGCAATTTTAATAATTACGTCAGGGATTGGGTCGACTAAATATTCCAAAACTAATAATGAATGAGACCGCTTCGCCGGATGGTCCTAACTCGAGAATAATCTCATATTAAAGCTGGCCCTTATGCAAATCAGAGGCGGTCACTCGGAAGTAATCAGCCGCTGACGGGATCACAACCGCTGGTAGCGCCGACCAGTCTCTCGTACGTTCTGCTCGCCACAAATTGACAGCGCCCTACACCAAATTGATTGCGGACTACACGGACACCTCGTTATAATGCCAACGACATACCGCTGACAAATATAGCGTCAAACATTCAGACCTTTTGTTCTTTTGAAAAATTACTAACACGTCCATAGATGGACGCAAAATATGTTTTACAAATGAAAATCGTAGTACATATATATATAATTATAACACGTCTCCGATGCCAATAAATTAAGTTACCTACTTATTTTATTTTATTGAATCTAATCTCATGAAATCCTAACTAATATTTTTAATGCGAAAGTGAGTTTGTTTGTAAAGCTTTCACGCCTTAACTGCCCAATCGATCTTAATGAAATTTTGCACATTTTTTCAGGGATTTAGACATTTTGCAAATATATTTTGCTACTTACTAATATCTAATAATAATGCCACACAAACAAAAATACAAAAGTGTTTCCCTCAATTTCTTTAAACAGACATTGTCAAAAAGGGCTTTAAAGTCTTCTTAAGAAAATAAGTAAATTTTATAATTTTAATTATAGACTTTTTTAAATGATATACTGATACTTTAAAAAAGTTCAGTGGATATAATTTTTAATCAGTGTGTTAATATTAAATGTAATTTATACGTGTCGTAGATACAATCTCCCTTTTCCAATTGGCAGTAAACTGGGGGCGCTAAAGAGCTAATTGTGGTTCCTGAGTGCGCGAGTCGAGCGTCTATTATCGTTGCCTTCCGTCTGTTAGCACTGTCTCCGTTCACTTCGCTGGATTTTCTTCAAACAATGGGAAACCGAGGCCACATTATTACCGTATGCAGAATACAATGCGCTTCGCTTGTTCGTCGCCGTAATTGCTACGTTGTCAAATTCATTTTTAATTTATTGAATTTCAAATTACATTGAAATCAATTACTGAAGAGTATTGATAGTTTTCTTTTTATACTTGTACGTCCTTTGTAATTTGGTTGCAGCGACAAGACAAAATTGGAAACAGTCCAAATGCAGAGAGCGTTCTCAACACTTGCTGTTTTGTGCAGATATGTGTAAAACATAGCAAATAGTTTGTATGAATTGATATTGCACATACTTTTACATGGAAAAAGGAAGTAAACAAAATTTTACAATACGGACTTACTGTGTAGCATTGAGTAAGGTAAACAACTATGTAATTTGAGAAGTGACATCCTAATAATATTATAAATGCGAAAGTTTGTATGTTTCTTTGTCAATCACGCAAAAACTGCTGATCGGATTTGGATGAAGTTTGGCAAACAGATAGTTTATTACCTGGATTAACATAATAGGATACTATTAATCCTGGAAAAAAAATTGGGTTCTAGCGAAGGTTTTAAAAAACGAACTAAAGTACGTACGAAGTCGCAACAAGAGAAAATCAATTTTCCTAATTTGAAAATTAAATTCTAGACGCACAAGTGAACATATTTCCCTGTATCAAATTATGATTGTATTGTATCTTATTGTATTGTATTGTAGGGGCAGTGTGGCTAAATATTCCAGTTTATACGATGTCCCTTGTCACAGATGTTGCTCGTAATATTCTCATATGCGATCAAATTCTTTTAAGAGATCCGCAGATAAAGAACATGGCGTCGGGTGTTTGGGCGGTTTCGGACTTTCACTTATTTGTATGCCTTACCCTTCGCCGGGACGGGGACGTGACTATTCGAGATACATAAAACCCGAAGTGAATACAGAAAATAGAAATAAAGTAACATATTATGTTATAGTGGACGGATTGTGGAAAAATATTTTGTTGTGTCTACATTCTTATCTAGTTCCACTTCGAAATAGTATTTTATTAACAATCTTCTTCAAGTGACTTTAGATTATTTGTAAAATGGAATACATATTTTATAAACTATATTTATTATAATTTGACGACAAAAAGAATATTATTCTGAGTTTATTCTCAGGATCTCAGGATTTTCAGGTCTTGGTTTTTTTCCGAAGCTCTAGTAAAATATAAACCATTATAGACCATTAAAAAATCATGGGACTAAATCATTGTTAATATTTTTAAATTTGGCACAATAATAATTAATGTTATTATGGAACGATTGCTGGAGAGTTTCTTTATAATCTCCTAGAGCGCCCTCTTTTTTTGCGTAACAGTAATTGATTTACGACTCCAAAAAATGATCTTGTTAACTTATTTTTGAGTGTGTCGAACTATTTGGACCCACAAGTTTTAACCCATTTTACGAAAAAGTGGCAGTTTGACCTGCTAGTCTTTTGTATTTTCCGTTTGACTTGATTTTTTAAAAGGTACACGAGATATAAGCGATTTGATTTGATTCGTTATCCAGTGTAGGGAGCTGCATATATTACTTATAACAGTTAAAAAAACTGCATGGATCTACAGTGGCTCCAGGCTGCCTCTGACCGGTCCTATTGGAAAATTGTGGGGACGCCTATGTCAAGCAGTGGACGTACTGCAACTGAGATAAGGTCGAGTAGAACGCCTATAATAACTAATGTATTGTATAAAAATGTGTATCACCTGGCAAACGTAGTCTGTTTTGTGGTGAATGAAAAAGGAAAATCGGTCCAGTCGATTCGGCGGAAGCGGGCGAGTATGTTGACACGTTGTAGTCAGCTCCGTGCCCTTTCCTCTCTTATCGCCGTACTGTCTGTCACGTTGCTTGACATTTATTCAATATCCACGATCCGGTTCATATATATCTACCTATTTTTATGTGAAAAGATTTTATTCTCGAAATTTTCTACGAATTCCATTTCTTCTATAAAGTTAATATTAGTACAACTCTTACATAATAGTTTCGCAATCATTTAGGCAGCCCGTCTGGCGACAGTAACCACCACCCTCTTACAAAAGACCACCGTGTGCTGTTGTGTCTCAGTGAGTGATGCCAGAGCCCGTATTCCTATCTTTCCCTAAAGCTTTATCCCTAGTCCTACCATGGTTAACAGCTCTACTGCAGTACCTATGGCGTTGCTTGTGTTATTATAGACAATAGCCACCTACTTACAAGTAGGCCGTGAGCCTGTTTGTCGATCTTAATTTTTTTTTTGCATTAATTTCAATTATATCTTTTCTTGAATTTTTTTTAAGGAATATGTTTTAATATTTCTGCAGTTTTTCTCGCTTTAAAATAATTTTTTTTTGCCAAAGGCTCAAAGCTCCACACCAGTTTAATGGTATAGACATGAAAACGCGAGCGACAAACAAAAATCAATAAATACACTTTTCTAAACCACAAACCACTTCTTGTAAACCGTCCAACGGATACATATAATTTGCAGCAAAAAATTGCATCCGTGCAAACACATAGGCTAATCGCTATTTTAAAATATTTTCTTCTAAACAAACCTTCTTATAAACTATTTGAAATGAAATTGTTAACGAGCGTATTCTACTCGTATCGGATACCTAGCAGAGTAATTATTCGCAAGAGAAATGATAAAGTAATAAACATGTAAATAAATAGAACGTACAAGGTGCCGAGCGAATCCACGTTTGCATAATAAAGTTTCTTGAGGCTGATCACTAATTGAACAAGTGTTTTGAGGCTCACGGGCGCGTAAGTCGAGAGATCTAATTAAGCAGCTACCGCGGTGCGCTGCGTGGCCCCAGTCGGGCCCCATTATCGCGCCCCACCTCCTATTAGCATTGTCTCTTAGGGGGCGATACTTATCTTTATTTAAATTCACTTCTTGGTAATTGGGTTGACGAGTCGACAACGTGATTTGCATTGATGAAAATTGGCCGGTGTACCCGGCTCTCCTAACTTACTTGTCGCCTAATTTGTTTTTATTGCATTTGTAAAACTAGAACGATTTCGCCAGCGACACCGATCACAAATAATTACAAAAGACGACTCTTCAAGTGACAATTCTCATACAGTTCTTTAAGATATTTTCAATAAATGTGAAATCTTTATATATAAAAATGTTAAATTGGTTTGTGTACGCTTCGAAAACTCGAGAATGGGTAGACCGATTTTAATTCGGTTTTCACATATTATGGAAAGAGATAAACGGAAAAGATTTTTCTATGTAAAAATTGCAAGAACTAAGAAGCGCTAGCGACCAACTCCCGGTTTAGCCCGGGCTTAGCAATATTATTTTTTATTGGATCAAATTAAGCACATAATCATTTTAATATTTGATACGATATTAAATATCATCAAGTTCGATTTTACAGTCTGAAGTTTATGTTATAACATAACTTCAGTACTTTTTTGATTCCCTGTAGACAACTACAATATTGGCTAAATAAAGATTATAATTTTGACTAATTTAAACAGTTAACGGATCGAAATAAAGCATTATTTAAGAGTAACTATTGCAATAGAAACGATGCAGTAAAGTTTAGCTTTAATCAGAAAAACTTGACAAAGAACGCTTGCGGTAGTTAATGATGCTTTTATGGGCTGATGCAGACGCAATCTTCATTTGCGTGTATGGTGCGACGCTCTCACTTGTTATATATATAAATATAAAGCCGGTGTACATAAATAAAAACATTGACGTCACTTGCGGCTTGTATCATTTTTGATAGCGGCTCCGTACGAGTGCGAGTCAAAGAGACGCGCTTGGTTATTTCTCATTAAGGCACACGCGATAAAATCACACAGAGTCGTTGCCTCATTAAAATCTTCTGGTGCGCGCATCTGTAAGCCTTTTGTGGAGGCGGGAACGCGAAGCTCTCGACGCCTTTCACGTGTCATTTGGGGTACAATGCCTAGCAGGGAAGGACTCGCTAGTTGCGGTACGACGCGCCGACGAAAAGCTTTCTCACTGCCAATTTTTCCTCTCACAGAGACAGTGTTTTCAAACATTTTGTTTAACTTTTTCAGCGATATATCAAACGTAAGTAGGTGGCGTTTTAATTAGTTACTCACTTTGCAGTTTATAGTTTATGTATGTACGTTTTTTTTTCATTATCGGTTGTTTTATATCTAGTTGGTGCTTGCGATTTCGTCCGCGTTAAAACTTTTTTGAAATAAAAAGAAAATTGATAATATTAAATGTCATAATCCTTGCACTATAGTCAAAGAACTTGCAAATTAATTTATCTAACGGATATCTGTGGAAGGCACTATAATTTAACTGTTTCGTTAGTGCGCGCGTCTAAAAAAGGTTCCTTCTGTTAGATAAATTTTAGAATTTATTTTATATGATATTTATACATATGATAATCTATATAATTATATATACCTAATTAATAAATCAATGTAAGTATATTTGTCCTCCAAAACCGCTCAACCGATTTTAATGAAAATTTCATCCAATCTTCAGATTAGCCCAGCAGGCGATCCCTGTGAAGCTTAGTAAAACAACTTAGTAGTTAAACACAACGAAAGACTTAAAAAAATATTATACATTATAATTCATTGATTCTTAGAATAGACAATCCTGCAGAGGGTAATTCGAATAATCTTTAAGATCTACCGAATCATAAGATTTAATAAAATTGTAAGACATTATTCGTTAACAGTTCCATGAAAGAATTATAAAAGCACGAAAAATTAAATAAACCTTTTCACACACAAAAACATACATAAAATTAAAAAGTAAATGTTAGGAATTGTTATTTTTAAAAGACTGATTAATGTTGGATCTGTTGAAGAGAGCCCTTTGAAAGCAATACAATGGTAGTTCAATATTAGCGTAGCTCGCTTTGCATATTCAGAAGGCGGTTGGGCTGTTGGTTGCCGCTTGCCGCTCACCTACCGACTTGGAATGGTAATGTCAAATAAATACGTTCCGTTCGACAATGATACCATACGGAATTTCTTAAAATCTTTTTATTGCTTAAGAAAATCATTTTAGTACCTAATTAATATACTTAATAAAATTGCACAATTGCAATCAACTACTTAATTCGTTCATCGTGCAATGGAACAGGTCAATACCTGTTCAATTGCACGATGAACGAATTCAGTAGGGTAGGACTAATTGTAATATTATTTTTTTTATAGGAGATAGGTTACCTCTTGGCCAACAACCAGCCATGTGGCAAGGATGAGGCCTAAGATGTTACAGTAGGTAATTTAAGGTTATTAGAGTATTCTTTGGCATATGCCAAAGATGCATTTCGAAATTTTTGTAATTTTTATAGTTTATGTAATTGATACAAAGCTTAAGGTTGTTTCACGTAATTTGTTAGAAAATATACTCGAAAATTGGAAACATTTAAATCAAAATTTTCGATCAAAAAACTCACTTTTTGGTTATTTTATGAGCCCATTATGAGTCGAGTGGTTAAGATTTTTTTGTAAATTTTTTTTAAAGATATTGTGGTTTTTTTTATTTAAAAAAAAAGATATATTCTTACAATGGGATGAAAGGTTGTTTCAATACCTATTCAATGATACCATATTATAAGCGGTGATAAGTTTACCTTGCTGCCGAAAAGTAAAGTAACAATAACATTAATTTTTATTAGCAGATTAAACAGTTAAGCAAAAATATTATGGGTAAGTTAAATATTATCAAAGAACTGTTCTATTATTATTGATTCTATTATTGAAAGAAGTCTAACGTTGTTGGTTGTATGTAGCAACGTATCCGGATGCATTGTGATGCTGCGCACGGATGCATGACGTTGCGCCTCCGAGGAATCAACACTCTAACCCGCCTCGCCTGCGTTTCGCTAGTCAACTCTCCTGATTCAATCTACTCAGCGAATATAAAGTTTCTTAATATAACTTATTTTCTTTCACTTACTATATTGCTTACATAATCTCACAGTTACGAAACGAGATTTTAAGCAAGCTATTTTTTTTGAAATTTTAACTTAATAATGAAAACTGAAGTTGTTTTTCAGATAGAACATTTATTTGTATAATTATTTTACAAATAAATGTTCTAAATTCTAATTTTTTTTGTCGTAAACCGACAAATAGAACTTTTTACAAGTTTATTATTTCTTAATTAATTCATTATTATATTTAACGATAAACCTCGCATTATAAATTTAATTTGTTTATAATGCGTTATATAACTTAATGTATTTTTATAAAATTTTATTGTAGTTGCTTAAAGGTGATTGAAATAAGTGAATTATCTTGTACTTTGAAAAATAGTCATTCGACTTCCGTCGCGTTTGATAGACAAGAATTCGTTAGTAGGTAGCTTACGTACCTATGTAGAGGTGTGGGTTGTGAGTGCAGTTACGTATTCTGTCGTCGGCAGCGGATCGTTATCTGTTTCCACTAAAGGAAACTGGCTTTTCTACGAAAGAACCACCCGACGGTTTCACGTACCCCCTTCCACCCACTTCGACTTCTCCTTTTACCTTATTTCATTTTTCTTTGCCAGCGTGCACCTGCTAGTTAGCCCGCCTCAGGCTCATTCCTCTTGCTATGTTAACTGTTCGTTATCTTCAATAACGATATTAATTAATTAATTAATTTTACACAAAGCACGAATATTTATATCGGTAGAAAATAATGTAGCCACTTGTTATTTCATAAAAATTGTATTTTAAAGTTCAGTGCGCGCTTGAGTTGTCTTCAAAGACAAAACGCAGGAACGGCTATGAAGTTTAATGTTAAATGTCAACACAAAGGATGGTAGTCGGTGAAGCGCTCGAACACAGTTTCCTGATACATTTGTATTCCTTACAGACAAGTAATCAATATCCGTTCGAGCGCTGAGAGCGCGGACAGGCGTGTCTCCAGTGTGGACTCATTTTTCTCGTAGTAAATGCGCGAGCGCATTATTTAGACAAATACGGCACGAAGTATTATCGCTCTATGTTCAAGTAGTATTTCAAGATTTTATTTTATGAGACAAACCGATGTATTTATATGACTATATTTTGACGAACCTGTTGGATGAGTGGTTAGGGTGCTTCCAGCTCCATTCCTTTGGACTTCAAATTTGGAATTGAACTTTTCAAAGTTGTCTCTAGTCTGGATTTGAAAACTAGTGGCAGGGCAGACTGAGTTTCGCAGTCATTTGGGTGGCAGTAACCATCCCCTTACAACGTGAAATAACAGTTTGTATGCTGTTGTGTTTCGGTGAGTGAATAAACAATCCCAAAGCCCATTTCCCTATCCCAATCCCTTATCCCAATCCATTATCCCAATACCTTATCCTAAATCCCACTATGGTCGGTAGCGCACTTGCAAATACCTAATATTCGAAACCAAGAGAAAATATTTGATTTATTAAAATGTCCATACTAAATTTACATAACATGTTGTGTCTAGTGTTGTGATTGTAATGGAAATTAAGGGTAGTCTTATATTTACTGTACATAGAATAAATATTAAGATCTACCTGATGTATTATTATTAATTAAGGAGTTATAAAATAAAGTGTGTCTCAACAGTATGTGAATATTATTTACATTATACAATTATAAATAAAAACACAACATGGTGTCAGGTGTGAACTGAAATTGTTGAGTACAGTTAAGTTGAGACAAATACATACCTAAGATGTCTAGCGAAGATGACGAAAGATCGATAATAATGTTACAACAGCCAGCACCATTATCCGATGAGGGCAATTTATCAAGTAACTGGAAAGATTGGAAGTCGGCATTTGAGTTGTATTTGGTGGCGTCAGGTCGCGAACAAGCCATTGATAAGACTAAATGTGCGTTGTTTTTGCATATAATTGGAAAAAAGGGCAGAGAATTATATGAAGAATTCGAATTTACTACAAAAGAAAAAGATAACTATCAGGCATTGTTGAAAAAATTTGAAGAAAAATGTAATCCAGAACTGAATGTAAATTTTGAACGCCATTGCTTCTTTAATGTTATGCAAAACGAAGAAAGCTTTGATAAATATGTTTCGAAGTTAAAAATTAAATGCAAACTTTGTGATTTTGGCAGCCTACGAGAAAGTTTAATATTAACTCAATTAATAAGAGGTATAAAGGATGCTCAACTACGCGAACAATTGTTGAGACAGCCCAATTTGAAGCTTGATGAAGCAATATCTTGGTGTCGGATATATGAAGCGGCGAAAGCTCAAACCGCAGCGGTCTACAACAGCGGCGCGGCGGTGGCGGTGCAAGGCGACGGGGAATGCACGCTCGAGGCGGTGCGGCAGCAGTCCACACGCGTTGCCATCTCGTCGGGCGGACAAGAACGGAAGAGGCGCGGCCCACCTCAATTCAAGCAATTCAAGTGCACTCGATGTGGTTATGCACATGCGAAGTTTAAATGTCCAGCATTTAATAGTTTATGTCATGAGTGTGGTAAGCGAGGACACTTTAGAAGCTGTTGTATTAAAAATAGTAAGCGTGTTCGCGAAATCGAATATTCATCTGGTGATGAGCGTAATGAGACAAAGTGTGGAGAATTAGTTGTCGATGCTGTGAGTGACGACAATAGTAACGGCTGGTATGAAGACATTTTTGTTAATGGTATATTAATAAAGTTTAAGCTAGACTGTGGTGCAGATACGTGTATCATATCGAATCAAACATTTCGATCATGCGGGTTTGGCGAAAATATTTTGTTGAAAGGAGGTAAATTTATTCTGCGCGAAGTGAGTAGTAGACAATTACCAGTGTTAGGCTTTTTTGAGGCAGAGTTATGTAAAGGCCAATATAAATTAAAACAAAAAATATTTGTATTAAAAATTGATTGCAATAATTTATTAGGCAGAAATGCATGTGAAAAATTAAATTTAATTAAAAGAATCTGTATAGAAAATTTAGAATACATAAAGAGTACATATGTGAAACAAAACTATGAATGTATTTTCAGGGGTATAGGTCGTTTGCCTGTCGAGTATAACATTCCCATAGATACCTCGGTTCAACCTGTAGTAAATGCTACGAGAAAGATACCTTTAAAACTAAGACCAACATTACAAAATGAATTAGACAATATGGTACGATTAGGAGTCATAAAGCGTGAAGAGGGACCTACAGATTGGGTCTCCAGTATTGTTCTCGTAGTAAAATCAAATGGTCAGTTGCGCGTTTGTCTTGATCCGCGAAACCTAAATAAAGCGATCAAACGTAGTCACTTTCAGCTTCCAACGTTTGATGAGGTAACTAGTAATTTAAATGGGGCCAGGTATTTTACAAAGCTAGATGCCAATAAAGGGTTTTGGATGATTCCTTTGAATGAGCGGAGTTCCAAGCTTTGTACATTCTCTACACCTTTTGGTAGGTATAGATTCTTAAGGTTACCCTTCGGAATTACATGCGCTTCCGAAGTTTTTCATAATGAAATGTTTAAAATTTTTAAAATGGAGGGGGTAGAGATATTTATTGATGATATTTTGATTTGGGGCGCAAATAAAAAAGAACACGACAATAGGTTGAGAATAGTTTTAGAAAAAGCAAAAGAAAACGGTGTAAAATTTAACAAAGATAAGTGTCTGTTTTGTCAAAAGAGCATTTCATACTTGGGTCACATTTTTGATGAACAAGGTGTCAGACCGGACAATACAAAGAGTAGAGCTGTACAAAGCATGGAAGTACCTAAGTCTCGCAAAGATTTAGAAAGATTCTTAGGTATGATAAATTACTTAGCGCGGTATATACCTAAGTATGCGGAAGTAGCAGCTCCTTTAAGAGAATTGTTAAAAAAAGACCATGAATGGGATTGGAACAACAACCATCAAAAAGCTTTTGAAGATTTAAAGAAATCAATAACACATGCTCCCGTTCTTCGTTTTTACGATCCAAAATTGCCAGTCACGCTATCGGTTGATGCGAGTTCTCGTGGCCTGGGTGCATGCTTGCTACAGGATGGGCGCCCGGTTGCATACGCTGCGCGAACTCTTACTTCTGCGGAAACGCGATGGGCTCAGATAGAAAAGGAATTACTGGCGATTGTTTTTGCTTGCTCAAGGTTCCATCAATACATATTCGGTTATGAGAGTGTCACTGTGGAGAGCGACCATAAACCACTCGAAACAATTTTTAAAAAGTGTTTAAATGAGACTCCAGCGCGTTTACAACGCATGCTGCTACATCTACAGAGATATACTTTAAATGTTACTTATGTTCCCGGTAAATACATGTTTATTGCTGACACACTATCGCGCTCAGCAACGGAATCGGGCAGCAGCGATGAAACTGATATGTTTAATAAAGTTGAGGTTCATGTGAACAGTTTATGTGATCAAACAAATTTTTCAGCTGATAAGTTAGATACTGTGAGACAGGCGACAAAAAATGATGATATTTTGAATGAAGTGATCAAATATTGTATGAATGGTTGGCCACACACAAAAAATTTAGTTAAAAGCGAAGTAAAGCCATTTTGGTGTATCAAAGACGAGCTTCACGTTGTAAATGGTATAGTATTTAGAAAGGAATTGGTCGTCATTCCTGATTCATTAAGAAAAGACATGTTAATGCGCATACACGAGGGTCACCTAGGCACTGAAAAATGTAAAAAACGTGCACGAGAAGTGTTATATTGGCCAGGTATGTCACATGACATAGTTCAGTTAGTTGAGAGGTGTGAAACGTGCCAGCGGCGGCGCGACAGCAACCGGCGAGAGCCGCTACAACCTCATCCGGTGCCACAGCGACCGTGGCAGGTTCTCGCCACCGACATATTTGAGCTTTTTAATAAATATTATCTCTTAGTAGTGGATTATTACTCTAAATACGTTGAAGTTATTAAAATAAGCAATTTGCAAACTTCCACTATAATATTACAATTCAAAACTATATTTGCTCGTTTCGGAATCCCTGAGAAATTGATATCAGATAACGCTGGTTCGTATGCATCAAAAGAATTTAAATCATTTGCTCGATTATGGGAATTCCAACATATAACAAGTTCCCCTCACTATCCGCGGTCGAATGGACTTGCCGAAAGAAACGTAAGAACGATAAAAAATCTACTGATAAAAGCTCATGAATCGGGTGAGGATCCGCAAATAGCCTTACTAAATTTTCGCAACACTAATATAACAGGAGAAAATCATTCCCCTGCCGAGTTGTTGATGGGCAGAAAATTGGCAGATAGGCTTCCAATTAGTCTTTCCAAATTAAATCCAAAAACCGTCAAAAGAAATAGTTTCTTACGGGAGCGAATAAGTCACATGTCTAATATGGTGAAATATTATAATCATGGCACTCGTCCATTAGTGCCCTTAAAAGAGGGGCAAACGGTGCGTATGCGTGGACGTGACGGGCGCTGGACACGCGCAAATGTGGAATCATGTGCTCCGGAGCCGCGATCATATTGGGTACGCACAGGTGATGGTGTTTGCTACAGACGTAATAGGCAACAATTAATTGCGAACCAAATGAATAATCTTTCTAATTTGGCACCTGCCGAAACCCGAACTTCCAATTCGACTGTAAATAATTCTACTCCTGGGTCCCCATCTAAGATTGTAGGTTCTGATGAAAGAGTTAGTCGATATGGCAGGCGAATTATTGCCCCTAAACGTTATCTTTTTACATAATTTAAAATATAATAATAGTTAAAAAAAAAAAAAAAAAAAAAAAAAAAATGAAAAAATAATAATAATAAAATAAAATAATAATAAAAATATGCATGTTAAAATATTATTTACCATTATGTATGTTTGTAAGATAATTATAAAAATTATAATATATAGTATTGGATTTCTTTGAATCTTTGAATCTTATAAGTTATTTGAATCTTATTTGTGAGGAGGGAGATGTTGTGATTGTAATGGAAATTAAGGGTAGTCTTATATTTACTGTACATAGAATAAATATTAAGATCTACCTGATATATTATTATTAATTAAGGAGTTATAAAATAAAGTGTGTCTCAACAGTATGTGAATATTATTTACATTATACAATTATAAATAAAAACACAACATCTAGTACATAAATTGTGGTATGTAATGATGAGTATATGAGTATATAAAAACGTGTTGCAAGGACGGTATAATATTCTTGTATCGCGAAAAAATAAAGCTTGTATGGCGTCACGCGTATGAAATAAAATCACGACGCCAACATGGTGCGGATGGGGCTTGATACATATTTGAATACATTACCGAGCACGCAGATAATACCAACTCGTCATAGGTATTCATAATGCCTACTCAAACCCTATATGAATACAGATACCGTGTAAATACTGTTCAAGAGAATACTCAGTTCACACTTAGTGACTTACTAAGAAGTTAATACTTAAAAACGCTTTGTTTTAGTGAATTGAAGTTCTATTTTAATAGAAATTATATCATACTAAATGGTGCCCGCGTGTTCGTCCGCAATGAAAAATAAAACCCCTTCCTTACCTTTTACCTTATCCTTAATCCTATGGTCGGCAGCGCACTTGAATCGTCAGCCTGTCTGATATAAAAAAGAGTCAATTTGGTGATTGAATGATACCTATTGCACATATTTTTAAATCTATGTGATTTCTAGAACCTAATTTAGGCTTAGATGTTGAACAACAAGTAAGTTTATATATCCAGTTTGCTTAGCGTTGTCGTAGAGGGTAGAACGTTTACACAAGCTGCCACTTGGAGCCTCCGGTCTTCGAATCGAATAGGCGTCTACCGTTTTCGTGTAAACACAGCTATTTTGTCATTGTGTGCCAGACGTATCCGCATCGAATATTCTCTTTCATTTGGAACATTCACGAATGTTAACATTTTGTTAAGGCGCATAGTCATGCTAAAGTGCAAAAGAGACGTAGGTATCTTTGAAGGCATACGTGCGTTATAGTTAAGAAGAAAAATCGTACTTTATTTATCTTTTACTGTTATTCTAATGTAACCTATATTTTTGAAGTGAAAACTTCTTTTGGCGCGTTAGGAAAAAACCATTGAACTCGCGACACTGTTACCGCAACCACAGATAATAGTTCCGTAACCGACACCTCTGTTGACAATTATAAAAGAACACAGTAATTTCAAATAAAAATAGACAACAGCCAGTGATATTCCAAAAAGGTCATCAACTTTTTTTAGTGCATAGAGGAGCTACTTTACTAATATTTCCTGCACAATAAAGAAATTCCTGACGATTAAAAAAAAACACGTAATTGTTCAAATTTTCACTTCTGTCGGCACTCTCGGAGTGCCACTGTTATTTTTGCAAGAAATCTCTCCGAACTTCTAAGTCCATGATCCGAATTTAATGATCATTTAATTTATTTAAAAGCATTGATTTAAATGAATTTAAAAACAATTATAAAATCCTCTTAAATTTGGCTTGGATATGTAAATACTTTGTAGTAGACTTTGTATTAGACTTTTTAGTTTGTTTGTCGATTATTGTTTTATATGATTGCCAAATTTATTCAAACTACAAACAATTCAATTTGCCTGCATGAAAATTAGTTATAGAAATATCTTTAGAACTATTTGAGAATTGTAGAATATATTATGAAGTCTTTAGTAAAGTGGTTATAACAATGAGTGAACAGTCAACTGACAGAGAGCTCTCAACCTCAAGCGTCCTTCGGAGCCCTCCTTAACCATGAATTGCTTTGTACAAATACTTTTGGGAAACCGATTAGGCTTATTGTGTAGCCTATTGTTTTTCAATGTCTTTTATATTGTTACTAATTGAAATGACTGATACAGATATTAATTTATTATTATATCATATATGTACTAGCTGGTGTTCGCGACTTCCTTCACGTTGAAAAATGAAAAATGACCTAAATGACATGTGAAAATATACATAGATTATTTATGAAACGCCTGACATCGTTGTGACGACGGTGGCGCCGCCACAATTTATATTTTGTAGACGATTTCTCGGAAAGCTAACATTTTTCGAGGATAAAAAGTATCCTACATGTTGATCCTCGTAAAAAACTTAAATTTGGCATATAATGTTGTCTTTGGTATTCACACAAATTTACGCCGCACCATTTCAGCCAAAAACTTCTATTAAAAATTTTCAGCCAGTCATTATTTTTCAAAAGTTCCTAATATTAGCACAAGCAACGTGTGACGTTCGAAAACTTTAAAAATTTGCTTTCATTTACACATTTAATTCGGATTGCACAATACATGAATCGCTAGAGAGAACATGTTAATAGCAGTGAGAAATCCTTAATTTCAACGGTTGAAAGCGAAGCGAATAATTAGAAATGTTCAGGCGCGGCGGCCGCGAGTGATTGATGTAGTGGAAGCCGTGAAGTCTGTGCTTCGCGGAGCACTCGGCTAAGCGGAGAGGTGGTATCGTCCACCTAGAGGGGAACCCCCGTCTCCGGGTCACACCTCGATCGCCTCCTGGCTGGGGCTGCTACGATAACTCGGAGACATTAACAATATTTAAATTGTAAATTTCTTCCTTGTACTGAATACATATTTGCCAAAACTTTTCCCTCTTCTAAAACCAGAGTAATACTTCACGAACTCCTTTCGTATATTTTACCACATATAACACGCTAGTTGATGCCCGCAATTTCTCTCGCCTTATCTATTAATTAATAAACAAGGCGATTTTTTTATCCCTTTTTAAGAAATTTAAAGGCTTGAATTAATGCTCCTTTAAATTTCTTAAAAAGAAATCAAAAAATTGAAGTCTATGAATTTTCATAGACTTAAATTTTATGGACTGGTAAAAGTTATGTACAAAATTTTGACACTACGTATGTAACTAACATAAACTTAAAAGGGAGTAGGTACTCTAGTTTATTTAATAATTTTAAAAATTAAGTGTTGGCAAGCTGTCACCATATTTATTTTTGAAATATTGAAAGTACGTCCTCACACCGAATTTAATTCACAAATTTTCACGATAATATTATTGTAGTTTTTACACGCACCTTGTGAAAATTTAAAATTAGCTTTGTCCTTCTCAAGTGTACGAGATATTTTAATACTTACCGAATCTAATTAAAATTAGGTTAAACATATCTAATTTCCATATTTATATGGACAAAATATTAGTCTGAAAATGTATGAGTGAAATAACAAATAGAAAAATCTTTTGTATTGAAACTAAACTTGGAACTTTTACAATCCAATGTGTCATACAAGCTTTACAGTTAGTATTCCCAAAGGGAAGAAAAACTGTATTATGAGAGGAAAGTTATGAATTGTGACAAAAGATGACACACTGATAACAATAATGGAGCATCTCTGTAACACGAATATGGCAAACTAAAGAACCGTCCTGATTGAATCATCCGGCTGTTCTTTGTCATAAATCCGACAACGGCCGGCCGTCCAACAATGCCTCCTGAAACCGTTTCATTTCTCATTTTGTTAGTCTCCCCCTTTAATCTCGCATCCGTAGGAAAGTGGATAAGCGTTGCAAAAGGGCATTGCATTGCAGAGAGACGCGCGACTGCTGATTAATGTATTGTGCAATGAGAATAAAATCATTACTGCCAACATTAGCTTTCATATTTCGCAACCCCTTGACGATTCTAATTACTCCTTTTCTTTTCTTATGAAGCTATCGGTACTAATTGAATTATCTAACACTTAGTGATTTTTGTAATTATTTGGTATCAATTATAACTATTGTAGTGTGTCAGAAATGTTACTCGTAGCTGAAAATCGTATTGATAATAAAGGAAATCTATACAAACGTATATACGAACATTTTGTATTAGGTTGAACACGACAAAATAATATATTTATAATAACATATTTGAGAACTTAATAATTATTATAATTATGTATAAATTATTTTAATTTATTTTGGGTGTTAATATTGATGTCATATCTGTAATAAATCTTTATTTTTATTATAGTATATGATTAACTAATGCTTCTAATCAACATGCTTCTAATTGTTGATGAAATTTATTAAGATCTCATAAAACAATCAATCGTCTATTAAGTGTAATATGGCAACAAACTATATTACATTATTACAAAATTCTATCAACTTAACATTACAGAGTCATAAGTGTATTAAAGAAAATGTTTTGTGCAACTAGTAAACTTCAATAAGTGCAGATTGGCGTCTATTGGACAAACAGATCTCGAAGTGTAGCCACTCGACTCGCACCCCTGTCAGCTTTGCGAGGAAAACAGAGGGTTTTATTTGGCCGACTAATTTGAGGTTGGCGTTCAACTGACGCCACTGGAATTCCGGGGTCAACGCGTCTTTTATAATGTCACCTTTTGAGTGCCTACAAAAACTCGGTCCATTTCACTAGCTAAGGACATAAACTGGTTGTCATCACTACCTGTGCTGTGACTGTGTGACGTATTTAACTTTTCTTAAAAATAATAAAAAATTTATTACTCGTCCTCGTGACATATGTTATAAACTAGAAGGAAAATATATGAGTAATATAAATAATTCACGCCGTAAGTGTTTGTTACTTATTCAGTTCTGTAAATTTTATAATGAACACTTGCTAGATCTGGATATTTTCAGTTGTCCTATAGGAAGCCTATAAGCGAAACCTTAAACAAGCCCTCGAAAATATAGTTATGTAGTCTTCTTTTTGTAACTGGTTTTTGTATTTTGTATGTTATATGTTATTTGTTTTATTTATTTGTTTTTCTCTTTCATTTTTTTTATTTGCTTTCTTACCTTTTGTATGTTTTCTCCCAGCTCAAATATTCTGTAGTGACTTGTAAATTATAATATGTTTTACTAATTTAGTGGAAACTTTGCTGATTTATGTTTTTCTTGTATGTATGTGTATAATGTGTATCGAGATATTGTATGTTTCCCTAATATAAATAAAATAAAATACAGATAAAGCCTGACATCTGTGACGCCGAGCACCACGGCGACGGTGGCGCCCAATTTTCTATATTTTTAGACGAACCCTCAGGAACCTAACATTTTTTCAGGATAAAAAGTATTCTTAACGTTAAGTTCTAAAAGTATTCTAAAGGTAATAAACTGTCTATGAGTTAAATTTCATCCAAATCCGTTGAGTAACTTTTACGTGAAAGAGTAACAAACATACATCCATACATCTTTCACCCTCACAAACTTTCACATTTATAATATTAATAGGATAATATAAAAAAATGTCATAAATAAAGCTTAGCCAGAAAAGGAACCAAACGGAAGTCACACAATTGTATAATTCTCGATTCCGAGTGGCGGAAATTCCGGGTGAGGCGAGATTACAACCGTTAACCAACTGATCCCGGGACGGAAGAAAACAAAATGTCTCGCGAGTTGGATAATGTTAAATTTATTGCGCCGCTAAAATGTTTACGGATATCAAGCGACGAAAACGCCAACGCAACGCCGCCGCTCGTAGAGTCGCGTGTACACCGCGTCTCTTGTCGGCGTCGGGCGGCGAGCTCTACTCACCCTTGTAAACACGTTTTATTGGCTTTATAATATGTTTTACGCGTGACGTTTTACAAACGATCTCCGAGGAACGTCGAATTATTTTTACGGCACGTAGTCCGCACGCCCGGCGAAAACATCAGAAAATTTTCTACACGAGGGATTTTGTAATTACACCTCTTGCACAAACAAATAACACTCTGTTATGAGAACAACTTTGTTTTAGACATTTTTGGGAAAAAATTGTAGAAGGTATGGTCTTCAAATATCTGAAATCAATTTTATAATCCAAAAAAAAAAATTACTTATTTAATTTATAGTGAAAATTAACCGTTAGACTAAAAATAGTCTTAGACATAGAACTGTAAGTTTTCTCTTATAAATATAATTTTTAGATAGAAGATGAAGAAACTAATCATTGCAAATATAGAAATATAATAATATTACTATTCCCAAAAAATATTATCTTCATCGTGTAAATTACTGAGATTTCTATGGTCATTGAGTCTTTTTGAAGCACACATCAAGGGAAACTATGAAGAGAAAGACATTACAGAGACATAGGCAGGAAAAGACGAATCAGATTCAAATGATATAAATATTTATGGCATCATTTTGTCATAGACGCTTATTAGTGCGACGAACTTTACACAAATGGTTACAAACACAAATATAATACTCATTAATTACGACAAATGGTTGATGTGATTTCATAAATCCTTTGACTCTTAGTTGAAGTACTTTTTTCCTCTAAACAATACCCTTTCCAGACATGGGTACTAAAGTGTGAAATCACAGTGTGAAATATGTGTTGTGTTGAGTGAGGAATGCGGCGCAGCGGAACAATTGCACGCCCTAATACCAGTCAACCGCTTGATGAAGGTCCAGCCCGCAGCCCAGCCGTGCCTCCCCTACATTGTCTAACTATACGCGTTTTATTTACATAATACTTATACATATATTCAATTAAGTTACATTCTCTATGTATGCCATGTAAATATATTCTTCTAAAATATCAAGAGCTTTTTATATTTTGTAATGCAAGAGACAAAAGAGTTAAAAAAACCGTTATATACATACGAGTATTATACGCCAAAGTACTCTCCTGTCTTTTAGCCGCTAATTTTTTCTAAAATACCAATTCTTCAAGGATGGTATTGTATGAAATGAAATTGTAAATTTTTTAGTTTTTTTTTAAATTTTTAAAAAAAATTAAATTTTTATTTACGAATCAGTTCAACTTGTACTGTTCAGTATATTATTGAATGCACTGTACTGTACCGAATCAAGAAAGTTTTAGGTTTTTTTTGTCAAATGGGACAACATAATGTCCAATTCGTTAGTGTTATTATGAGGCTAAAATAATAGTAATAAATTGGACTAACATAAAGATTTTATTATTATTACTTGCAAATATTATAAGAAAATGAAATACAATTTATAAGTAAGAGGTTCCTGAAAAGTTCTTCAGGAATCCCCACGGAGTCGGAAAGTGTCTGTCACCGTCGAAAAACCGTATATTAAGAGGTAAGAGCTGTTTATATAAATGCAAAACAGATCGGCGGCTTGTCAGATCGGATCAGTGAAGATCCTACTGATCGAATATGGATTTAGTCTTCCCTATTTCGTCCGCTCGGCGACGCACCCCGCGACCCCTTCACCAAAATCGACGCGGTCGGACGTCCCGAATATAATCTCTACTTAATAAAAGCACGGGCCAAATCAATTCAACATGTATAAAATATTATATATATAGTGTGCCCGGTCATGGACTAGCGATATTCTAAGGTACATAAATTACATCTATTTTTACACAAATACAGCTCTAAAGCTGTACACAGCTATTAAAAAAAAAAAAAAAAAAAGAATGATAGGGGTTGTTTTTTTGAGTAATTTACATTTAATTGGAATAAATTTTAGGATTTCAATGTTTTTTTTTAAGTTAGAAAATTGAAATCGAATATTTTTTAGTTCTTCATACTGGCAAAATGAAATACTACCATTGCTTTTTTATGCAGTGCGCTGCCAACCATTAGTACGATTAAGAATGTGGCATTAGAAAGAGATAGGCAAAATAAAAAGTTGATAATGATAAGCAAAAAATGATATAAAGTTATATCAAGTATCTAATAGTTAATGGACAAAATTATAGAATTCACTATTTATGTTATTTAATCGAAAAACATCCCCTCGAATTGCTATCTCGTAGCAGACTGTGGCTCTAAATCCAATTGGAGGGATATTAAAACTTTCCATCCGCAACTCGGCCCTTTGTAAGTACTTACGGTGCACCCTCTTACCGGCCTCAAGTTTGTTCGCGTATTTTTACGAATTCTAACTCGAAAATTCACAGTGGATTTAAAATGATTAAATTATTTAATACTAGCTGTGCCCGCGACTTCGCACGCCTCGTATTCGGAATAACATCCAATCGAGTGAAGCGCTTTTCAAGAATAGCTCGTGTTATTTCAATTATCTTAACTAAGCTGATTTATCTGAGTAGTATTTACGCAAAAGTTAATTTTCGTTGCAGTCAGTCTTTTAACATTTGTTTTATTTTTTTAATTTTGGCGCAGTGAAGCAAGTGTGTTTCTTATTCAGCCTGCAGCGCATAAATAATTAAGAAGGCGTTCGACACGGCCCGCTCCGGTTCTTGGTCCAAGAGAGTACTAATTAGTTACACAACCCTTTATTACGTACTCATGTTAATTTTAAAACTAAAAACTCTAGTTTCAGACTTTGGTCAAGCACGAGCAATTACTTGGAGGATTCTTATTAAAAAATATAATTTCAAACGGTGTTGATTAATAATAAATATATTTTTTGTCTTTTTATAACGGTGATTTGTACCTATATAATACTAGCTGGTGTCCGCGACTTCGTCCGCGTTGAAAAATGTAACACCATAGGAAATGTGGTCTGTGACCGTCACGGTGGCGCGCCGGGCCACACGGGGAGAGTGGCGTACTAATTTTTTAATATTTTTAGACGACCCCTAGTGAACCTAACATTTTTATAGGATAAAAAGTATCCTAAGTATATGTTAAACCAGGTAATAAAGTATCTATCTAGGTATGTGTCAAATTTCATCCAAATCCGTTGAGCCGCTTTTGCGTGAATGTGTAACAAAAATCCATACGTTCTCGTTTATTGTGAGGACGGATGTATGGATTCTATACGTCCGTCCTCAGCCTTACAAACTTTCGCATTTATAATATTAGTAGGAAAGTAGGATTTATTCTAGACAGAGTTTGGCGCACATTATCTAACCAAGCTCGCCTGCTTCTTAATTTGTATTCGACCCTCAGCGTGCCGGCGCGGCGTATGCTTCTTTTGTAGCGTTTCAAAAACCAATTTGTATAGTACGTACCGTAAGAAAATTAAAACTTCTGAAACTTCTCTAGTAGTTGTTTAATGCAATAAAAGCTTTTCTTCTTCAGTCGCTATCACTTCACTGCTTTTATTTTTTGACACTTATTAAGAATTTCGCCGGCAGAAAAGATAGTACGAAGTTACGAAGAGCCGACGGCCGCTGGGGTCGGAAGGTTCTCGAGTGGAACCCACGTACCGGCAAGCGTAACGTAGGACGTCCACCCACAAAGTAGACAGACGATCTAATAATGGTTGCGGGTCGACGGTAGATCTGGGCTCCTTCTACGGCCGAGATGATGATCATTATGACACATAGGGGAAAATGTTCCTCTAATTCCTCATTTTTTTTATATTATATAGAAATGTTAAGTTGGTTTGTACGCTTCAAAACCTCGAGAATGGGTAGACCGATTTTAATTCGGATTTCACATATGGAAAGAGGGATAAACGGGAAAGGTTTGTGTATATAAAAAATTGCACCCCAGGTGAAGCCAGCAGCGGGTCACTAGTTATATATAAATTTATAATATTTTTTTAAAATAATGACATAATATATTAATCTTTTTTTAAAATAACGACTTATGTTAAGTACAACTAAGAATTTCTGGATTAAATATAAAGTGACATTAAGACAGATGTTAACAGCCGGAACAATAATTAAGAGACTGTCGGTTTGAAACCGCGACGTTGCCGAGATTTAATTAGAGAGAGTACAATTCAGGGGCGGTGTGGAGCGGAGCGGCTGCCGTGGTACGGGCCTGTCGCTATTCGCTTTTCCTACATTCGAATCGAGTAGCCAACGTTAATGAAAGACTAACCGATATTTTTATATATATATTTAATATTAGTAAATTCAACAAAAGTTTCAATATTAATTTAAACAGTCTCCGAGTACTAAAACATGATGGACTCGAGTTTTAAAGTTTTAAAACGACGTTTAAGTTTACCCACGACTTATCGACATGAGAATATGGTTTTGTTACTTTAGCTTGCCTACTCAAATAGGTAATATATCAATTGGCCGTGATTATTAGTTCTACTTTATCACATAAAATTTTTAATACATTTGAAGAAAGAATAAAGCACTTTTATTTTTCAATAGTCATAGAAGCACCAAATTGTTATTAGAGTAATTGATAATTATTAATTATTATTGTTCGTATTCGAATAATCAGAAATATGTGAGAATATCTGGGTCATAGAAAAAGAATTGCAAGGGCGTGTTGGAGTCAACTGTAAGTTCTATGGTTGTAGAGAAAGGGCGTGGCGGCAGGAAGGAAAGACCGCATGCCTTTTTGTTGACGGAATATTTGAAAAAGCAAAAAATGACTGAATATTTCCCTCGGCCGCTCTGTGACAAAGAGCCTGATTGGTCCTTTTTTGCATTAGTGCCAACCGTGAAAAAACGTCACACCATTCGAGCAAGCAAACCAAGTTTTACCATGTATAATTAACAGAAACTTGGACATAAAGCATGAACGTAAAAGTAAAATTCGAAAAACTTAAATAATTTATAAAGATTATTAATTTTACTTGGAGATCATAATATAAAATACGAGTGGATTTACCAGACTCGCAAACTGTAGACATGTGATTCAGTATACAACTGAATGAAAATGAGCCCAACACACACTCATTATATAAATCCAAATACTTGCAACTAATAAACCTTCCCGAAAATTAGTTGGAGTATATTATAGTAATAATAATACTCATAATGTCTAAGCATTAAAAGTTGCACTTTATAGAATATTACTTTCTATTACAATATAATATATATGCCATAAAACGCTGCTATTTGCTACATTGATGTGATATATCCTTTTCTTTTATAAATATATATCGATGTCTCATCTTATTAAAATATGATATGTTTAACAAAAAGAGTCCGATAATACGACACGTCTGGGACTACTGGCAAATCGGATTTCCCTATCTTCCCCATATTTGTATTCGAAGCCCGATCCGTCTAATATTTCCTTCCAACTCCGCCGACGCTATCTGCGTTCCTTCCTGACACTGAATCTAATCGGAATAGATATTAAAACTTTCCTTACAACCGACTCGTTCTTGCTCTGACATTACCCAAATCATAATATACTCGCTATAGGAATCGAAATGTACAATATCCCATATTACTGAATCAGGTTCAATGTTTTTTTTTTCATGTTAAGGTCGGCAGACAGGCTGTCCACTTTCTAGTCTAGACACTAGTATTGGCATGTTCTCTGAGACAACGGACTTTCTAAGATTTTAAACGAACTTCTTTCTAAGTTATATCAAATAACTGTACTGAAAATTAACTGGGTTTCATAAGTATAAACTGTTGCGTAGTTCTAATAGTGATTGTGTTATTAATGTATTTTTAAAAGAAGACATTTCACGCTAAGTACATTAAAAATATTACTTACTAGCTGGTGAAAGAAGTAAAATATATCACCTCAGAAAATAACTGACATCTTCATGGGTGTGACCGTCATGGTCGTTACAGCGATAGTGGTGCCTATTTTTTATATTTTTAGCGATCCCTCGAGAATCTTATATTTTTTAGGATTCAAAGTATCATATGTGTTAAACCAGGTAATAAACTGTATGTGTACAAAATTTCATCCAAATCCGTTCAGCCGTTTTTGGGTGACAGAAACAAACATCCATCCAACAAGACGAGGTCAACCGCTAGTTACCTATATATAGTACATTAAAATAATGTACTATATAGGTAGACGTATGTATGCAATACAATTCAGTGCATTTGAAGATTTTAGAATTCGCGATGAAATTGAAAAGTCTGAAGCTTCGGCCAAATAAACACTCAGAGAACGTGTTCTTGATTAAATGAAGCGTCCAAGTTCAAAAAACACGAAGCAGACAGACAATTTCTGTGCTCGATTTTGCTGCTGCCGTGGTTGCTTTGTGCGAGTTTCAAAGAGGAAACGATAAAAAGGAATGTTCCCGTGATTTCCTGATTTTTGTAGACTAACTATTGGTTATTCAGATACAATATCTGTTACGACAAAGTTATCCAATAATTAAATGTATTTCCACATAGCTACGTAGTGTGCGAGCGTGGCTACCGACGCGTAATGGGTCAATACTCACATAAAACTGTTGACAAGACAGAAAGTTGCTAAGTGCCGCCGTCAGCGCGTATCCCGTCTTATCTAATTTATTTAACTGTTAGAGAAGGAGAATCGAAAACAAACGTTACATCCCAATATTCGTTCCAATATACACGTGTGCTTATAAGTAAACAAACGCTTGCGACTTCGTTATTCACTTAATTATTTCATTTAAAAAAAAAATGTATGTATTATTTCTAAGACTTAAGCAATGCATAAAACACTTATTAATTTCAATAAAAAAAATTCAATATTCTGGTACATGAGAAATGATGATCTCCTTCGTGACCTGAAAATTAGATTCGTGAACGAAGTACGAGTAGTTAACGAATTTGCGGAAGTTCACAACCAAGGACTTCATCATCATGTAAATGTCGAAGTTTTCCAGCTTGGCAACACAGATTTAGTGAGAAAACTAAAAAGGCTTAGACCTTTTGAGTTAGTTTAGTGTAAAAAAACGTGATAAAAGTGCCGTGAATTGTAACAGTGACAATAAACATTAAGAAAAGTCTTTAGAAAGTTAAAATAAAATTACTTATTAGTCTTAGTCTAGATTCTAGATCGTAGTGTCTATAATGTCCTTTTTGGATATTTTATATAATAAATATATCTAGAAGTGTAAATTCTTCTCTTGATGGTCCTTTGTCTACCCGTGAAGGTGAAATCTGTTTGGAAGTTTCAGAGATTAGCTCGGACATAAATAGAAACACAAAGGGAATATTTAAAAACACATGTTTGCCCTTTTATAACTTGATCAGGCATTTCAATGTGGCATATGGGCTTATTTCGAAAAGATTTTATTTGGAAATCCCAGACACGCGTTCGGGATTATATTTGAAAGAAGATTTCTAAAAACCAGCTTCTGATTCCGGAGTTATTTATGAAAGTGTCGGACTTAAATTTCAAATTTAGTTTGTAAAATAGTCAAAAATGCAGTCTTCTCGACGAAACATTTGAGAAAACTTCAGAAAATGGTTAATAACGAGATAATAAATTAAATATATTATAGTAATTTTTTTTTTAAGCAAAGTACGTCGTACTTTGTACAAAGACAATATTATTACAGATTTTTAGAAACAAATCCAAAATATTTTAAAGATTCTTATTAGCGAGAACATTCATGGGTGCACGTTGTATAAGTCGAGTAACTATTGGTTACAAATCAGCTGAAAGAAGCAATTACTTTCATTAAATTGCTAATTAATAATGTTGACTCATGGTTTCAAACTCTTTAAACCACAGAATTCATGTATTTTTTTTAATGTAAACGAGCATTTCTGTGCTAGTAGCAATAGAGAAACATCAATTTGTAATTTGTGCGGAAAGGTACCGCAGCCCGCTTCACCACAGAGTTCCCTGTGCGGCCGCCTCTTTGTCCGATGTCTGAGACTGCTTTCAACCTGACCCTCTCGTTTTGTAATCACCCTCCCTTTCAATACAAGTTTACAAAAATTACGGGACTCCAAGTCGGGATTAGAACAGATTTAAAGAATTACGGCAACTTAAGCTATTGAAAGTGACAAATGAGGATATATATTTTTCTGGAGTTACTAAGCCGTGGTATGAAAATATAAGTATGAAATATAATTAAGTATATAAGCCCATGGTATGAAAATTTATGGGAGTAAAATCTAAATTCTCACACGAATGCGTTATGTTATGCGTTATAGTTAAGTTCTATTTTTTTTTTTAATATCTCTGAAGTTTCAGAGATGTTCCGCAATATACACAATATTGTTTAAAAAAGAACAAAACAATTGTTGTTAATAAGAACAAAAACAAGCTAATGATAATTATTAGAAGCTATGTTGAAGATAAGTATGTACCTACCAATTACCAATAATAATAATAATATTTTTGAGACTCTAAATAAGATTCCCATTTCCTTATCTCTTCCTAATTCCCATCCTTAATCCTACCATGGTCGGTTTACATATCTATATCTATATCTATATCTATATCTATATCTATATCTATATCTATATCTATATCTATATCTATATCTATATCTATATCTATATCTATATCTATATCTATATCTATATCTATATCTATATCTATATCTATATCTATATCTATATCTATATCTATATCTATATCTATATCTATATCTATATCTATATCTATATCTATATCTATATCTATATCTATATCTATATCTATATCTATATCTATATCTATATCTGTTCAAAATTCCATTCGCGGAGCCTCACTTCGAACTAAATGATACTAGAAAATTTGATACATATATAAAAGAGAGGAGTGTGAACAAACCAATTTGAGTTGTGTACGATTTTATTTCAATTTAAAGGTCAGTAGGTGGAAAAAGTGTGCACCGGGGCGAGTGAATGGCCGTTGCTTTGTCCGAGCCACTGTTTGCCTCAGTGAACCGCTCACATTTTGCTCCCAGTTGGGACAGACAGACATCCGTATTAACAACCAGGTAAATTTTCGTATCAATGATATCGATTCTTTATTCATAATCATTTAACTTTGAATTAACTAATTGTATTACGTGTTATATTAAATCCACCGATACTACGATCTCGACGGATAAATTCGATGAACACCATCACTTTCCTGCCTTTCATATTTTTTATGTTAAGGTCAGCAGACAGGATGACTTAAGGTGACTTCCGACGCCTATAATACATACATGCATATAATATAGGTGTTGCAAGTTCGCTGGTGACTACAGTAGGATTAAGGATAAGGGATAGGGAAATGGGCTCTGGCATCCTTTACTCACCCATCGAAACATAACAGCACCGGGTATAGACTATAAATATGTGGCGGGGAAGGGATAGGAAAGAGGACAACAGCACCAGGTATATACTATAAATTTTGTTAATATATGGCATAATCTCCCCTTCCGAACGTATTTCTACTGCTTAAGCCCAATAAATTCTATTAGGACCTCTTTCACCATCTGTCAAGTAAGCCAACGGTCATTTTAAGTCACCTGTCACCGGGAATAATTTAGCTGATTTACCTTTGTTTGTACGTTAAAAGACCCAAACATTAAAAAGAAAATAATTTAAAAAAATCGCCTATCGAAGGATACACTAAACCGAGTGTATAATTTAATAAAACATAAAATTATTTCTAAAAGTAACTAATCAACACTTTACTTGTAGTTTGTGAAAAAGGGTCTTAATTTTATTGACATTCTTTGTTTATCTTAACTTTATTATAATTTTAATATAACACTCTGTTACGTTACAGCTTTTGAATCAGATTAGCACAATATAAATAGTATAGTTTAGAACTTCTTCACGTAACTATTGCCTAAGGTCAGCTCATGTAGCTAGTTAGAGTTAGAAGAATAGTTATGAGAAGTATGAAAAGAGGTATTCTCAAATAAAAGTTTGATTACTAAAATTAAACAATCATTACAATAGTTAAAAGAGGAGTCTGTAATGTGACCAAATAATTTATTTTGTGCATTTAATGCAGACATTAACTCTGCAGTCAATTTCAATCAAGCTATTATGTAATTTTAGTTTAATAACTAAAATTAAATAATCGTATTTTTGGTGAAAGAAGAGGTCGCATCTGAAACTGCAAGAGGAAGTTATTGTGCAATGTTTCAACGTCCCAGTTTGTCGTTGAGTGCTCGCTCAATGCTCATCCACTGTGGTCGAGATTCTATACCAGACACTGAATACAATTTTACACTGGATGTGTCGTAAACATTTTAACGTTGGTAATCCAGTCCGTAACAAAACCATAGAGATTAAATCCTAAATTGTCCGTTTCTATTAAATTTGAATTAACTAGTTAAAAAATTATATCTTTGTTTACAGGGTCTTTGAGTAAACAAAACATATGTGAGTTTCATAACTCACATAAGTGTTAATTATGAAATTCAATTGGTAAGTAAAATTTTCTGCACATTCAATTTCAGCCATCAATAGCTCACATTGTGCTGCCTAATAACAGCTAAACAATTATAAAATTTGTATTTATTGTATGTAAATTAACGTTAATAAATTAATTAGTATAAAAAGTTTAAGTAAGTAAGTTTTAATAAGTTCAATAAGTAATGACAAGAAAGTTGACACATGTACTCTTGAGTCACGTGGTATTTTTCACAAGTTATATACTCGTATGTATGTATATTTTGACATCAAATATTTACAATATTTGGCATATTGTGAAGTAACGGACCTTTGTTAAGATTTTGAAATATTAACAATATATCAATTTTAAATATTATTAAAATCAATATTCCTAGCAATTTCACAATGAAACAAATATTTGATTTATTTTTAATATCATCCTTAGTCTATAAAAAGTGTAATGAAACTTTTTAATCATAAATTGCTATATCTTTTTCTTGAATTGCACATTGGCTTAAATTGTTGTCGAAACAATTGCAAAGGGAACGCTTCTAAAATAAAGTTCTGTGAACATTTCCTCTTTGTTCGTTGTACAGAGGAGAGCGCCAGTGCATCACTCAGTCAACAGTGATCAACTTTAAACTTTTTAATTAGTTTGACGACAATAATCGAAGACTGTCTCGTTACTGCGAATCGTAGCTTACTCGAATTTCCTAATGGAATACTACGAACTACTTCTATTTCCATATTTTCTGTAAGAGTAATAAATTAAATTTTATAATACACAGCGTATTAAACAGCGTACTCTGGCTTATCTGCAACTTTTTTACCACAAGTATTTTTAAAACATTTGTATGGAAAGCAGTCTAGAAGATATTAAAGGAATATCTTTAATATCTTAAAATCTATGTAGCTCCAATCTAAAGACGATAATATAGGGCGAAACTCGTTGGTCAAGAGTATCTCAGGAGCTCTCGGACAACAATTAGACCTAGCGAGAATAACTTTTGGACGAACTTTTCAAAGTTGGCGTTGGGCTGTGTGCACTGGGTTTTGGGATGCTTACAGTTTGGGACATACGACTGACATGTTTAGTTGGCGTAATTACTAATATTTAGTCGTTCGTAAAATACGTAAAATTCATAATTCAGTGATAATAATTGATTATCACCAAATTAATTTTTTTTCTTTATATTATTATTTTTTCTTGTTCATCTCTTTATATTGTACAAAATATTTATAATATTATTTACATTTATTGTAATATTCACCCTTACATTTGTTTGTGACAGAATTGGGGTAGTAATTTTGTCATCAAAGTGACAAAATTACAACCTCGGGGTTTTCAAACGTAGAGTAAATGGGCATCTACTGGATAAACGTGGTCAACCATCGGCCGCATCTGCACCTTACATCAAGTGTGATCGCGGCCAAGCGCTGCCTTGACTTATATAAAAAAATGTAAGTAATTGTTTTATATTATGTAAGTATAGGAGTATGGTTCCATGAATTTATGTATAGCGGCCAAGAGCAGCATGTAGTGGCGTGTGCCGGACGCCCGCGAATGAATAGCCATTGGAAAGTCATCAGTTATGTAGGGCGTATCGTCGCGCGCCATGTGGCCGGCGCGGCCGCTTCTCTACGTAATTTTTCCGCGGGCAATTTTCCGCAATTTCCCAAACAACCATCAGACATGCCGCGTCCTCACCCTTTATTTAAAAACTCACAAAACGCCAACGCTTCAAACAGATTGTATCGTACGCCATTACGAACATAAAAACGAGCTTTGTTTATTCTTTGACGTCAAGAATAAATCTAATTTTTGACAATACTTTTGTCCGAACCATAAAACGTAATGTAATAATTATAGCAGTTGTAACTCTGAGTTAATAAGAGCTCAAAATAAACATGTCAATATCCACAACAAGTTATTGATATCATTTCAACTCTTAAACAGAAGCGATAAATTCTCAGTTAAAAATAACGAGTGTCAATATTCATATAACGAATTAACCGCAGAAACTAATAGGCAATAAAAATGGGTAAAAGCGGAAGCTCTCTGCATTGCACTAAAATTCATGCAAATTGAATGGAAATGTTGTGATAGCACTTTCAAAATATTTTCCGACAAAAACGAAATGTCACTTCAACGAGCCGCATGCATTATTTGGGTCCATTCTCTGGAAAAAATATTTAATTAAAATAAAATTACTTAGTGGATTTGCCCCTTTTCTGATTATGTCCATAGTTTCTTATTATTAAGCGAAAAAAGTGTAGCTTTTGGCCCTTGATTACTTTCTGTACTTTTATTAGTTCTCGGCCCAGTTTCTTTGTTGTCCCTGTATCTCTTATACATTGCTCATAATATGTAAGTGTTTGGTTTACGATAGTAACTATTATTTAACTGTTTTTTATAGTCTTAACAAAGGCATAGTGTCATTTTTCTATAATATTATAATTAGGGCCTCTTTCACCATCTGTCAAGTAGGCTAACCATCATTTAAAGTCACCTGTCACCCGGAATAATTTAGCTGATATACCTTTGTTTGTACGGTAAAAGTCCCATACATTAAAAAGAAAATAATAAAAAAAATTGCCTATCGAAAGATGCACTAAACCGAGTGCATAATTTAATAAAACATAAAATTATTTCTAAAAGTACCTAATCAACACTTTACTTGTAGTTGGTGAAAGAGGCCCTTAAAACTAATAAATTACTTGTGTCTTTTTTCTTCTTTCTTACTTACACTTACGATACCACTATCTGGGTGAATCTTGACAGAGCTCTCAAGTTATAACGATGAGGTTTTATGTCACAGAGTCGACGTAATAGCTATTGTCATGTAATTAATGTTAATAAATTAATCTCCAGTTACAGGAGACAAATTAGACGCAGCCTGCTCGACTAACGACGGACTATTTGAATTAAATGGAGGGTTGATGTTTATGATTTACGGAGGCTTGTGTAATTGTGGCGCCCGACCGTCGCGGACTGTTCCGATACCACGCTATCAAAATTAACAGTATGTAATCTGTCGACCATTATGACATATTCTTCAATAGTGACCTCACTTCATTGTAATAAAATATTATATGGGTTTACGGAGTATCAACTACTTTGCGTGCGACTTCTTCCGCGCCCCCTTTTCTAAGACTTTATATTGAGCCCAACCACGCTATATCTGCTGAAAATTGCTATGGAATCAGATATCTCGGAGGGTACTTGATGGTGCAGCATCAGGTCAAAACCATGTTATGGAAATACCATCGATATAACAGTACTTATACCAAATTTAAAAATTTTAAATTTAAAAATGCTTTGCTGCCGTAAAAATCATTTGGTATTTAACATTTTTTTTTCATTGTATTTTCCAGTGGTTTTTTTTATGTAAAGTCATGAGACAGGTAATCGGTCCATATGACGGTAAGAGGCTACCGCGGACTATAAAACGAACAACGACACTATTAAAACACAAAACAAGTTAAAAAATAGAGTGTGAAAAGAAAGTGTAAGAACAAAATATATATTGGAAACTATTAGATATTCATTAAAGAAGTTTATTTTTTCTGTATTTTAAAGATCGACCTACTGTCTCGTTTTACACTACGCCGAGGTTGACGCCGCATTGTCATGCTTTGTTCACCTCTAGAATTTGCAAATTAACACAAAACACCAATCAACAAATTAATTTCCGTTTAGCGCTTCATTACAGTGCAATTAAACAACATAGCTATCTTCATTTGTTTTCCATTTCAAAGACAAATGGTTTTATTGACAAAACCAAAGCTGGAATCAAAAATTTGTTTTTCTTTATCCGACCAACAGTCGAATATCAAATACATTAAAGATGACACTTACATATACAATAAAAAGTATTCGCAAAAAGAGTATACTAGCGACACGCTCCCAACTTTGTAATTTTTTTTTTCTAAAAAACTTACACAAACATTCCTCTTTTATCAATCACTCTTTCCTTTAGTGACAACAATATAAAAATCCGTTGAGTTAATAAGAAATTAGCGAAAACAACAATCAGAAAACAAACAGAAACAGAAATCAGCGAAGAAACAGTCAGAAAAGCACATCGCCTTCATTTTATAACTAGCTGTTGCACACTACTTCTTCCGCGTAACTTTATAAAATAACTAGCTGGCGCCCGCGACTTCGTCCGCGTGAAAAAAGTAGCCTATCCTGTGTCCCGTACGTCTAAATGTTTATCTACCAAGTTTCATGAAAATCAGTTAATTCGTTTAGCTTATGTTACTCGCTGATAACTATAGATATAGATGGTTAGATATGTAGGTATTTCTGTAGGTTTGAATTAGTGATGGTCTGTATTGAGAAATAATGTAGGTAGTTAGTTCTGTTATAGCAGACCAACGGTAGCGATCAAGCCTAAAGGAGGAAGGCAACGTTGCCAGCTTGTTGACTATTCATTACGGCATCTCGCCGTTAGACAAACAACGTGTGTTATTAGATTTCCTGCATGGCCGAAAGGACTGTGTGTATATGAACATATCTACGTCTAATGAAGCGTCTGGCGTCGTCTTGTTATATCTAGCTAATAATTCAATTAAATTAACGCCAATAAGGCATTACATATAAAGTTAGGAACTGAAGCAAAAGTAGTACCTAAATATCTTTGATCTATTTGAGAACAGCTATATATACGCAGGCAAACTAAGAAGACACGACTTGTTTGTCCTCGCAGACTAATTAAAAAGTTTGTTGTTAGTACTTCGAAGTGGCAGCTAGCAGTACTTCGCAGTGCAGCGAGCATCCCTTTGACATCATTTATTGAGAAGTATCGTAACTAAATTGTACTGTACATAAGCTACTAACAATAAGTAAATTTATATAAATATAAACCAAAACTTTTCAATGACGAAATTATCTTTAAGATGAAAAGCGAAAATAAAGCTTGGATTTGTATCGAAGGTGACGCATTCCTGACAAAATCTATTGTGAAAACTTGCATATACCTAGTTCGATGTTCAGGTCACCAAAACGTAAAATTAGTTTCATTAGTGCTTCATTTGTGACAAGGTATTGAATAATGAAATACATTACGCCTGACATCTTTATCGCTGTGACGACGGTGGCGCCGCCACTGTTGGCGACACTGGTGCCTAATTTTTTTATATTTTTGCACGATCCCTCCGGAACCTAATATATTTCCAGAATAAAGAGTATCATATAAGTTATTATAGGAAATAAACTGTGTGCCAATTTTCTTCCAAATCCGTTCAGCTGTTTTACTTTAAGAGTGACAAACATCCATACATCCTCACAAATTAACAGAAAAACAACAAAAAATAATTAGCTAGGATTTCATTTCTTATGTAAATGGAAAATCATACTTCCTATTCTTCCGGGAAAAATAAATAAATATGTGCAAGATAATAAAAGTTACATGATAACATGAGAGCATTGATTTAGCCGTATAAGCGTGAGACACGTCGAGCGCAATATGAATATGTATGGGCGGGCAGACACGATCCTACAGATAATGGAATCTGCACACGGAAGCGTATCCGATTAGTCCCAGCCACAATTAGCAGCGATAGTACAAAAAGATTTCCAACTTTGCGCATTTTCCAACTAATTCGAAAACGTTTTCGCGAAAATGTTTGTTAGTCCTCTTAACGTAATTTACGTAAATTAAAAAGTATTTATTATAAATTATTTTCGAAAACTGAGTCTTTATCTTTCCGATTATTGTTATTTCTGGATTCCACTTAGTATTTTGCAATTGATACCTTAGTGTCTACTGGTTCTGATTTTATAATATTTTATGAAGAAAGAAATAATATATAAACTCAATAAAGGCTAAAATTTCTACACAGGAACATAGGACAACAACATTTGAAAGTGCAACTATTCAGAGGAACCTGGGGCCGCGTAAACAAGGATTTGTGAATGTGAGGGCTGAATGTTCGCGATAGTATAACCGAGTCATAAGCACGCGCCAGCTTGTTCGCTTTCAGGTACAACGTTTATCTATTTCGTACCTATTACGTGAAGATAACTAATAAAAATTTTCAGTCTAGTCAGTCAGTCTAAACTTATACTGTTAGTATAAGTTTAGACTGATCTTACTTGTATATAGTCAAAATGGAACCACGGTATTCATAAACTATAAGAATATGCATTAACATGAGTGGCTATATTAAGCACACAGGAACACACACTAACCCAAAACGTTATTATGTTATCTTCATCATTTTCATCTCAGCCTTGGGACGTCCACTGCTGGATATAGGCCTCCCCCATAACTTTCAAATAGAACAGGTCAGAAGCAGTCAGGATCCACTGTAGACCCGCAGCTCTTATCAGATCGTCCGTCCACCTTGTGGGTGGACGTCCCACGCTACGCTTGCTGGTCCGTGGCTTCCACTCGAGAACCTTTCGGCCCCAGCGGCTGTAAGCTCCCTGTACTATGTGTCCTACCCACTGCCACTTCATCTTACTGATCCGCCGGGATATGTCGGTAAGTTTTGTACGTCTACCGATCTCCTCAGTTCTGATTCGTACTCGCAGTGTGACCTCCGAGCAATATACCTCTCTATAGCTTGCTGAGCGACGTTGAGCTTTCTTACGAGGTCCATAGTTAGAGACTACGTTCCAGCGCCACATGTCATCACTGGCAACACACATTGCTCGAAAACTTTTGTTTTGAGGCACGGAGGAATTTTTGATAGCAAATATATATATATAGTTATGATTAAAATAAACACAATATAAGTATCATTTATAAAAATTAAATATTAGTTTCAGGACGCAGGACATCTCTAATTTTAGCAAATTTTTATTTCCTTTTGAACTTAGAAGTTGTCATTGAAGACCAATAGTTGCTAATTAGGGGACATAATAATAATATAAGAGATATGTCGAATTTGTTTGGTGTTTATAAGAACGTTAGACAAAACAAAGCGGCCGTGACCGACCGCGCCGCATGCCGGCGGCTGTTGACGCAACGTAAGTGCCACTTAACCGCTACACAAACAACCCATACACGTTGCACCCTACACAAAACATTTATTAAAAATTTAAAAGGTTACTTATTATTGAAGCTTTAACTTTAATTGAATATATTTGAAAAAGCTATAAGCTAGAACACGCAACAGGATCCGTACTAATATTATAAATGCAAAAGTTTGTATGGATGGATGTATGGATGTTTGTAACTCTTTCACGCAAAAATTACTGAACCGATCACCATGGAATCACAAAGAACATCCAGAACCTTTCATCCAGAACGTGTACGAAGTCGCGGGCACCAGCTAGTATAAATATATTTTGGATCTATCTTTTTTTATGGTCTTTTTTGATCACTTGATGGTACCGTCGCCTATAAGAAGTCGCCGTAGAAGCAGCAATTATGAAAAATGAGTTGATATTTCACTGCCATTTTTATTCTTTTGAGAAATATTTTATACATATACAAGCTGACCCGGCGAACTTTGTTCCGCTTTAGAGGCAATAAATGAGCAGACTTTTGATTTTATCATGGTCAATCTTTTATTTGCATAATTAATGTAAATTAAAAAAGCAAGTATTTAATTTACGGGAACATGACGTGGGACGTGACATAAAACGTGGTATAACAAAACGCAACTGAAAGCAATTTATCAGTAAAAAAACAGTCTACCCGTTCATTTGTTAAAAATGGTATAACAAAACAAAACGCAACTGTCAGCTAAACGTAATGTAGTCTATGGTTAATTATGCAATTTATCATTAAAAAAAAAACAATCTAGCCGTTCATTTGTTAAAAGTGGTATAACAAAACGCAACTGTCAGCTAAACGTTATGTAAATAAAAAAAAAATAAAAAAAAAAAACCAAAAAGATAAATAAAAAAAAGCTAAATAAAAAGTATCCTATGTCCTTCTCCTGGTTCTAAGGTGGTATAACAAAACGCAACTGTCAGCTAAACGTTAATGTAAATTATGTAAATAAAAATTAAAAAATAAAATAAAAAATAAATAAATAAAAAGTATCCTATGTCCTTCTCCTGGCTCTAAACTACCTCCCTGCCAATTTTCAGCTAAATCGGTTCAGCCGTTCTTGAGTTATAAGTGAAGTAACTAACACGACTTTCTTTTATATATATATATATATATAGATATAGATTTTACAGTAGTAAAAATGAAAGACATATTAATTGTCTGTTGAAAGATTAAACGCATCAAAATATAGCACGAATTTTTATTTTAAGCCGAACAATATTAGTATTAATCAAGAATTTATACTTGAAATTGTTATTAATTCAAATAATGATGAGGCTGACGCGCACGCTGATATCCAGTGGTAGCGATCGGTCGTAAGACGTTTAGGCCTTAAGGCGCAGTTACAAGACGACGCGTCACCGCGCCCGGTACGCGTTAAGCCTCTACTAGCACGCCCTAATAAATTGCGATTTAACTTGTCTCTCGGATAACGCCAACTTTTTCGCGTTTGTTCCGCGCCCGACACTTTTTTCCGCCTCTTCATTTCCTATCTCTTACTTTTGTATTTTCCGTTCTCTCCTCGTCGAGATAAACAGGCGAGAAACGCTGAAAGGGGCTTTACAAATTCAAATTGAACTTATCACACAACTTTTTACATTTGTTTCTGGTCTCAAGTTCGGGGAAGAGCGAAGAGGCATTTAATAGTACAATCTCGGGTAAGATTGATGATTTTGTATCACACCTCGCTTCAGGCGGCTCGTAACGAGTTGGATAGCTCTCGACGTGGGTCGTGCTGCGTCTTATCTAGAATGGGATGCCGCTTTATCTCAAATTACATATTTTACTTGAGATGTTACTTGAGTGAACTCACGCACTTTTCTGAATTAGGTACTGTTCTAGGAAAAATTAAAGAAACACAACTCCCGGCGATTGTTCCTTCTTATTACTGAGTACCCTTCTTATTACTGGCTTGTTTCGTTTTCTGGTTGTTATGTTAATAAAGGTTAAAGAGAATCTTTTCCCTTTATCTCATATCTCTGTTTATTATTATAGCTTAATTTATCAATTCATTGGCTTTGTTTATAGTGCTATTCTAAACGAAGATTATAAAAAGGGAGAAACGGTTCATTTTTTATATTAAATATCTATTCTGAAAAGTCTCATACCAAAAGATAGTTATTCGCTATTTCTCAGTGTGAAAGAAATATTTTATTTTAGTGAAAAGCTTGAACAAAGAAAAAGCGATGAACTTTGTGAAAGCATGTGTACGCAGGGTGGGTTGGGACGGTTTATTTAAATGCACGACATTATTCTAAATTAAGGGTGTGCGAAGCCGCGAGACGCGACTAGATTGTGTACAGGTAGTTTGTTATGATTTCCTACTTTCAATTAACTATTATTTTTATGTATAGGCTAACTGTCCACTTGATGGCAGATGGCTGCCGTTGCCTATAACACAAGCAACTCCGCAAGTGACGAAAGAGCGTAGGTTAATGAAGATAGTAGGTTTAAGGATAGGGTAGGGACTAGGATGGAATGGGCAAATTGGCTTGATCGTAGAGATGTATATATAACCAATGAACATAAGCAACGCCTTCTTACAAGTACGCTATCGCAAAAAGATGATTGCCATAATCATTCACTGAAACCACAACAACACATGAGCCATTATTTCACATTGATGTTCTGGAATATTATGAGCTATAACTACAACTGATTTATTTTATGTTAAGGTCGCCAGACATGCACTGGTCCACTTGATGGTAGGTGGCTACCGTCGCCAGTAACAAAAGCAATGCCTAAGATAGTGCAGATGTGCTGCTGATCATAGAATTATGGATAAAGCTTTGGGAGAAGATATTAATAATGGCCTAATGCAAGCATCCCTTAATCACTCATCGAAAAACAACAGCATACATGCTTTATTTTACGGTTGTCTTTTGTCTCTACGATCTAGTAAAAAAATCAAATTAATTTATGCGCTGCATACTCCTTGTAGCGACGCGAGAAAACATCTCTCATTTAATATGGCAAATGTAAACACTACGTAGTTAATGAAGCAAGCAAGTAAGTTCTTCCTGCGCTGTAATAGCGCTCACTTAATTCGGGGGCCATGTGCGGGCACATAACCGCAGCATATTTATCCCATTATGCATGGCACGGCGAGCTGCCGCGGAGATGCGAGTCACGTCGCCTGAAACGAATCGCATGTGACATTATTTGTGAAGATCGTGCTCTATCTTCGTCGGCGACGCGCGACGTGGCCGGGACGTGGGGGGATTACTCACAAAGAAGTACGATTTCAACGGTGCGATAAAGGAGTGCGATCTTATACACACTGCCTATATTCTCTTCGGGATTAACGCGCGGTCTCTCCTTATTTCTTTTAACTTTGCCTTTATTTATTCAAATTCGTTCACTTACTAGATGTAAGTTGTTGCGTACACATGTCTTCGTCAGGCGTGTGTATTATATTATGTACCTACAGCTGATCCGTGGGTCAACGGTGGATCTGAGCTGCTTCTGGCCGGCCCTATAGGAAAATTATGTGGGAGTCTAGCAGTTGACGTCCTACGGCTCAGATGAGAAAGGTCGGTTATTATAATGTTTTGTACTAATTATAGGAGATAGGAGGTAATTTTCGAAATTACTCATACGATTTAAAAAAAAATTCACCATATATACTAAATTATACTAAAAATAGTTGCCAAATTAAGTTAAAAATATTAATAATTGCATTTTACTAATAACGTCTAAATTTAAATTAGGTATATTCGAATATGAATTTCAATTTGATATCTACCAGGTGCCGAGATGGGAATAAACCATTAATTTATATTCTATACCTATCTGTGAATGTCTACAATGATGTCTGCGTATTCAAGAGTATGTAATAACAAGCGTGCACCAAATCAACAAGATTCGCATATGTAATGTTGGTGCATACGCATGCATACGCCGAATACATTGACTTGTAATCACATCATTTGAATATCAAAACACATTTCTAATTTGCATAAATTTGGAATAAAAACGTACATATGTATGCATTTATTCATTTGTTAATATAGAAAATTGCTCTGGAAAACATGTTAAATCTATACTAATATTATAAAGCTGAAGAGTTTGTTTGTTTATTTGTTTGTTTGTTTGAACGCGCTAATCTCAGGAACTACTGGTTCGAATTGAAAAATTGTTTTTGTGTTGGATAGATCATTTATCGAGGAAGGCTTTAGGCTATATAACATTACGTTGCGACTAATAGGAGCGAAGAAACAGTCGAAAATGTGAAAAAAAACGGAGAAAATTATTCATCTTTGAGGGCTTCCGTTGCGTGCGCTGCGAAAACCGTTCGAGACACCCAAATGATTGCCAAAATAACTATTCCACGCGGACGAAGTCGCGAGCTAGTATATTAATTATTTTATAGTCAAATAGTCGTGGAAAACGTGTATATATTATTAATATTATAGTCGTAAATATTCTGTTTTCCAATATGATGACGTCGTCTATTTTTAAGAGAAACTATATATTAAAAAACACTAGCACGTTTTGTGGCACGAGTGAGAGGGAAGAGAAAATAAAACAATAAAAGCGAGGCATTAGTAGACAGTGGGGAGGTGATGTGGCGCAATATTAGCTGAGGGTTGTTTGGTATTCGTTGCGCGAATCCGTTGTCCGACGCGGACTCGGGAGCCGGCATCTACCACCTACTTGGCTGACATTACCTTCGCTTTATTACCAGACGTAGGCCGTACTACATGCTTTAACATTTATTTTCTTAACCAAACTTTTCTATTAACAATCTTTTAAACTTGAGAGGTCGTCCTTCACTCATCTGTTTAACAGACTAAAAATATATTTTATAATTTTTTATCTATGAGAAAATAAATCGCGATTGTGTTGCCTATTAAAATATGCTCATATCCAGAATATCCATTCTGATAATATTTTAATTGGATTTTTAATTTTAATTAATTATAGCTTGTAAGTAATATTATTTTGTATGAAAAATCTGTTTTACACAGAATCGTTATTTACAAAGGATTTGAAGTTAATGAAAAGCCCTTGACAGGAGTGTGCGCTTCGAAGTTTGTTTTTTTTATACAAAAATAAAAACTAATAAAAACGCCACTTCCATTTGTTAGTACATCCGAGTGAAGTGGCAATTATTGCAAAATAACCATTCATTTTTCCGCGAGCTGGCAACGCGCTCAACCATGCGTGATTTTGTTTTTGTGCGTTTGTTCAGTGTCTGTTCGCTTTACTGTGGTTATTTCGAAAACCATTTGTCCAGAAATAAAACAGCTCTCTGATATTCAATCCGCTATAAACATTCGATAACATTCTTTTTTTTTATTAAGCGACAGCGACGACAATTAATTATTTTATCTTTCATTTAATTTTATAAACAACATTCACTTCTCGTAAATTATAGCTTTTGGAAATACGTTTAAGATTTAGTGTAGTTTACAAAAAAGTTACACTCAAATGAAGAACACAACACCAAAGAAGGTGGTGTTTTGTATATGAATCTCTCTTTATAAATATAAATAAAGAATCACCATTAATGATGTTTTCCTTAACTGCAAGCACGTAAAGTGAACGCTTTCGGAATGCGAGTGCGATAAAAAGATTGTACGATTCAATAGAGCAGATCCCTAAGTCCCAAATTAAATCATGGAACATCTCTGCACCTGCCGGGAGCCTCGCGGGGCTAAATTGCCTCGCACGCTGACTGACTATTCTTTATCATTATTTCTGACTGTGATTTTTAACAGAACCATTGACTTTTGAAGCTTATTTTAAAATATATACATATCGGAACATTTTTGTTAGTTTTTTTTATTTTATTTTAGATTTCATGTATTACTGACAACGTGCATCCTAAATTTCATGATGATCGTTTGAGTAGTTAATGCGTGAAAAGGTAACAGACAGACAGAGTTACTTTCACATTTATTTATAATATTAGTATGGATGGACTAGTATGGATTTAAGTAAAGGTTTAAGCATATTCAAGCAAAACACTGTTTTTGTGACTTCGCCTTTTATAAAGAAGTCCTACAACATTGTTTCAATCTCTGTAGTAATAAAAACAAGGCAAGGTTGGGTACGACTACAGATCAAGTTAAATGTTAGGGTTTAGTTAGGGTGTTCGTTGAAGGGACCACTATCTATTTGGTCCGTCGAATGTGTGAAAATAGCTCTGGATTTAGTGGGACAAATCTTTTCGATTCAGTCACGTTGCGGGGAAATGGGCCTCTTAGCAGATTCGGTAAGCGTATGTCTAAACATATGCTTTGCGAGGATACACTTCGTGTAGTTGTTTATTGAAACGTATAACAATATGAACATTGCATTGTGGTATTTTCTTAATTTAAACGACAGCTTATTTCCAAGGATGGTTAACTTTCAGGGCAGTACAGGCAGGTTCGAATCCCAACCAGGCCAACATCAATACTAAGTAATAATATAATAAATCTGTAAGTGTAGGTATTGTATGTATGTATGTTCCTCCTAAACGAATGAACTGATTTTCATTAATCTTGGTAGATAAACATTTAGATGTATGGGACACAGGATAGGCTACTTTTTTTACGCGAGCGAAGTCGCGGGCGCCAGCTAGTCTTAAAATAAGTCTGTCTGTCTGACTGTCGACCTTAACATAAAAAAATGAAATCTTTTAGTAATTCGATTTGGAGAGGATTATTTAATTTTTTTAAATGTTTTTTAAAGTAAACGCAACACCTATGTGTGTTGCTAGACTCCTACCAACATAAAAAATGTAATATATTTCTAATAAAATTTATAAATGATAAATTTATACATTTAGAAATGAAATCATTAAAAGTGTTGTAAAACTAACGTGGCTTTCGCTACCTAAGCGTTAACTACGCTGCCTAACCTCAATTCTAGTAATTTAATATAAATTTAAAAACTTCGCTTCAGTCACTTACAATCGCACAAAACCAAGGCGGAACTCTAGCTATAACAAACAGATGTCGGGGAGACTAATATTTTGTACAATATTGAACGTGTAATTGCAAAGCACAGCTGACGTGTAGACACATGCTACGTAACTAGAAGCTACAGCCGCCCGCTAGCCCGCGTGTCGGCTGCTACGACGCTACACACAATTGCTACGAAACGTGTAGCAACAAATATTTCGTAAACAAACACTTTATCGTAACAACCGTGGCTTATCAAAATATTGTTGGCTCTTATTCGCAACTTGGTGTGCGTGGATTTTAGATTTACCAATATTTAAGGAATAAGACTATAACGTACTTATATATTGTGGACATCCAAATGACATCCATGTGGTATATAGCTGTATTATTAAATTATACCTAATCTAATCGCCTTTGGAACTTTTTAACATAATTGTGGCTTAAATATAATGTACGGGTATACATAAATTAATGTTGCTGGATATTTGATATAAATACTATTTTTAAATTTAGATGCAAACAAGCCTCCAACATACTGTTAAACGGTTATGCTATATTTGTGAGGTATGTTCAACAAATATACTACTCAAATTTTGTGTTTAGAACTTGAAAGGTTACTATCAGGAGTTGAGGTCAATTACTTTCCCATATACAAATAAAACAAAAATATACTTTTTAAGGAAAATATTGATGTTAATTTAAAAAAAAGAACATATATTTGTTCAAAACTATAGATTATGAGCCTAACATGAACATGAACTGTTTTATTATCTTGGTGACATTTCGGACGTGAGATAAAACCCATGCTCTCGAAGGGATTTGAGGACTGAAACCAAGGGAATGTTTGTAACATCGAGGTCAATAAAGAAGTTCCTATTGCGTGAATAAATCCGTTATCAATACAGAAAAACTTTAACATATTTTGGTTCGAAGATTTTAATAAAGTTGTCTTAATAAGAACAAATTATATTTGTTCGTAGAGTTGTCTATTAAATGTAACATCGAAGAGCTAATGTCATTGTTACAGTTAAGCGAATCGCACAACAGATCGGGCTTGCATTAAGGCTGAACTCAGAGTGAAAATTCGTTATGTACTTCTATTTACGGAAAACTGCAGCCGAGAGTGTTAACTAAACTGAAACTTAGAAGCGGTTTGTAGTAGTCGAGTCGTTTACACGCTTCTAGCCAAGTTGGTTTTATTTCTTTTTATAAAACAACAGTATTCTTTGATTTTTATTTGTATCTATATGTTACATTGAATCATCACAACCACCCTGCCAAGAATGATAAGGCCAGAAGAAAGAAGAAATCTCACAATGTTCCTTTTCAATTACTTGTGCGCAGAGACGTTTAACGACGTTTTTGTCAGTGCCACGTAATCATGATGTGTGTTATAGAGTGCAATAATTATGCGTAGATAATTATGATAATCAACACTGCACAGCAGTACCAGGAGAGTTCCGGGGCGGGAATTTTTGTAATGTGTAAGCTCTTACGCAGCATACCACCCAGAAACCGCAAGCGCCGGCGCGGTTTATGAGAGCGGTAGCTGTCCGCTTTTCTGCTACCGCGCCTCTTTCCGGCGGTGGTATAACGGTATTCTGTGTGAAAGGCCACGGAAAATATTCGCTTCCCACTTTCCTGCTCCCGAACCGCTTACTACCCAGTGTGTTTTGTGCTTAAACGCGAACATAAAGCCGCGAAACCACTAGACTCGCATTTCACTGGTTTCGCGGGGTTTAAGCTACAAGTTTTGAGTTGGTTTTAAGCTGTAATGTGGTGACTGTTCAGTGTTTATCCTCTTATGCGCTCCCAAGGCGGAATTTTATATCCTTTTAATAAAGAAGAGAAACTAATTACGGCATGAAACGCGGCCATAAAAATAATAAAATTAAATAATTGCTTAAAATCACGAAAGATAATTGGAAATCTGTAAGTATAGTTTCACTTGTATTGGTATTATATTTTTTTTCGTATAATATCTCTAACATCTTATTACAAAGATTAAAAGAATTCTGTTACTATATTTTATTTCATTTGAAATTTGACATTTTTTTGAGAGATGAAAGATAGAAATCGTAGTTAAATATTTCAAAGCTGCATGTTTGACAGATACATCAAAAATGTTTACATTTTTTATTAACTTCGTCCGCGTTATTAGTTTTTATTGCAGTTATATAATAGTTTTGCCAGGCGTTCGATTTTTATTTTTATATTATACCTCAGAGACAGCTTTTTTACTGGATGAAAAGCACTCCGTGTCCTTGTCAATGTAAGTACGTATATTATGCAAAATTTTATAGTGATACGTGTTGAATAGTTAAGGCGCGAAAAGGTAACAGACAGACCAGACAGAGAAACAAACCACTGTTTGTTTCTACTTACTTGTTGGTACTTTCACATTAAAAATTGTAATATTAGTTCAGATTTGAATTGACGAACCAAACCTATGCATTGTAGGGTTAGTATCATCTCGTCTAAAAAAGCAGCTGGTCTAAGTAGCAACTGGTCTAAAAAGCAAAAGGTCTAATTAGCAACTGGTCTAAAAAGCAGCTGGTCTAATTAGCAAGCGGTCTAATCCACTATATATTGAACTCTTGTAAAGTCAAATTTTTATATACAAATTTTTTTAGTTAATAAAACTTGCAGTTCTCATTATCCAAAAGTAATTTGGATAATTTATGCACTGATTCTTTGTTCAGTTTATAATACGAATATATTTTATTTATTTATTGTTCACACATTTCAACATCCATAAAATTATACATAATTAATGAAATAATAAAATTAAAACAATCGAAATAAACCTAATGATTTTCATATAAAACTTTCTGCCGGCGTACAAACACTGATAATTATTATGAAGCGCCGAAACCATTTTGAATATTTTATGAACGAGATTTCATATGTATGAGGACGTGGCTACTAGAGACAAATTATACAAATTTGCATTCTTAATTAATACGTTTACCATAGCTGCGTCACATCATTTTCATACTCTATAATTATATATTTTTCAAAAGGCTATACGTTAGTAAATTGGCGAATATAAGTTAATTATTATAAGTTAGTTAATTATAATTTTAAAAATATACGGAAAAGTAATTTCGACTCCTTAGCAATTAAAACAACACAAATTACAACTTCTATCCAAGCCATGTCTGGAATAAATCTTTGAATTTGAAACCCTCATGGAATCTTTTCATTTATCCTGAGAATCGTATATTTATCGTTGAATTTAAAAACGATCCAACGAAACTACAGTATGTGAAGCATGTTGTATTATTAATGTTTTAATTTTATAGTGAAGAACGAAACGCTGATGTCGGAACACATTCTGGTACATTGCGCGTGTAATTGCCGCGAGCACACGACGACACATCGCCATTAATCTCGCAAACACTCGATAAAACGCAAGTCACCCGGTACAATGTAATAACACTCAGCGTTTCCAACACACCCAAAATATTTACGTATACCCAAAATAACACGGATCTTCTACTGTATGTGCCTTTGTCTGACATTCGCTTAATAGTCATTTTTTGGTTTTTGGCGTAATCTGACTTCCAAATTATTTATTTATTTAAATCAACATCAGCCTAGCACACTTAACATTCTTAACCCTTTATCGCTTAACATCTAGGTCCAGTGTGCAAGCCAGCAATTAAAGCTGTACTCATAATTCAACTTGGTACACAAACTCGTAAAAATCAATTTTTTTTTAATTCAAAATAATAAAGTAAAATCAACCACAAACAAAAACAGGTGAAACAATTAAATTTTGTTTTGTTATATCTCAAGCCATTTGATCCTCAAAGCATTTCAACATTCCAACGTTTCGTTATATATAAAAAAACCGCAATATATAAATAGTATTAAACATTCAATAATTATAGACACCTTAACTTAGCCGCCTGCAACCTACAACCTGCCCCAAGCATAGTTTTCGACAGTTTAAACTAACAACTTATGAGGCTTATTCTGAAAAACAATAACGGAATTGACGTGAGACGCTCGTGTGAGGGTGATAGTCAGAGCGAACGTCGCCAGTTCAGCACTCACGGACGGAACCTTCGAGACAAATTCAATTTGCGAGAGCACCGGCGACGAGCCAGTTTGTGCTGCTAACTAGCGTCGACGGCATTGCTGCCTCGCCACTCTTTATATCTCTCTAACGATTTAAGACTTACAGCTTTAATGCTAACTTATTTTCCTCCGTTATGCTCAATGCGCAGAACGTGTATCACCTAAAAATCTAAACTAATATTATAAACGTTTGTAAGTTTGTTTATACCTATGTGAAATTACTATAAATATTCACTACTACATAGCTGGTGCCCGCGTCCGCATTGAAAAATAAAAGATATAACTGCTTACATTATACATATGTAAAGCAATATAACGCCTGACAAACATTTTTGCCAAGCTAACCAACATTACTAGATTTTGCCTGTGAATTCAACCGTCCCCTTTTTCTTAGGTTTTTGTTGCTCATATATTTTTGTCAGCTATTGATTTTTTTCTGGAGAACAGTATTTTTCTCTGGAAAACTTAACCCATTCCTTTTCTGTATGCCTGATATTGAGTATGCAAAATTTCATGACGATCGGTTGAGTGGTTAAAGCGTGAAAAGGTAACAAACAGACAAGCAGACAGAGTTACTTTCAGATTTATAATATTACTTATATATAATAGTACGGATTTACGTACTCTTACATAAAAAACACATAAAAAATAATATTCCTTACTTTTCCGTTATTCATTCGAATTTTTGTAATAAAAAATCAACAAATAGGTATAGAGTTAATAAGTTGGATATAATATGTTTTATAAACCACATTACTGTTTTTTTACAGGCAAAATTTAACGAAGATTGTTTGAGTAGATAAGGCGTGAAAGCGTAACAAACAAACGAAGAAACTCACTATCGCATTTATAATATTAATAAGAAAAGGAAATTAGGATGGTCGTAATCGCACAGTAGTAAAAAAATACAATTTAATTTTGATTCGTTCCACTTAAGATCAAGTGGCAAGCTTTTGTTTTTAATCAAGAAGGAGGATCTGAAGACACGGGCAGAGAGCACGACGCTTCTAATAGCAAGCGAGAGAAAACACATTTGTCTTGTCCTGGCCCGTTAACGTATATTACGCCGCGTTGAAACGTCGCCCGCTGCGTGCTTCCTAACTCTGTTTTTCTATACGTTTCGGATTTTATTTTCAACTAAACAACCTCGTCCATTGTAAAATAGCGACAACAATCTGTTTTTTTAACTTATACAGCTTAATCACAAACAAAATCTTCATACCAACTTATCCAAAATTTAAATAGTTAAAATTTAATTATTATTAGGTTAAAATAATAATTCAGATCCACTACGGGTCGCTGAGCCAGAAGAGTAAGTAAGTAAGTAAGTAAGAATTCAAATAAAATAAACCAAAGTTAATATTATTAATCGGCCATTAAAAAGTCGGTCCATCAGCAAGCCTGCCAATTTTTACATAAAAAAAATTAGTCCTAGCACAGCATACTATGCTGTGGTCCTAGTATGTAATGTTTGCATTTCACAGCGACGATATAACAAGTTAAAATAATACGAAATATTAAAGCCGTTTTTTAGAAATAATTTGTATCGGTAAAGGACGCAGCATTGAATGGCTGACTAACAAGACGAAGTTGGTATACGAAGAGTAGCAAAGTTATGTCTCCTGTTACGTTCCTGTAACTTAGGTTCGTTAACTTTATGACAAAAATCCTACTTCAGTGGGAGGACCCTACCGTAATGACTAGGTACTTAAAGTTTTGAGGCGACGCTGTCGCAGCGGCTGCATCGGGGATGCTCCTCAACAAACTTCCACTAGTGATTACACAACTGACGGTGTACTACGCTTATGTATATTTATGTACATATATATGTCGCAGTATAATTGAAAACAACGGATTTTCGCGAAAATCCTAGTAAGATTGCAAAAAACCGGATAATTGGAAACTACTAACGAATTTCGCAATCTTCCTAGGTACTTTAAGGATCTTTGCAAAACCCCTAGCTTTTTTTTGGTTTTTGGTTTTTTGCAATCTTACTAAGATTTTCGCGAAAATCCGTTGTTTTCAATTATACTGTGACATATATAAATACACACATATATTAGAGATACAATTTAAACTTTATACATTAAAAAGTTATTTATAAACTTTTTTTGGGTGTTTCATGGTATCTTCTTATCATTGTTATTTATGTACTTATTTCTTTTTCAATATAATTATATAAAAACAATAAATATTATAAAAAAAGTCAAAAGTAATATTCCGCAGGCAATTAAGCCCAAGCTACCGGTTGTTAGGGCTCCAGAGAGAGGAACCTCCTGACAATATGCGCCATGTCAAGAAGCACATCTGAATCTGTCTGTCCCTTGATCGAGTCGTCTAGTGCAAGTCTCTTGATGGTCTTGTTGGTCGAGGGTCTTTGCTATTAGTCCGTTCGCCCCGAGACGACTATCGGGACTATGATGGTTGAATGGCGGTCACCTCGTGAGCCAAATCTATGCACTATTATTATTTTCATTATTTTGTGTACCTTACTGCGAAAACTTTTTTGCTCATGTATAAAAGTACTTTGGAGTATCAAAATGTTTGGTTGTTTTGGTTAATTTTGACACATCTCTAAACTTCACAATCTCACACCACAGTATCTCTGTTTGGACTCATTTTAGTTAAGTCTATATTCTAATTTGGTCTTGTGATCCAGGGAAAGGTTGAGGGTACCAGGCCACGAGGAAGATCACCTATGAGATGGACGGATCAAATAAAAGCTGCAGTGAATGGCTCATCATCACTACAAGAATGCACGAGGAAGGCGGCCATCAGAGAGGAATGGCGGCGTGTTGTAAAGCTTGCCACGACCACTCTGTCAAGAATGAAAACGAAGAAGAAGATAATCTTATTGTGATAATAAATTGCGTTTAATATTAAGTATGTCTAAGAAAAAACTCAAAGGTATCGTAAGTGGCACGTAAAGATTAGTTTTAGGATAGTTATTATGAGTTAGAGACCTCGCCGGCGCCACTGTGTCTCCACACTTTTGTCCCCTCTAAATCTTATAGCAACACGGTGTCATAATGCAAGCAAGACACAAACATGTCTACGTGCGCCAAGCTTGTTAAGTGGTTTGGAAGAAAAACATCACAAAAAGTTTTTTTATTGTCGCAAGCCATTTAAGCCATAAATGTATCTCTTTGTGTGTGCTCGTGACTTCCACAATTTTATTACTAGATACTTAGTATCGATAAAAATTGTTATACTCTAATTTTTTTCTTTGCATTTATTTATTTTATATGAAACTTTTGGGTTTATAAATTATATCCATAACTAAGTTGGAAAGTATTTTCAAAATATGTCATTGCATTATCAGAATAACTACTCAACCGATCATCATGAAATTTTACATTCACATTGTCAGGGTACACAGGAAAGGACATAGGGTACCTTTCACCTAGAAAACAAAGACTATTCCCGAGGGATTATCTAAAATTATAAAAAATTGTGGCGGCGGCACCGTCGCGTCGTCACAGCAATAAAAATGTGGGGCGTTATATTACTCATACATTTTCTCAGATGTTATTCATATCATACAACAAATAACAAATTAAAACGTAGAAAAGAACAAGCTTTCTATTAACTATCCAGCAACAATTGTTTACCACAAAGCAGAGCAAACTGCTTTTTTGCGGCAGGACTTCGCAATAATAACCTTTGTAATTCTTTAAGTGAAACTTCGCCAAGTTTATGAAACTGCCTCAAAGGGAGTGAACCGTACCTCTCCATAATTTATGAAAAATATCTGTTTCTCATTCTACTGTTTTCAAGTGGTTTCGAAGGAACTCGTGTAAAAATTTAAGAAGACTGAAGACAAGTTCAAAAAGTTTTTGATCGCTTGCATACTAAATCAACTTGTCATTTTTCAAATTACTTATTTGGCACTGCTTTCTACAAATATTAACTCTTAATTATATTAATAAGTACACCTGGATGGAAATTAAGAATGGAAAAATCAACTGATAATATGAGGTAAAATCCTCCTTTTATTTTTATATAATATATTTTTTTAACATAGCCAATGTAGATTAATGGCCAATGGCCAATGGCCAGTTGTCTGCATCGTGGTATAATTTAAGGCGTAAATATAACGTGAAAAATAAATAAAATAAGGATAATAATTATATATAGATTGTTAACAACTTTTATCTGACTCAAGAGCTAGGGTAAGATTGCTGGTAAGAGCAGTACGAGTACCTACTTATGAGTGATGAAACAACTCATGATAGCCGGCTCCAAAAAGGTTTCATTCAGGAAAACGACCCACCGTCGCGTGGTCATGAAGCCAATTGTACACGTCTACCGGTTGCGAACTCTGTTGTCGGACTACTCGTATTTTCGGGCGGTGCGGCGGGACGCGGCCTCTATACCCGACCCTATAGGTCCCGGCTACACAGCGAATATTTTTTGTGGGGACATCATAATAATAGCTCTGTATTACTTCAGGAGAAATTCCAAGAAGTTTATAACTCGAGATGAGTTTCGTGTTCCTTGTCATAAATAATAAAGCGGTCGTCGACTACAACGTTGTGCAGATTTTAAGTGAAGTAAAAATTCAAGAAATAATTTTTCATTTTCGGGTCTCCGAGTAGAAAGGAATTTGTTGAAGTTTCTTAAATTAATGAATGTTACTTGGTGATTTTGGTATGAGTTCTTTTTAATGCCATCAAATTATGCTTTTGCGATGTCTGACTATATGCTCCATTTAACGTAGGGTATGTTTAAGTATATAAGGCTACTAGTACCTACAGTAGCAAGCATAAATTCTATAACGTGATCGAAGCCATTCGTTATAGTCAGATAATGCGAAAGGGTGACTTGTCGTTATTCCCTGCTTCAAAATACCACATTCTTTTCAATGATGAGAAAAATGATAAATTGCACCGTATCACTGTATATGTTAAAAATAAAGTTTTACGTTGAGGACACATTGTATGTGATGTTGCAGTAGAGTAGGGCGTTATATGTGTAATATGGTATAGATGGATTAAAGGACGATTTGAGGATACGGAAATGAAATCAGATCTTGCCCATGCATCGGAACTCAACAGCATAAGTGCTGATATTTCACAGTGGCTGACTGCCTGCCTACCAAGGCTCTTTACATGGTTTAAATACACTTCTCGCCTTCAGGCCAGATTTATGTTCAGGTTACCTTAATGTTGTAAAATAAATTCTCAAACAGCGTCTGTTATCTCTGAGTGCTTGTCTTTTGGTGTATAAAATCGAGCATAAAAATTTTGCAATTTTTTGATTATGATTCATTTTTAAAAGGAAAGTCGATGTTTTTAATGCACATATTTATAAATATGATGCCTTAGCCTTTTAAACTTTTCCTTTGGACAATTGTAGCATGCAAAGGGTATGTGTGGCTAGTATGCCTATACATAGTAATAGTTTATTAAAATACATAGAAACCACAAACTATGTTATAGCTCAAGTTAGTTTCCAGCTTTTATTAATCAATTAAATAAAAAATGTTTGAAAGTTTTGTAAGCTACTTCTTATATTACAAAGTCAGATTATGGTATCCTTTTAAAATAGGGACACTAAATTGAGCTAAACGCGTGTAGCGAACGCCGGGCGCGGAGACTTAGCGACGCGGCGGGGCGGGGCGATGAAGGCACTATTCTCTTCTGTGCTGTCTACAGATTCTACTTAAGTTAATGGATAAGTTGCGAAGGCACAAGTTTACTTTGTGTTTTCAGGTAGACGGACTTAGATCGAGAAGTTTTCTTAGTTAATTTGAACAAAGTCGACAACTTCGCAAAACTGACAGTATAGTTTATAGAACGGTGTTTACGGCGTGTCAACTTTACAGAATTACTGAATATACCAAAAAATCACACCAAATTTCCACCTAAATAACATTATTTCATTAATTACCTATCTATACTAATAAATAAAACGGAATTGTTTGTTTGTAATGACAAAATAACTGCTTTTACTTAATGTATATCAAAGTATACTGTAATTACTGGTATAACAAAAAAAAAACATATTTTTCCAGTTTGCTTCGGATAATCTCTGAAAAAACGCTGGAATCTGGACCGATTTTGACGGGACTTTCACTTGCAGATAGCTGATATTATACGGAGTTAACTTTAGATTTAGATGATTTAACTTTAACTTTTTTAACTTAGATTTTTTTAACTTTAGATTATTATAATATATAAATAAGCAGTGTTCACAGTATAGCGCGTGCCCTTCAGATATAGTATGCGATAATATGATATACCTACAATCCGTAACTCTGTTTAGTCAACTTCGCAAATTGTTATGAAATTAAAAGTTATTTTCAAAAAAGCAACTTTGCTCACAAGTTCCTCGCCTAAAGAATTACACAGATTACCATTAACAAAGTCAGTCCCCAAAAACGTAACAGTAACATCAGCGGTGTACAGGAAATATTTTGCTTTTGAGACTTTCAAATCTTGTGGTAGAAAATGTTTATAAAAAAAATGTGTGCAAGCCTAGATATGGTATTTATTAAAGCCTAGACTTTTGTATTAATCGTTTTTATATAACCTTATTAAAGAGTCGTCAATCGTGTTTAAATTTAAGACATTAAACTCGACATTGAATCGAAGTTAATGTAATATCAAAGTAGATTAATATAGCCATTTGGAATATATAGCAAGTTTTTTAATAGAATCTGATAGCGAGCACACGTGGAGTGCAATCCAACGCTGTGGAGCGGGAAGTCGAGTTTCGATCACCCGCTGTTACTACCAATTACGCTAATGGAATTTATTTCGTTTCAAACCCATGCTTCTCCGGCTAGCGTCCACTTTCAAAGTGCACTTACAAAGTCTAAGAATGGATACAACTTTCATATGGACTTAAATGCCTTCTTGATAAATCAATTTTTTATATACTTTCGTGCCGTCGTGAATTGCTTTTAGTCATATTGTGACGATTCAACTACAACTTCGACTGTAACTCAGTTTTACCATAGAATAGAATTTCAGGATGGACATAGTCTAAATATTTCAATAGCGCATTAGCTATATTAAAATAATATCTGTTATTTTTCAACGCGGAAGAAGTCGCCGCCAGCTAGTTTGTTTATAATTTCTAAGTGATTAATGGAATAAATTAATGTAGGTATATTAACTTTAGTAATTCAACAGAAAACTCGTCATAAGATAAGATACTGACTATGGAATGTTTATAATTAAGTTAGCCGTGAAAACAGCCGAACAAGACTTCTGCTTTCAATGCTTTCTATCTTTAAATTGGGTTTAAGTAGTTAGGTAGCTTACAATGCGGTCTTTAAATTGTCTGTTAGGTTGTATGAAAAAAATTGAAAATTGAAATTTCCCTTAAACTTCCTTAAAACGATCAATCCGTTTCTATTGGTGAAATATATATGCTGTTTAGGAAGTTCTCGTATTAAAAGTTAAAAAAGTAGCCCTTGCAAGCGTCGAACGTGTTCTTTGTCTCAAGTTTTGTGCTCACCTCTAAGGAAGTTCCCCCTCGCACCAAGTAATATTAGTCAATTACGTATTCAGGACGCGCGCGCCGCTCCCCGCTTACTGCGTCTGGCTGCGGCCCGGACTTCCACTTTTACCGTGCACTGCAATGCCGTGCCTGTTCGCACTGACATCGATATAGCGGCTAATAGGGAATGCAATACCTGGATACCAGGATACGAATATACCGGGGATCCCGTAGGCCCTATACGGGATCATTTAAAAAAAACGTTCGAAGTATTTTACATTTAAAAATTGATACTAAAGGGCTTCACCCATGTGTGACGTGGGCTATGGTTGCGCTGTACGTAATCATAATATTGGTCTAATTATAAGAAGATATAACATAAAAGTGAATGACTTCAATATTTCAAAGCTTTTAAAACGCTTTCATTAGTACGTTCTAGGAAATGAATAGCGCCATATACTTCTGCTCCAGGCTAAGCTTAAATTACCTTTAAACTGCATGAACTTAATAAAAACCTACAAACAGATAGATTAAATTTATATATTTAGTAAAAACTCTTCAAATGTGCTACCAAATATGTGGACAAAGTATCTGCGGGATCCCGCTAATATCCGCTGATTCAGTACCGTAAACACCACAGTAACATTTTCTATAAACCAACAATGAAAAATATTTCTATGCCACACAATTTATTGCAATATAAATATCCACTATGTTTAAAATATTTAAATTTCATGATCCAGTAAATTACAAAAATGATAAATAATTATATAATAAAATTATATAATAAAATTATTATAGTTAAAACAACGACAGTTATTTTGTAATTTTTTTAAGCTTTTTATAAAAATCATCATATTCAAATAATTTTATTTCAGGCATTGTCTATGTTATTGGTAGAAAAATGTTGTTGTTAATATTTTGTTTTAATTTTGCGACTATTATTATTATAAATTAAGTGCACTTCTGTACCTACTATTAAATTTATATATTGTAACAGAATAGGAAATAATAACAGAAGAAAATTTAACTAACTAAAAAAAGAAATTTCTTTGTAGAAATGGCACAAGCTTATTTCCTTTGGAGGTTTCCTCAGACAGACTACAGTCGGATTTGAGTAATTAAAACTACATAAGTAAAGGGATCCATCCACCAATGCTTCTTATAAAAATGAACTAATTTATATTCAAAAGAAGAAATCGTACTACCTATCTACTTTTTTTATCTTGTCATATCATGAGAACTCTTTTTAAAACACTCCTGGGTACTACGACTTTTATCATAGGAAATCTCTCTCCTTTCTGCATAATTCATCGCTATGAAGTTGAAACCGAAGTCGTAAAAGAAATCGCTCTATGATTTCATGTCTTCGGCGGGGAACTTTCTACTTGTCTTTCTTTTGAATCAATGGCCGCTGAGGGGTTTGTGGCTTGTTATATTATCGAACATTAATAAGTCGAGTCACATTCACAAAATTGAGGTTTTTTTTATAATTTTATTAAGTTTTTTTTTTATATTAATAATATTAATATTTTATTTTAATATTTTCTTCTGTCTCCCTATGGTTTTGGTGATTCCCCCTATGTTAATTGTTAGGGCACGTACTCGAAAATTTGATCTGATGCGTTAGATAAAAGTAAAACCAAACACTTTGAATCTTATTTTGCAGTGACCTTTTATAACAATCTATGACATTTTTATTAGATTCCGCGGAATTTACATTATTAGGTCTGTGGGTAAGGTATTTATGTATTTGAACTGAACTGACGCTACTCACAACGCCATCTAGATAATTCGTGCGTAAACACCCTACACAATTCCCTAAGGCTGCAGTTAGCCAGCGGCGGCCGCGCGGTCGCCGCGTTGTGACTTTCCGTGTCATATAAACGCGCCCTAACCATTGTGCTATAATCACATGCTATATGATTTTTTGGTACATTTTAGTAGTGGGGTTAATGGATGCTACTTTGTCATGTGGGACGAAAGCTTGGCTACCGACATGACAAACGCAAGTTTAAATATCGATTTTGCAAAGGGCCAACTTTGGAAATGAACTTTTCATGGTTGACTGATCTGGTTCTGGCAAGCCCGTCTGGCGGCAGTAACCATCCCTTTCCCGAAAACCATCGTTAAATAATAGCACGTGTGCTGTTGTGTTTCAATGAATGAGTCTACTATGATCGGCAGCGAAATTACAGCATTTGTGACGTTGCTTAAGTTATAAGCGACGATGGCCACCTACCATCATGTTAAGTAAGCTCATTTGTCGACTTATAATACTTTATAACTTATACTACTTATACTTATACTTTATGACTTATAATATTGTCGACTCATTTTCCCAATTATAATAGTTTAGGAATCAATTGCACTCACTCGGGTAAGTACTATACTTTTTTCTACGTTAAAAGTACCCCAACTTAAAACTTAAAACTTAAAACGTTAAAAGACTATATACTTGACAACTTGTATGCAAAATTTCATGTTCATTGATTGAGTAGTTAAGGCGTGAAAGCGTAACAAAACAAACAAACAAACAAACAGAATCACTTTCGCATTTACAATATTAGTTATAGGATTATGTCGACACTAATATTTACCTACACATTATGGTTTCTAAGTTATGATAAAATTCTTCTACTGTTCACGTGTTGCGGACGTATAACTTCAGGGCAGCGCAACGTCGGAAGCTTCCTTAGAAGAAATGTTTTAAAGTAAATTCCAAAAATTCCCCCTCAACATTGCGATTCAAAGAAACAAAGTTATATTAAAGTAATTTAAATGGCGGCTTTGTTATTCTTTGCTACAACTTAGAGAAGTTATGCATTTTATATCTTTGTGTGAAGACAAAGTGGAAAACATAAATTCAAAGTGCAATGAAAGTTCCATAATAAATACCTGTCATGTTGGAGCATTTTAAAATTCGAACTTAATTAAAAATATTATGTCGCTTTTGCCTTGACAGTATTTTTTGTTGGATTATAATTTGATTATCTCTGGCTTAAATTATGGTAACGATCACAAGCATCCGTCCATTTAAACAAGCTGCCGCCAATATTAAATTCTTAAATCTTGAGAGGAAAGTGGATACTATAAGACACGAAGTAATATATTAACTTATCTTTTTGGGATTTTATATAAAACAGGATAAAGTTTTTAAATTTACACACCAATATTTAAACGAAATCGAATCTATCATTCCAACTTTTGTACTCGTAGCACGAACGTCCAAAATTTTGTTATATGAGAAGTACTGAGATATAAATATAAATAAATATATTCACACATTCCACAGTAAGCAACTTAATGCTTGTATTATGTATACCAGATAGTCGATATACTACATACAATACTTTTTTTGTTGTAAATACATACATATTATAAATACAAAACATCCATGACGCAGGTACAAATCTAAATGTTAATACATAAACATTTGCCCCTAGCGGGATTCAAACCCGTGGCCGCTTGGTTAACAGCTAGGGTTACTAACCACTAGACCAAACGTGTCGTCAAAGTAGAGTAGTCACTGAGAGTATTTATATCTTAAATTACATTTAGTCTTAACAGAAGTATTAAGTTACAGAATTTTTTTTTATCTTTCTTTACAAAATTACTTGTATTTATATGGCTTTTTGCTGTACTGTATCTACACCCACAATACTGCCTCCATTTTCTATACATAACAACAGAGTAAGTGGCAAGACATCCATATCTTCGGCTTTCAAAGCCGTCGCACAGAGGCAATAGACTCAACCATATACAGTGTGTGAATTATAAATAGAAAATAAGCAACAGTTTTAAAAGGAAACTATTATATAAATGAAATAAAGGAACATCTATGTATCTACTATGTTTTTATTTATAATATTATAAAATATCAGTTAAGAAAAATATATATGTAACATTAGCATAAATAATTTTAATATTACAATGGATAATATTAAAATTATTTCTTATGTTATTATGGTGTTGACATGATCTAATATAATACTTTTAAAATTTTCTTTTCATATTAGACATAAATATTGATATATAAAATAAAAATCTTTATACCTATACTTTTATGTTGATCCGATTTAATTGGGAATCTCCAAACTAAGTGTGAATGTGTTAAACTTGGCATACAAATAAATTACTTGCAGAATTCAAACATAGAAATCTTTTATCCCCATAATGCGTTCCCGTGGGATAGCATTATCAACCTTTTTACTTTTAAACTTAATGAACGAAGTGCGAGCAGAACCGCGAGCAGCAGCTAGTATAAAACATCCGTCCGTGTTAATTTACAAATTATAGTCGTTTGTATACAGTAAAGCCGATTTTTTCTGATTTAATGTGATATTGTATCTATTATAATACAAATAAAGGCAATATCGCGAGCGAACGGACCATGTGCCTGCCTAATCCTGTAATAAATCATCGTTTAGAGAGAATAATCATCATAAACCTTGCGGTGGAAGAGACGGGCGACGATCGCCGATGGTTCTCATACATCATGCCGCGATTACATGTATCAAATAAACATTACGTCCGACTCGCCGTCTCATATTTATCAGGGGAGGCGCGTGCCGTTTCGCCAATAACGATAACGTCCTTTTTCAGATACAAAATTGATTTACGATTCCATTCCGTGATACGAACTACTTAAAATTACGTGAAATGACAAAGCAGGAAACACTTTGCCTTTATTTTAAGGGGTTATAATAATCAATTGCGATAAATCTGCACTGCTAATCAATAAAAATAATTTAATGATATATATACTAATAAAATTGTAACTCATGACTCCTGACTGACTATCAACGCACAACCAAAACTACTAAAAGTCTATATAGCTGAAATTTGAAATATCTAGTTATTTTATAACGTCACTTACGTTATCGCTTAGCTACGCGTCTAACCGATAATAAGAGCACATTCATCCTATTATACCGAGATGAGTGTAAAAATTTTAAGTATTTAAATGAGCTCAGTATAGTTTTTAAATAAATATAAGATTACCTTTATTAACCCTGAAATATTTATTTTATCTAAGATTAACATACTTTTTCAGTCCCACTAATGCTAAAAATAGAATGCGCAAATTGGAAATTACTAATTGAATTGAAGTTAATTTTATTCGGCATTTTCTCTGATATGTAAAGTAAATATAAAAAATGATGGACATTAGCCGATCTATTCTCTCTTCACCGTGACTGTCAAAGTGTCATCTCAAATTATTTAAATGGGACACTGACGTCCTTCCCTTATTGGGACATCCCTATTGTTCCCATGAGTTCGACTACGCACTATGTAAGAATAAAAATTCTCTTAATAATCTAAACTCTTCAATAAATTAATAAATCAATACAACACGTAATATAATCCAGAATTCATTTAGGTACATAAATCATCCGTATCCGTACTAATATTATAAATGTGAAAGTTTGTATGGATGTATGGATGGATGGATGTTTGTAACTCTTTCACGCAAAAACTACTGAACCGATCACCATGGAATTTTGCATAAGTAGGTACACGTTGTCTGGGGCACCAGAAAGGACATAGGGTACCTTTCATCCAGAACGCGGACGAAGTCGCAAGCACCAGCTAGTATTATAAATGCGAAAGTTTGTATGGATGTTTGTAACTCTTTCACGCAAAAGCTACTGAACCGATCACCATGAAATTTTGCATACATGTTGTCTGGGACACTAGAAAGGATACCTTTCATCCAGAACTCGGACGAAGTCGCGAGCACCAGCTAGTACATTATATTAAAATCGCTGTACGTCTGTGCGATTGTGCTCGCTAATTTCAGAAACGGCTTAACTGAAATGAGTTTTCACTAATTCAGTTTTTACTGTTTGTTTAATTCCAATCGGTTAAGAAAGGAAAAAATTACTTCCGAATACCACGCGTACGCGTATTCAAAGGAGTAGGGGTTAAGAAGGAATAGGTAACTGGGCTCTCTCATCCCTTACCACTCAACGAAACACAACAGCAGACATGGTTTCCTTTTACTGTAAAGTACTGCCTGCCACTACTAAAACGTCGTTACAGAGCCAACTTTAAAAAGTTCATTTCCAAAGCTGGCCCTGCCGAGAATCGAACCTTTGAGGCATCGAGTTAAGCACTCGATAAATGGGTGCATAAAATATTCACTATTAAATTGTGCTCTTGCAACTGAAGATGTAGGTACATGTACACTACCTACATATTAGAAGCATACTTTATAATATTCCGAATGTATTCCAGATATTGCTTGAAGCAAACTCCTATTGATCTCTGAATAAATCTCGTGGAATATTAAAACGAGATGCGTTACTTTTAAGATTCGATCGTGATAGTAGAGGAGAAAAGTAATTTACGGAGCCAGTATGATATGAATTTTAAATTTGTGTGGGGGTGCGGTGTGCAGAACTGGTAGCACGAACGCCTTGGGGCTTCGCCGCTGTGCCAGACAAACGACATCAACGGTTGCGATTAAAAATTCGGCAGGGAACACCGAACGCCCATTGTTATCGAAGCGTAAGCATCTCCACTCACTTGAAGGCTGAAGGGGGAGGAGAACGAACCAATACACCTTCTTATACCTTCTTTTTCATCACTTCAAACAAATATGTTGTTTAATTAGTGGCGGGGAAATTTGAATTTCGTTATCATAAACTCCGTTAAAGAATCTTGTAACAAAAGACTACCATATGTGAAATATGTGATAGTGCTTTTGTGAGTAATGGAATCTTTCAAAGCTTCTATCCATATCCTTACATTTCCACACAGACTTTATAGTTGTATCCCTTTGGTGTAACTTGTATTCTTAGGTGACGTTTAATGTAATGAAAGAAGTCAGAACTCTTCTCATCTTTATTTTTTTGAGCCTATCCAACGAACCATCACTCGGTGGTAGCGATGGGTAAGGCAGTAAAAACTGAGTCAGAGTAAATACTCTTTTTTAGTATTTACTCAGTATTTACTAAATTAGGTGAGTATTTACTCACTAGAGACAGTAAAAACTTTTTATTTGATTTATTTTGTGTTTTCGGATATGGTGTATAATAAAATCAACAACAATACAATGCCAAGAAAAATATTGATTAAAAAGAATTAATTTTCAGTGTCTTCATGGTGGAGTTCATGTTTATCTATGAGTTTATGTCTTTCGCTAGCCTTAAATATTTCATAATTTCTTCATAAAGGGGTCCCTCCCTAGACGATCATTTGGCATGACATGCGTTTACATGTTTTATGCTGCATGACGAATCTATACTAATATTATAAAGAGTTTGTTTGTTTTTTTGAACGCGGAATCTCAGGAGCTATTGGTTCGAATTGAAAAATTATTTTTGTGTTGGATAGATCGTTTATCGAGGAAGGCTTTAGGCTATATTTTATAAAGTTACGCGGGCGAAGTCGCGTGCAGCAGCTAGTTAATAATAAATGCATATAATAATCGCAGAGGCGAAGAACATAGGGAAGACTTGGAGCGAATTAAAGCGTGAAGCTCGAGATCGAACGGGATGGCAGCGCATTGTGGTGGCCCTCTGCCCCATCTAGGGGACATAGGAATATAAAGAAGATATAATAATAGGGTGAATACCTGAAAAAAAAAACAAGCATATAAAGAGGTTTGCAATACATTTATTAAGGTAAAAGCACCTATTACCGCGGTATGCAAAATCGGCATCAATTACCGAGGTATCCGATATATTCGTATTTAAATTTAATAACAGTAACTTTAGCACGATACTATTTCCGACAAGTTCTAACTTGAAGTGTTTTACATCGATTTAATGGGCATTGGTAGACATACCAAAGATGAACAGATCAAAAACGATTAATTTGTGCGACGGGAACGCAGAATCAGGTTGTGTCCATACAAGCAAGGGGCAATTCACGTAAGGACACTCATATTTTTGTTTCGTGATTTTTAAGGTAAAATACTTTATAATTGACTACGGAAGATGTTTACTTGTTTTTGCGTATTTCTAGGAGTATTATCTTTTACTTTTCATGGTAAAATTTTCAATAAACACATAATAACATTAAGAAATAAAACTCGCGGTGATAGATGCCTAAAATTGGAGGCAGCTTCTAATACCGAGGGTACACTCGGTAATGGAAATATTGAGGTTCCTATTTTGCTTATTATATTTAAATTATTTATTATCTCATTAGTAAAAATTGATCAATCTTCCAGTCCTCATGTATTCTATAAACGAAAAATCTATTTTCGATGTATGCAAAATCCATTAAAACTCATTATTTTTATAAAAACTCATAGCACTTAAAGTATAATTTTGTACTGGGTGTCAAAAACGTCATAAAATATATGCAATATTCATTTGAGAAAAGAATGATAATACGGCATATCTTGTTATTCAAAATACTGTTTTTCATGAAGATTTATCTCTATTTTTTTGAAGTGACACCAAAAAATCTTTCTGGTATTCTTTTTTTAAGGGTCGGAATTATATTTAAAAATATTGTATACTACTCCCATTAGCGCGGCATACCTCGGTAATAGATTATATGAGAATCTATTAACGAGTGCAGAGTACTCGGAAATACAGTTTTCATATAAAATCTATCACCGAGTGATAAGGCAACCAGTATTCGTATTCGTATCGTGTTGTAGTAACCAGTGTCCAAATTTAGGGTTCCGTTAATGAATTATTCTTGATAAAAATATTTACAAATAATGTTTCATAACAAAGACGGTTATATCATGTTACTCTGCTGTGATTTTGATTTATTGATCATTAATCCATGACATCATAATCGAGGACATTCAGTTTTGATGTCAGGTCTGCTCTCACCCCACTGCTTTCCACTACGTCAAAAACTTTGCCACAAGTATAAGTTGGCTAGTCCCGACAAGAAATAACTGTAATTAATTTTAATTTCGCAGTAATTATGGAAAAGTTATTGGGTTTTTTGAAACGACATCCGACATTGAGTAGAAATGAAACGACAAAAGACTCAATACGAGCGCGGTTTGGAAGAGTTTTACTCGTATTTTGAACATAACGATTTGCTTCAAGTTTTTTAGGGCCCAAGACGCATATTTAACTGCAATGAAACAGCTTTTTTATGTCCGAAGAATAAGTAAGTTTTAGTAAAAAGAGGTAGCGTTTATATACGTGTTTATAATCGAGAATAATCGAATTTGTGTAATTAATATTGTTATTTTTCTCATTATAATCAACTTACATAAATAAATATATCTATAGATTTAATGCAGTTTATTAAGTACTACAAGTGAATAAAATTTAACCCTGTATAGACTGTAGATTAGTTATAATAAGCAAAATAACAGTAAGAAGGTAACTGTGATAGTCTTCTTCTACATTTATTCAGTTTCTTAATTAAGATAATAATAAAGTCGATCGCAATGTTTTGTGTATTTTTTAAATTTATTTTATTTTATACGGAACCATCAGGACAACAAGTATTATTTTTCTTCTATACTCGGTAATAGGAGCCACATACCGCGGTAATAGAAAAAGCCTTTGAGCATGCCTCGGTAATAGGGGATGTCGACTTCCTGTTTTAAAAAAATAATTATAAATACTAGGCTTCAAAATAAATAAAAAGAAGTGAGAGAAATCAATAATAAAGAGTCCCTAAAATGTTTAAAAAAATGCTTACTTGCCGAGGATAGACCTGATTACAAAATATTTCACTCTAAAGTCAAAATTCCCCGAAATACCGCGGTAATAGGTGCTTTTACCTTAAAGACTTTGAGGCAAAATCAGCCATGGAAGGAAAGCTCGACGGAATCCATTTTGTTATGGTAGGTGTTGACAACCTTTTTAATGTAGCACTGGCCGTTTTTATATTTTAAATCAGTGTTCTTTTTGTAGTGTCAATTTTTATATATTTTTCATGTATTTTTTTAATCATTAGCTTGTTAGATTTTCAACTGTAAATACACACGGGTTTCCTTTAAATTTTCTTTTCTTTATTTTCTTCTTTATCTTCTTATTTTAGCCTTTTTCATTTAACAGTAGGGGTTTACTCGAGCGCGTCAAATTAAGCTATGGTAGATTAATTACATGCTTAAAAGTGTCCATTTTAATAATCTGACGATTTGAACGTGACAAAAGGAAATGGGAAGGTCACAAATTAAATTGTGTAAATTTAATATCTGCTACAATGTCGACTTACAGTATTTTCAAGTGTGTGTTTTTATGGGCAAAATAACCTCAAAAAATTGTAAAATGAAAGCTGGAAACAATGAAAAAATGCTGTATTATTTTTATGTCTATTTGAATGCTATTTTCCGAGCATATTTTGATTTAGATCACATTCAGTGATTAAAAAGACCTAACAAGAATTTTTTTTTAAACCGTCAGATTAAGAAAACCCCTCCATATAATTGTCAGATTAAGGATCAGCAAAACCAGGACATCAAGCCTGGTATTAAAATCTGACGCGCTACATATTACATCGAAACTGGGCGGTATTACATCAAAACTGCTGGTATTACATCGAAACTTGGCGAAGACTCACCGACTTTGCGGCTCGCTAGGGGTCGTAATATTTGTCCAAATTCAAAAATTCAAAAACTAAATTGTAGGTCTGAACACTCTCTACAAGTTTGATAACACATATTTTTCCGATATCTATCACCTAAAAAAAGAAAATTGCAAAAAAACTAATTTCACTACCTACATTTTTGATTTTTTCGATCGATATCTCGATAACGATGAAAGATAGGTGGAAAATGTATAGGACCTAAATTATAGAGCATAAAAAAAGAAACAAAAAAGTATTTCATCCCAATTTTCGTATCTCGACGGAGAGCCGAGTTATTGTAAAAAAACTGAATTAAACGCTTTTTTCAAGATGGCGGAAAATGCAACCAAGATATCTTGGTCGAGTTTTTCAAGTTAAGCTTTTCTAGGCCTCCCCCACATAATATCAAAAATTTAGCTTTCCCGGTTCACATTATTTTTATTTTCAATTTCTTGGTTTTTATTCTTCATGGCGGGCCCAGGCTCATGAAAATCTTCTGGGCAGTAGGTGTTACCATCCTCAAAGATATTTAGTATAAATATTAGAAAAAAAACAATAGCTAATTAAGTTTTCGTTAGTAAAACATAAATACTGAGTATAAAGTAAAAAAAAGAGTACTTAAATAGTATTTACTCAGTATTTACTCTGGCTTGAGTAAATACTGCAGTGCTTACCCATCTATACTCGGTGGTGGTTAGGGTAAGGAAAGGTAAGGAAGCAGTGGTCTCGTACTTCCTACTAAGTAGTAGGACTAAGTCTCATTAAGATCTATCTAAAGACGTGTCGCACGTCTCTGGAGGTATGAGATTTATAAAGAATAAAAAAGGTTGAAATCGGTTGTTGGCGGTAGTTGGTATAATTTCGGTCTTCAGTTGTGTTTCAAAATGAACCTTACTGTTAAGAGTTATGGTAGAGTTAGGAAGTTATGAATAAATAAATAAATTAGTGTTGGCGTCGCCACGTCAACAACATTTGAACAAAAACATTTGTTATGAACAGTTAACGAGTTTTAAGAATTTCTGTGTTGCCATCATCTAAGAAAAAACTACTAAAACAGATAAAGCTTAAAAAATCTGTTTTAACAATTCATTAATTTTATTTTAGTCCAAAAGCCCTCCTATTTATAATATTAGTAATTTAAAACGGTGTTCTCTTTTGAAATCGGTAGGGTGAGAGCGTCCCTATAGTAGTTGCAAATTAAAAGGCAAGGAGGGCTCAGGGGACGTGTATTTCGATTTGGTAAGATTTGCGGAGGGTGAAGCACAACACGGTCTGGCCTATTCTCTATGGTCTAAGGGCAATAATCAATCATTAATTACATCTAGTCACATTTACACGCCACATGTTACTGTACGTGCGTCCAAGCGGTCCAAGTGAATATTCACTGTACTCGTTACCTTTTATTATTACCCTTTCTCTTGAGGACCCATTACGTTAACAGGATCACATAAATTTATTAACAATCACACATATTCAGAGGGTGATAGTAGGCCGTTCATTTTAATTTGTTTTCTCCAAGGCGAGAACTTAGCAGAAAAGTGTTGATTTCTTAAATTAAAATTAAAACTTAAATGAAAAATCAGTTTTTTGAAAATAATATATTTTATTATTGCTCAAAAATAATTTTCTCGTCACAGTAATAAAAATTTTCAGCGACAACTACATTTATTCTTATGCTATTTAATTAACTTAAGTTCCAAACTTAACTTATCGCCTACTTTTATTTCTTTTTTTAGTCTGTGGTTATCTCCGATGCATTATATAAAATGCTTATTCTGTACAATATTGAACCTAAATACACAGGCTGTTAGGTTCCGCCCTAACGGAAGTTAGTGGGTATACTAACAAAACAAAGTTGATTATGACCTTAATCCCTGCCTTAAGTTAAGAAAACTGCTAACACGGGTAATAATTGTGCTGCCACAGGTTTATAATTGTGCTGGACAATTATTTCTCTGTAATTCCTTTTTCGGCCCGCATTATGGGCCGAAACAAGAGCATTTTAGTTAAGATTGCCAATATAAATATTACTTTTACCATAGATGATTAAATAGTGCTTCTAATAGACACGACTCCTGTGCACAAAATAGGTTTAAAGTCACATAATTAAAACATTTGATTTAACCAAAGACAAGAAAGACCAAGAACACCTCTAGCAACATTGGGTACCTACTTATTCGTTAAGAAAGAATTATAGTTTTGCAACAGAACTACCAATATCTGATAAATTATTATTAGTTCATTACAATAAGAACATTTAACTGTAGATGAAGTTGCGAGAAAATAAGAGCAGATGATATGCTTATATGGGTAGAGTAGCGCGTGCAGATAAGAATCTGCTGAATGGTCCCCTTCTGTTTTCCGATCACAACGCGTGCCGTGTTGCTATTAATTTCTGAAGCCTGTCACAATGTTAATGCGTGAGCTTGTACGTAATGTGATTATATTTGCAAGTAAAATATATATTTACCGACAGGAATACGCCTACATGGTGTGATAATGAGTATCAAACACATAGGTACTGCAGTTGTTGTTATTATTATTATTATAATATGCGAGCAAGATTTTGTCTCGCTTAGATCTGGCTGGTTAAGATGATCAAGGTCTTGGATTTTAAGTTTAAATTCTAAAAAGTTAAGTGTACTTTTAAAGTTACTGGTTTATTAGTATATCAGGCATTCTACCCAAATCTGGCATAATTTTTCCATTAATAAATCCAGTTCTATAATACCTACTACTTAGTAGCTGGTATCCGCTACTTAATCCGCTATGAAAAATTAAAAATATTACTCCTGACAACATAATATGTCAGGAGCCTTTTTGGCTTGATGGGTTAGCTCTTGGCCAACAACCAGCCATGTGGCAAGAATGAGGCCTAAGATGGAGCGAGCTCACCCAGAAGATGCCTATTCACTCGAACCTTGAAAAGATTAGGGTTATATGTGCTCGGAAATACAGACCCGGCAGGGAGTTCCACACCCTGGCAGTGCGCATTATAAAGGATGTTTCAAAGCGCTTGGTCCGAAAAGGAGGGATTTCGACAAGATGAGGATGGTAGCCAGCCGTACGTTAAGCGTTAAGTTTTTATTTTTAGATAGTTGGTGCCCGCAGCTTCACCCTCGTGGAATATTTGACCTATGTCCACCCTAAAATTCTATTCTAACTACTAATGAAAGTTTTTTTTCAAGCAGATGAATTCAACGAAGATTACCTCCTACATACAAATATTAGAACAGATTACGGTATTATTACGATGTGTATTTTTTGACCCACTATATACAGATTTTATTCAGCATTTTAAAATATTTTAAGATGTAATCTGTGATAGGACTTATACGGTTTTAGAAATAAATAGAGGATTATTGTTAGTAGGTAGATACATACACAGTGGGAATACGAATGGAGCGAGCTCAACCGAATTAACGAAATGGGTTCACCATTTGCAGTTTTGATCAAAGTAAAATGCATATCGCGATATGCCCACCTGGAAATCTCGTAGGTACTGTATTAAATATACTTAATTTACATAATATTTTTGTACTATAAATATTTTTCAAACATATCAGCTATTTTACTAATTAGATGTAATCTATAATATTTTTATTTTTTAAAAAATCAATTTGTACACGTAATACCTAATGTTACCGAGATCAAAAAAATAGTTTTTTTTTGTTTGTCTGTGCATTTGTGCACACTAATCTCAGAAACGGCCTTAACCTTTGATTTGTATGCTGTTTTCACTAATGTATTGTTTTCACTAATTACCTGTATTAAACTATAGGATACTTACTATCCCGAAATATGTTTGGTCCCTGTGGAATTAAAAAAAAAAAAAAACAATCTACAGGCTATGGCTAAGATGGCTATGAACTATGGCTAAGATAAAGATAAAATTAACTAAATCTATCTAAATTAATCAAGTTGGTAGTAGTAATATTGGTAAATCTGTATTATTATTTAAAGGCTCAAAGGTGTCTTAACTTAAATAAAGAAGTGAAAGTTAGTTATAAAGTAGAAAGTTTCTGTTTCACCTCCGGCACCCGAGTTCCAAACAACGAGTGTTCGTCCCTGCGAATGTAAAGTGAGGGGAAACGTTAATAAAAATTCCGCTCTGAAACAACAAATTAAACGAAGCCGAGCCACTCGAAAAGCCATAAGTACTCATCTCAATTGCTGCCGATAAGAAATCCTTGGCGATGTATTCGAAGCACGTTCCGGCTCACGGTTTTTTCTCGCTATGCTGCCGTGGCGTTTAAAACGAATTGACTCTTAAATTCTTCACAATGAAATGTTGTCGGAGTTTTATTAAATCGAGTGTAACCATTCCTAACATTACGCAAATGGCGGGACCTCCCCTACATCTGTCGCAGGGATGCACCCCCTTAATAAGTGTTAACGCTCGCCGGCTGCGATGAACACTCGGGCCCGGCTCAAGCGAAATCTCTACAAATTCTTGATACAAATTAATGCCGCGGGAGGACTCCGTGAATGTCTCTTGTAATTTCATTTCATACTTCCACGGCGAGGCACCCCAACAAAACGTTACACACGAAATTACTTATTCGGTTTGCTTAGTAATAGACTCACTGCTGCTGTACTGGCTAATTAGGTATGTTGTGTGTCTTTTAGAATATAGAGATGGGTTTGCACGAGTTGCACGCGTGGTTTTGTGAAATCTATTATCACATGGATACTCTATGTGTCTATGTTAGATACATACATAGAGACAGTTATCAAGGCCTTATCAAGGTCACTAAGTCGTTTGAGTAGGTAGTAACGACAATGGGTCGATGAGATTATCAAAAGCACTGTACTACACTTTTTTTATAATCGGACAAAGTATCTGGAAACACGCAGGCGGACAGACCATTCCGTTCGGGATGGGTCTATTGGACTATTAAATGTCTGTTTAATCTAACATACAAATCCTAAAAACGAATCAACAGATTAGTCTAAATGTGAAATCCAATCAGCTCACAGTGAAACTTAACACAATAACATGATACAAATTGCGATTCATATCTATTTTTCAGACCATTAACCGTGAACAATAACAGGGCGCGCGGCGCGGGCGGAGCGGGCGAGAGTAAAATAAACGCCGGGCGAAATAGTTCCGAACTGGTATCATCGTTGCAAATGTAAATGAACAATTAAAGTGCTCGCCGGTCCAGGGACAATGATGATAATTATTTTAGTTTGCTGTCGGCGTGGTTGTCAGTCGGCGCCAGCGACCGCCCGCCCGCGCCCGTTGGAATGCTTCTGGACCCCTATTTTCGCCATTAAACAGCGACACTTCTGCTGTTCGTAAATTATTATCAGCGAACGCTTTCATTACTCCATTCCGTAACAAAGGAACTCTCCAAATGTACGTACTGATTCAACTTCAGTTCGAGTGCGCCTTCACTGCTATTGTTCGCGGCCAGAAATCATGACTCGTATTAGGCCTGAGGTGAAATTTTGATTAATTCCTTACATTCTGGCTGTAGCTAGTTCCGAGGAGGAACTTAGTTGAAAGGTGGCGACAGATTTGAACAATTACATTTTCCCATATCTTTAATATATTGTTATAAGCTTTGTTAGGTACCTCTATTGAAAGCATTTGATCTTTAGTCTATCTTGACTTATTTTGTTGAATGAAGTAAAACATACAAAACCTTTCTAAGTTTCTTCAAAAAGCTGCCATTGTAATTTACAAGCTTAAAGGAAAATCACTACAAAGTCCTAACCACAGTTTGACGCCCGACGCAAAAACGGGATGTTATAATTTTGACGTGTGTGTTTATGTATCTTTCTGCGGAATCGTAGCAACAAGTAGTCTGCGGGTCACCCAACTCCTCAGCAACTTACAACAAACATGTTGTAAGCAACGTGTTTGGGCTATTTAGAAAGTCGAGGGTTAGTTTATACCTACTTAATTTAACTATAAAACAATTTTACACCTACAAAAATATAGTGACTATAATATTGTATTAAGTATATACAATAAAGTAGGTAACTCATATGGTAAGGTAGTTTCCATCTCGCTACACCAAAGAGTTTTTCGAATTCTTGCACGGTTGACAGCTCTTCTGCATGCCTACAGGCGACGGTAGCTACCTACCATAAAGTGACCCTAAGCATGTGTGCCATATTTTACTAAAAAATATGTAGGTACTGATATTAAAACTCACGCCTACTTATAATAGGCAAATAGACAATGGATAGCTAAGTATCTAACTGTGACTGGTAGTAAGTATATGTATAAATATGTAATCTCATCGCACAGCTACTTACTAAATTCCCGCGACACATTAACAACGAATGTCGTTAATTAAATTTCATTTATTCGAAGCTCATTTGTGAAGTGCGTCGACATATCAGTGGTCGCGTGAGAGTTGCGCGGTACTCAAAATGGTTTGCATTCGGCACCAACGGAATGTTTTCCACTTGTAATTCATTTAACGAGTGATTTATGAATGTTCGAATTACTGAAAACTATGTGTGTCTGCCCATTTCAATATGCACTTTTCTCTTTTATGCTAGTTGTTCAAAATAAACTAGAAGCGTCAAATTAGTGAGCGATTCGTTATTTCTTCTCGAATCTCTCTCGATAGTGAATACGGTAAACGTCTGAAGCAAAATTATGCGAGTCAAGTTACGCTATATTATATTCTGTTTTGAATCATATATTAAAACTATATAAAGCTTATATTAAAACTAGCTTATATTAAAACTGTTGCACGCGACTTCGTCCACGTGACTTTATAGAATATAGCCTATGTTACTCGCTGATAATGCAGCTTTCTATAGATAGGTAAAAGAATTCAAAATCCGTCCAGTAGTTATTGAGTTTATTCAATACAAACTAAAATATAAAAATAGAAATATTTTCTCTATTTAATATTAGTATAGATGAAGTTTGATTAAAAAAAATCTTTCATCGCTCCATTGAATACTTTGTATTTGAGTACATCGATGATTTGAGTTGATTATGTAAAGCACAAAAAGAGCTGATTACATAAGAAACTAAGCTTCAGAATTTATTGTTTCCGGGGAAGAATGTAGAAAAAAATTTCTTCTTTTCAAGCAAGCGAAGCTAAGTAGTCTAAGTACTAAGTCATCCAATAAATCCGTAAGACATCTCTAATGAATAGCTCTTTTTGAAAGGAAATTTCAAATCGGTAAAATATTTTATTTCAATGGTAATACGCCCGACGACGTGCTTTTCCATGTTTTAATACTTTAGTGACCCCAAAAAGTGCAAATGAGTTAAAAATGTGAAATTTGTTTAGAAACTTATTTGCTCAGATCTGCCAGTAAACAATTACAGCGGCAAAGTTATGAAGTGGTAAATAATGGATATTCATATAAAAAATTTGTAAAAGGTATCTTCAAAGGTTGAGGATTACTGATAATTCATGGTTTGTATGGTTGAAGAATTGACTAAAGATTTGGTCAACTTGGTTCAATATGGAACGTCAGCCTTTCTGTCGAACTTAATTTCAGATTACAATTTACTTACTTAACAAAAAAAAACTTTTTTACAATTACAAACTAAACGATAAACCAAAAAAAATTATAGATTTATTATTCGTATTTTTTTCTATACTTATTCATATTTTTTCAATACGTATTACACTAATAACAAATTCGTCTATAAAAGAAATAGAAGTTCTGCATAGGTAGGTATCAAACCATTAGCCGATCAAATAAGTAATGTACCGTGTATGCTATTCAGTTGTGGTAAAAACAATTTTGTTCACTGAGCAAGTGAGCAGCTGCAGATGAGAGGGTAATTAAATGGGGATCCGGCAAATAAATCAGAATGAGCTTAATAAATACAAATTGTGATCTTACTCTGTCTAACCGTTTATAAAGTTTTTGTATGTAGGTATAATTTTTTTTTTATATATATTCACACATTCCACACAGCACCATCTAGTTCCAAAGAAAGCAACTTAATGCTTGTATTATGGATACCAGACATTTGATATGCCTACTACATACAATACTTTTTTTGTAAATACATATATTATAAATACAAAACATCCATGACTCAGTACAAAGGTAAAATGTTAACACATAAACATTTGCCCCTAGCGGGATTCGAACCCGCGACCGCTTGGTTAACAGCTACGGTTTCTAGCCGTTTGGTTACTAGACCAAACGTGACAGACAGCCACGCTGATAGTCCATTTGATGTAGATGTAGTGGTCGTGTACCTTCGGACTCTGTCGATTACTTGACATCTATGACGAGTAGGATGTCCGGCTGCACGCACTATCATCCTAACTAATGCTAATTTATAAATGCGAGTGTGAGTTTGTTTGTTACGATTTCACGCCTTAACTACTCAACCGAAAATCATGAAATTTTGCATACACGTTATCAGGTACCTATACTGAAAAGGACATAGGGTATATTTCATAGACATAGACATAGGGTATTGTAACATAATTTTAAATGTTTGGTTTTAAATTATGTTACAATACTAATGGTGTATTAAGCTTAAAAGTTTTAAACAAGGAATAAACATCTTAAAAATATAACATGCAAGGTATTTATTGTCAGTTTACGAAAGTATTTCTTTTTTTTTCAGATTGTTTAATTTTGTAATTACTTAACGCGCAAACATAAAAAAGCTACTAAGCTAAGATTTTAATAATTACCTAACACTGTAAACTTCTTACATAAATAATAAAATAGTCTCTACTTGCTCTACTTACTTGCTGTTATTTACTAACAATAAAACGACCAAAATATTACAAAATATAGGTAACGCTTTTTCTACTAATGATCTATATCGAAAAGGAGTTAATTAACATCAAATTTTAACGTTAAACATCACATCATCACACACTAATATAATATTCCGAGGTGGTCCTTTTGTGTTGAATTGATTTAATGTTGTAAGTAAATGTGATTAAAATTTAATGTGACAGTAAAATCTTATTTTAACACAACTAACCTTAACCTTAAACCTTAACTAACCTTAACCTCGGTAAAAGAATAACACAATAATAAAAAATGATAACAGTTTCTATTGCGATATTAGTTAAATTAAATTAAAAAGATTGTTGAAAAATTAATAGCATAAATAAGAACATTGAATGGATTTGTTTACACAGATAAATTAACTGTATTTTTTTCATGCCCGTGATGTTAATCATTTAGTGTTCTTAGATTTTAAAAACAATTTTAAGATATTTTCATTTTTATCTTACATTTTAAGTATATTATGAAATGCAAAACCACATGATAGTAAATTCGTAGTTATCTAAATGTATACTGAGGGAATAATAACCAAAGACCAAATAAAGTTTTTAACGAAGCAGGTTGCAAAGCTGAGCTTTATCAGCCTTATATATGTCGTATTGGTATAAATAAGCTTGATGCTATCATAAAGTAGGTTATATTTACTTAATGCATTTTTACTTAACACGAGTCTTATTCATAGGACATACTTATTGTATCACGAACAAAACTGAACCTTTTTTTTTTTTGAGTCAAATCGAATCAGAAATTGCAAAAATCATTAAGCAAGTTGGAATTTACACTTATTGTATGCCGAAATTTCATAAAAATAACAAAAAAAATCTACTTGAAAATTTTACACGTAATATAACATTTAGGCCCATTTTACTGAAAATATCGGAGGCAGTTTTCTCTTATTACGCACAAGTAGGTGTTGTTCTATTTCGTTACCGCCCACAGCTAAGCTTCATAAAATGATGAAGAACAAATAAATAATTCAAGTATATTTTTGTAAACACAAAAGCACAAAAGATATAAATTTTCATGTTTATTCTATTTTTAAGAGATGAAATTATTGTATGAGATGTAAAGTAAAGCGTAATAATTGGTATTATTCCATTATTATTTTTATGTAATTTGTATTTATAAAACACTCAACACCTCTTTTTACTTTTCTAGTACCTTAAGCGACGTTATATTTACGTAGACTAAAAAAGAAAATTTGTAATAAATTACCAATAAATAAATCACATTATTTTATATAAAAATATTTTTTAGATGTATTTAAAATATTCAAAATTCTTTTAAAAAATAATAATAAAATTAATGTATAAATAATTCAGTTATGTATTAAAAAAATATATTATCGGCCACCCCACGCTGTAACTGTATTTAGCGAATATAATTATTATTTAAAAAAATATACTTACCAGTATTTGTAAGTGTGTTATCACCTAAGCCCGTAGAAGTGTCTACATCGGCATAAGTGACGCTAAACAGCACACATGCCCACGCGCATCCTACGGAGAACAATCGCGCATAGTACGCGCCGAATCCGTGCATACGGCATTTCGCCATCTCACATCACAGTTGAGTTATCGCCAGTCAGTCAGCCTTCTACTATCATCACCAAATTAAATACAAACAGTAAAATTAAAAAAAAAAACTTTACAAACAATACATTCCTAAATAACTACAACTAATTCGACTCGACTTTTTTATTGTTGGGTTATTTTTTTTTATATTTAAAAGTTGTTACGGAGTTCGCATATAGTTTTGAGAGCCGCGATCGCGTATGAAGCTTGTGCAGTGGAACGGGAGTACTACGTGGTGGTCGCGAGAACACTGTCCGCTAGCTGACATCGCGGCTACGACCGTCTCCTTTGAAGTTGTATCACCTCGCAGAAGTCGCGAGGAGGGCCACTGCGCGCGCACCCTCCTAGTTAACCAATCGGACTACGGGGGTGGGACCACGCGTAAAGACGCACGGAAGTATATGCGAAGGCCTATGTACAGACGACATCGGACAGGTGGTTTCGCGACCGTAATTAGCCCTCTTATTACTTATTTTGACGTAAACATGTGTAAATGCTGAATGATTGACAGTTGACAGTGCTCGTTGGAGTCATCGAAATAATAAACATCTCTGCGAAGGAGAGTCTCTTTAGAAAAATGTTTAGTTAAAGCCAAATCTGGTAGGTGTTTGTTTAGAAAATATATTCTCTTATAACGCGAACGAGGTGTATTTTTTTTTTGTTTTCCATTTACTTATATTATACTTGCCTAATTATATTATACTTATATTATACTTATACTTATATTTATATTATACTTGGTTTAAGTAGCAACTCAAGTTATTTAAAATTAATTTACTTTAGCAACTTTAAATTTTTATATAATGTTTTATTTGTCCAAATATTTTAAATATGTATTACCATAATATTAAATCCATTTAATCTGATATTATAATGATAACTGATATAAAAAACAAATACATTTATTGTAATTGTAACACTTATTTAAACAAATGTTTATAATCAATTATTTAATTTATTATAATTATTATTTAGTTTAACTGATTAATATAAGTAGAATAAAAAATAGCAGTTCAATAAAACCAACAAAACTCAAGTAGCAAGTAGGTACTGTACTAAATAACTATAATACCATCATATAGAAGCCATGGTTGATTTTAATCAAAACTATTTCTTTGTTTGACTTTTATTAGATTTTTTAAACAAAATCTTGAATTCAAAATGAACAACAAACTTATTTGCATTGCATTATTTTCGTGCTTTTGACCAAAAATATTTACTTACAACTGAATCTTTTACAATCTACTACAATATTTAAATTGTTGCAAATATATTGTAAAATGCATAACCAATATAAAAGAAATACCTAACCAAATACTTACTTATTTTTATTAGTAACTTTTTAGGTGATTTCTTAACTCATAAATGATTTGGATCATAATCGTTTTTTATATTTTATAATGTAAAAGTAGCAAGTTTTTATAGTGCAAGGTGAAAGTTATGTAAAATATTCCCTGCAGATACTTACCCATGCATCTAGATAATTTTATACGTAACTAGCTGGTGCCCGCGACTTCGTCCGCGTTCTGGATGAAAGGTACCCTATGTCCTTTTTGGAGTCCCAGACAACGTGTATGCCAAATTTACAACGCCATCTAGGGAATTCTGTTTGAAGCAATGTAGTACTCTAATTCATCTAATCTCACTTCGAATAATGGAAAAAGTCTGTTAACAGATGGCACTACATGTTAGTTATAGTTTATAAAATTACGTTACGTGTTAATAAAATTAAAGCTGCTGCCCGCGACTTCGCCCGCGTAACTTAGTAAATTATGTACTTAAACCTTCCTCGAGAACCACTCTACCCATTAGTGAAAACCGCATTAAAATCCGTTGCGTAGTTTTAAAGATCTAAGCATACAAAGGGACATAGGGACAGAAAAAGCGACTTTGTTTTATACTATGTAGTGATACTTAACAAGACCAAATTAGGTCTCATACCTAGAAATGTTAGAAATGTTCAAAATATAAAATTACCAGCAAAATACTTGACATGGACATTTTCCGTGATAACGTTTAAATAATTAAAATTGCATTTTGTTTCTTTCGTTTGTTATTAATTTCTTTAATTTTAAAATGTTGGCTATGTTCTAAACATTTATACGTAAAAGTCATATATTAACATTTAGGTCTTTCTTGAAATATATTGGGTATTTTTAGACAACAAGATACTGATTTATAAAACTATACTAAAGCCTGTTTGGACTTACGGTATCCAGTTGTGGGGCTCCGCCTGCGTCTAAAACTTGACTATCATACAAAGACTTCAGAATTCTGAGTCTATGCAATGCACCCTGGTTCGTTAGAAACGATGAAGTCCATAACGTACTTAGGATGAATACAGTCAAGGAAGAAATAGTAACTCTGGCTGCTTCTCACAGAATCAGGCTTAAAAACCATCCTATCCAGCTTGGCTAATAACACCAGGCTATGTAATACGTCACCCCATTAGTTAATATAAACTAAGGGGTGCTGAGGGTACTTATACATAATATAGGGAATCTACTCTTGAAGACTTTCCCTCCTCGACACGACTGCAAACCATCTGCTTAAAGTCGACGACTGATTGCAGATTTGACTGAGGATAAAAAAAAATATTTGGTTTACACTGTTAAATTTATACAGGACTGTGGTCGAAGCTATGTTAAGTTCTTACAAGTTTAATTGTCCTATTAAAATAATATATTGTTGGTATATCTATTAATAAATAAATAAGGACGCTGTCGAACTTGAAAAAATAATACCAGGAATGAGATGGTACAAGCGTAATAGGTTCTGACATCCCTCGCAACGGCACAGTAACACCTCCAATGTTAGGCACTGCCTCCAAACGGGCTACCCATTTTATGACTGCAGAAATCATTGTATCTTTTTTAACGTAGGGAAATCCTTATAAATACCCGGCAGTAATAGGGAACGTTTCGGGGTTATGATGAATTCGTACCGGGTATATAAACACCCAACGATTTCCTAGCGCGGCTGTATAAGATGGGCGAGGTCGCGGGGACGTTATAACACGACATAACTTGAAACCACACCACAATCACTGTCCTTCTGACTTTGATTTGATCTTCGAAACATTGTGAACTTTTTATAAAGTTCTGGAAGTAAAAGTCCCCCTTGTCAATTATTATACGCAAAGGGCATACAGCGCTCTGCGGATCCAGTATAATTACGCTTTCAGAATGCTGTTGGGGCTTCCAGTATATTCGCAGAAGCGAAAGTTTCCATGCATCATGAAGCGTTACGCCTCCTTGTGGAGCCATGTACACTTGTGTAGGCCAAACAGAACCAACAGCATTAGGTTACGTTGTCTAACCTAACAGATGATTCTCACCTCTGTTGAGTCAATGGCTCATGAGCATATTTGCGAGTGTGTCAAGTATCAAATAAAACTATGTAAGTATTCGTTTATATTATAGTTACTCACATTGCTATAAGTAAAACTGTACCTACTACCATTTAAATATCTCTGGTCCAATAAATAAAATTTATTATTATAAAATGGAATAATATCAAAAAACAAGTTTGGATTGAATCCTATCTCATCATAAATTAATGTATGTTTTCTGTGGGATCCATGCCGAAATTTCAAAAAAAAATCGGCTTAGCAACTAGCTTAGCATAAAAGACATTCAACTAATCAGTCAGTTTGTACGAACAGTGTAGAAATCTGGAGTAGGTACTGGATCGTGGAACGACTTGTTTTTTTTTTATATATAAGTATCTATATTATAATATATAAGGATCCCATCAAGAAAGTTTTTATTTTCAATCTACAAAATCACGGGTTTGTCGAAATTCGTCTAGTCTACTTCTAATTTTTTTTTCGATATCAAAAAGTTTCTCAAGTGAGCATTTAGCCTACAGAGAACCAAAAAAGTTGGAGAAGCTTGTGATGGTTGGAAAAGTGGATAGCAAGAGATCTCGTGGCCGGTCTCCTAGCCGATGGACAGGCCTTACAGTTGCGAAGGCTTTGAGAAAGGCTAAGGGCAGTAGGGTGGAATAAAAGCAGCAGGTGGTCAATGCCGCGAAGTCAATTCAGAGCGGGCACGACCTTCACCGATGTGGACGAAGCCGACTCTATCTATCTATACTTCGCTTTTTACCACATTCGCTATTCGTCCACTTTATAGTCATCTCTAAAGTACAATTGATTAGAAAATATTTCGTATCTTATAAAATGGGCTTTAAATGTTTATTTTTATTTTTAACTATATTACTTTAAACGACACTGTTAATTGCTACTGAGCATTTTTATAATAAGAAAATATTTAACATTTAGTGTGGCGCTTTAGTAACATTTTATTTACGGTGATTTATACACAACTTCCTATTTTCATACCAAGCCCCAAAGCTACACAAGCGCCATTCTTGACAGTTTACGAACCACTATTTATTTTAATACATAGTTGTAACTTGTTAAAAACGCGTTGCCACGTGACGACCGCCTCGCTTCGCTTTACGTTGTAATTTTTTAAACACCATCTTAGAACAGACAGACTGTTGACAGTAGGCAAACAGCTCATTGTTATACCCAAGGATTTTTTAATAATAAAACAGGATTGATAACTTCAAAAAATTGCTTTTAAAAAAGTAACTGTATTACCAATAGTTAGTGTATTTTTCATTGTGCCTTACACATGGGCTAAACCGAGAAAAAAAGAGATAGCCAAACTAAGGCCTTGTGTCCCTTTCTTTCATCTTACCAGACTACAAAAATGTATTTCATTAAAAACTTAGATTCAAAAATCTTAGATCAAGCACTATGTATATTAATTGTAGTTCAATTATTTTAATAGTTTTTAAATGAAATTATTATAATAACATTAATTTTGTGATATATTACTAAATTACAAAAGATAATATTTATAGTTTCAGTACTATTTTTTTTTAATTTTCTACTGGCATCCCTATGAAATGTCATGGTGGTGTTTTTAAATAGCAGTTTACATATTGTTTTTTAAAATCGTTTATAGAAATAAAATTTAAAGTTAAAATCGTGAAAACGTGTTGCGTGTATGCTTGTCCGAGCGAATCCTATGGTGGTTGCAATATATCTTTTCACAGGTAAGCTAAAAATAACATAATAATAAATCTACCAACTATGTTAACCATAAATTTGTAACGTTGGTGGATATGGTTATGTACAATTATGTTAATCTAGTAAATCTAGTTGGTCCGGCAAACTTCGTGCTGCCTCAGAAACAAAACTCGTACCATTTGTATAGAAAAAAATTTCGAAAAAGACATTTTCTATTTTGTACAAACAAATTATTGTTTTCGCAATTTACTTTACTTTCCTATATTTACTACATATATATTGTAATTTACTTTACTATATTTAAAGCTGAAATATCAAATACCACTCATCCTTAATATACCTAACCAGGACGCTCAGTACACCGACCTAGTAAAATGTTAATGAAAGGTCCTCGGAACGTATCAGGGATAGAAAAGTAGGGTTTGCACAATGTCATAGAGAGTGGGTATCCCATCCCGTTCATACATTTTTTACAGTCCATACAACTTTTTTGGAGTTTTCAAAGCGGGATATCTCCAAGACCGTGGGCAGTGTCTTTAGCGAATAACCATCGATACATTTCTCAGTAATCGTCCATTGCTTATGTGTTTATTTATTTATGTTTATATTAAAAGAAACTGCTACTACCTATATATTAGTAATTTTTGTATAAATATCACTGTAAGATTTCCTTGAAAATAAATAAATAGAACATTTAAATTAGTCTTATACAACAAAAATCTTATGGTCGACCTATTAGAAAGGGACACACGGCTCCTCTTCTATATATCCTACTTGGCCCGCTTTTTAGCCGAAAGTAATAAATCCTTATTATTATATTAAATCCATGGTTATACCATTTGATTGCTCTATAATCTGCCATTTTGACATTTACTTACGCCAAGTTGGCTTTTGTCATTGTCAATCGTCTCCTCTGTCATATAATTTATTTTTCTCCTTTTTTTTTTTAGTTAGTAGTTTCAGTAATACATGAATGTATTGTCGCGGTTTTTTTTTTCATTCTTGTGATTCTATAAAACCAAAAATACATATTTAATTTTTACGCAAATATGTACTGCTGATCAGTCAGTAAAATGGATCCAAGCAATTACTCAAATCGGAATGGCTTAGATGTTCACTACGTTCGTAATGACGACGAGGCGGTATTCGATAGAGCTCGTATGAGAAGACAATCAGGTGGCTTCGTAGACTTAGGGAATGAATCACAATATGGTACAGGTGGACATCAAGCTTCCGGAGCAAATGAAATTTTCGCCGATGTACAGGTATTTGTGACTGATCTTATTGTTTTTGGATAGTATCCGTGACATCATCAATGATTTTTAGATGTAGATAGAAACATTTATTTGCACAAACATGACACACATACAAAAAGAATGACAAAAACACATTTTAAGTTAATAAAAATAGAGATTTTGATATTTAAAAATAAACCATAAAAGCATGTAATGTTTTTATTTTTTCAGGGTGATGTTCCTTGGTGGAAGTCAAACTTTTTCATATCCCAACCAGTACTTTTTGGGACATGGGATGGAGTGTTTACATCTTGCCTTATCAATATTTTTGGAGTGATAGTATTTTTACGAACAGGATGGATGGTTGGTCAAGCTGGTTTAGTAAATGCAGTTTTAATAGTAATTTTTACAGGTAATTACTTAATTATTTGTTACACACAGTCATCGAAATGTACATAGAATATGCATAGACTAAAAATACCTAAATAAAAATGTCTAATTTTCATGAATCGAAATTGTACTCTTATAAAACTGGCTACTATCTATAGTCATGTAGTAGGGTACTCTGCGTTTCACAATCAAATAACTACATGAGTACTGTCTTGTTAATCCTTTATACTTAATTCCGCCATGCACTTGCAGCCCCTATGGTGTTGCTTATGTTATTGGTGATGGTAGCCACCTACCATCAAGTAGACCGTCAGCCTGTTGTTCACATAAAAAAAATGTTATTAGTATTGTCTTGAATCTTGTTAATAACATTTTATATTCTAATCACAAAATTGTTTTGTTTTTCAGTATTTGTAGCATTGATCTCAGTGTTATCAGCAGTTGGTATATGTGAGAGATGTAGAATAGAGAGTGGTGGAGTATATTTTTTACTGGCTCATACTCTTGGCTCTCGATTAGGTGGAGCACTGGGAATTGTATATTGTTTTGGACAGGTAAGTGTGATACTTATTTTTATTTATAATCTTGCATAAATTGTGCTAAAGTTTTTAATTATTAATGAAGTATTGATAAGGTGCATTTTATAAAATGTATAAAAATTTGATATATCAAAAGACCTACAGCACGGTCTTTTGATTGGTGCCTTGGTGCATTTGGTGTGGACATTGCTGTTTTAGCTCGTGAGCCAATTCCAGTTGACATTTGAAAATTTATACTTATGGAAAATTATTTCTGTATTGATTGTGACACTGATAAAGTTTTTTTACCCACTAAAGTCATGGTCTTGCTTCAAAATGCGCATGTTTTCTTTTTTAAAAATAATAATTGGCTGTCCATTTGAGAGCTTCTGCCTCAGCCTGCGCTTCACGAGCTAAAACTGCGAGCCTGCCTCACTAGCCCATGCAGATTGTATGAATGCAGCTAAAGAGTTGTTTTATTAGTCTATAAACTAAATTATATCTGTATTCCAGGCTGTTGGATGTGCCTTAAATGTGTTCGGTTTTGGAGAATCCATGGCCAATTTAGTTGGTGCAGAAAATGCATGGGTAGCACGAAGTTTTGCAGTGGCAGCGGTTCTATTACTGGGCACTATAAATGTTGCCGGCGTTAAATGGGTGGTCAAGTTGCAGTTTGTACTACTTCTAGTTATACTATTGGCAGCGTTTGATTTCTTTGTGGGCTCATTTACATCTGTACCTAGTAAGTAGTCATAGTGAAATTATTTTATTAGATATAAGTTTACTCAGTTTCAGTTAGCAATTCAAATACGAGCAGGTATTTGAAGTTCTACTACATGAATGCTCAATGGTGATAAAGAGTAAATTGTAAAGAATATTTTTTGAGAAAATAAAAATAATGACTGCTACAGCATAGGACCAACATCTTAATCAATCGATAAAAAGGATGAGTGAACATATTAATAAAACCAGGGGTCAGCCTGTCTGTGGAGCTAACATTAAACATTGTTCCGTTTAACGTTTAGTACTAATTTTGTTTCTTGTCAATCTTACAGGTGCTGAATTTAAGGGTTGGCTCGGTGGTGCCATGGCTAACAACACATGGGCTGACTATCAAGAGGGGTACACTTGGTTCAAATGTTTTGGAGTGTTCTTTCCCACAATAACAGGAATATTGGCTGGTATCAATATGAGTGGGGACCTCAAGAATCCCTCAGTCAATATACCAAACGGATCACTTGCAGCTATTGGAACAGGGTAAATAATTATAATTCATCGTCATATTGTTAAAAGTCACAGATAAATTTAAACATTTGTCTAAAATGTGCAGATTCACTTGAGAGAAATGGCTCGACAATTAGTCTGACCAATTCTTTCAATATCTAATAACAAACTAACAACTCCTTTCTTATAACATAACTTTTAAATGTTTAGTTTTGGTTTGTGAGCAAACATTTTTTTTTTTGTTGTATGCGGAATTACTCTAAAATATATATATATAAATTTATACTCTAAAAAAATTATTAACATTAGTCCAATTAATAAAAATTTAGTGGTAAAACTAAAACTAAACTAAACTAGTTGTAAAACTGAAAAAGAAATACAAGGAATCTCATTGTGCCACGAATAAGATCTTGCTTCATTTTTTTTTTTGTTTATGAGGGCATAGTGGACCACATGAACAGTGCTTATGTAGAGTTATATGGAGTGAAAATCGGTTATAGCGACCTTCATTATTATCATCATCATCAGTCACCGGACTTATATGACTTGACAACATAATTCATAATGTCCCTCATAATTAAAAAATTGCTCAAGTATAACCGATCAGTCATTATATCTGGTTTGTACTGTATTTCTTTTTGCATAATAAGCTGTAATAGAGTACAAATGACAAATGTTTATTTTCAGAACATTTTTGTACCTAATGTTTGTGATAACATTGGCCGCAACAGTCACTCGGGAGGCTCTGTTGAAGAATTTCTCTATAACAGCCGACATATCAGCGGTGACGGTGATGTTACTGGCTGGTCTGTACATCAGCTCAATGAGCTCGTGTCTCGGCGCAATGTATGGAACACCGCGCGTACTACAGAGTATCGCCAATGAAAGAGTAGTGCCCGGACTCGAAGCACTCGGACGTGGGGTAACCACTTTTGTTCCATTTTTTTCTTTATATTTTTTTGATTCTTTACATTTATGAATCTCAAGTTGAGATAAAAGTTGCTTCAGATACTAATATTGAATCAAGTTCCAAAATACTTTTACTATCCAAAGACATTCACCACATTTAGTTTTACGAAATATTTGTATGCAATGTATATGTTTGTTATGACAATTTCTAATCTACTCTGGCAAATATGTTTCCTCGCGATGTTTTCCTTCACTATTAGACTAATGGTCATTGTTTCTATAAAGTAAGAAACACTCAGATGTCTAGGCCTGTAGGGTGCTATCCTAAAGTATTTGATGGTACTATGAAACGTTGTTATTTAGTTGTAACATTTTATTTTCTTATAAATCTTTCAATTATATCATTACAAAAATCTAACCCACCCTTTTTCACACGTTGTTTTCTCGAAACTCTTTTTTCTTATTACCATAGAGTAAGTTGTATCACATAAAGTTATAAATTACTCTACGGGTTTTTTACATAGAAGGAACAACGGGAAAGTGTACATTTTAATTAGGTTAACAATTATCACCATCTGATTTATCGTGTATAATGTGGCTCTAGCGTGAGTAGCGGGCATTATAAACCCGCAGGGACATCATAGCCACTGGTTCAGTATATTGGTGAAATGATCAGATGATCAGAGTACTTTGATTTGCGTTCCAGAGAGGCCCTAACAAGGTGCCGCTGTACTGTATGGTGGTAGTGGCGGTGGTGACCATCACTTTCATCATCATCGGCGATATCAACAAGCTCGCGCCCATCGTCACCATGCCTTTCCTCATCACATACGCTAGCATCGATTACTCTTACTTTGCTCTCGCACAAACCTTTGATTTGCAACATAGACGTGAAATGAGGTATTCAATGTTTTCTTTTATTATCTTTATTTTCTTTCATACTTTATTCATATTGAATTTTTTTTTGTTTAAAATATTCATTACTACCCCCTTTATTTTACAATGTAACTGCACTGCTTCTAACTTAGATTTCATCAACATCAAACATAAATTATATATATAGCAAGATGTGAAAACTTTTTGAGGATTTTCAAGCATTCTCGGTTTTTCAATGTTATAAGTAAATATTAAAGTTTTGTATGTTTGTTAATCAATGAATTTAGACACAGATACGTCTAAAATTGGACAGATAATATATTCTCAGTATATTTTCTTTTAATTTTTATAAATTATACAAGTATCTTTATCAATTATGGCCTATGTGTTACTTTTATGAATAAAGAATAAAGCTGTTGGATTTAATCTAATTTCGTTGTTTTTGGGGCGAAAGGTAACAAGCATACATTCATCCTCACAAACTTTTGCATTTATAATGTTCGTAGGATGTTTCCAAAAATATAATTTATTTTAAAGGTTCCAAGGTCAATCGCAAAGGGACACTCAAGTGTACGGCGCCACTGGCAGTGACTTGGATCTCTTATTCCCCGAAAGAATAAGACACAAAACAGTGGTATGTGATTTCATTAGACTTAATTCAGATTTAAAACATATATATACGAGTATGTACACGAATTTTAAATGTTATCATACCGTCATTAATTCAGATGCCTTAATACTTGATAGGTGTTTTTTCGACACTATAAATATCCAGTATTTCATTAAAATACTTTGGTTCTTATTATTATTAATTGCAATAGTCGTAAACTATTGCAATTTCAATAGAGCCCACGATGTAAGTGAATTCATGTCTTCAGAAAATCAGACATCCACATTATACTTATTAACAGGCTGACGGTCCTGTAAAGCTTCGGTCACACACAGCAAATACTCGCCGCGAATGCATTCGCTGTTCGCACGAATAGTCAACTCGCGGCGAATAGGCATTCGTGGCGAGTATTCGCTGTGTGTAACCGATGCATAACACAAGCAACGCCACACAACGGGTTAACGGTGACCTGTGTAATGAATGCAGGAGTACACGCCTTCGCCGACGGAGCCTGCGCTGAGCAACGGACGCGCAGGAGGCGACGCCACTCGTCCCAGCGCCAGCGTTCACTCCAAGGACAAGAATTGGTACTCGCACCTCTGCAACAGGTGGCTCTCCTTGGCCGGGGTTAGTAACACCTTTGACTGTTGTTGCTCTTGTTGCTTGTAGCTATAACATTTTGGCCAGGCGTTAGTTTTATTTTAAATGATCCCTTGGGTACTTTTTTTCTATTCCTTTTCTTGTACGTGTATGCTAAATTTCATGATGATCGGTCGAGTAGTTAAGGCGTGAAAAGGTATTTGACAGACATTTACTTTCACATTTATAATATTAGTATGAATGTTACTCGCTGATAATGGTGCTTTCTATATATTCGGTTCAGTAGTTTTTGAGTTTATTCATTACAAACAAAAATATAAATTTTCTATTTTATTTTTAATTGAAAATGCGACTGAAAAGCTTGTTGTTAATAAAAGTGGAATGTGTATCTTCAGGTCGCCATAAAGCTAGTGCTGATGTTCCTGGTGAACTGGGCGTACGCCGTGGGCTGCCTGCTGTTGCTGTGGGTGGTGTGGCTGTACATCGGCGCCGCCAACCCAGCCGTCAAACCCGGTCGCGCCTCAGACTTTCGATTTTTCCACTGGCTCAAGATCTCTTTCCTGCAAGCCATCGGGTAATTATATATAGTAATAGCGCCCTGACCCACTTACATTCAACAAAAATTCGTCTTTTTCATTGCAAAAGTCTTGATGGTATCGACCAACAGCTGTTCCACTCCACCCTGTCCTCACCCTTTCCTAGCCTCAGCCTCAGCCTCAGCCTGTCCTCAGCCTCAGACAATTTTATTCGTGTATATTTATATCAAATTCCTCTACTTGTATAATGTTTATTTTTAAATGTCTGTGTTGCTTTCTCTCAAAAAAAAAATTAAAAAAATTACGACTGAAGCGCTAGGGGCACGACAACTCCTACAAAATCAAACGGTTAAATGGTGAAACGATCCCTCGGGTAGGGAATAAATATCTAGCTAATAAACTATCTGTGTGCGCAATTTCATCCAAATTCGTTTTTGCGTGAAAGTGTAAAACAATTATAATATTAGTAGGATCTATTATAAAAATTAAAAAGAGCGTTAATTTTGGTGTGTGACAGCAAGCGGCCTATGGAGTTCGAGCAGCTGGTGGTGACGCCGGTTCACTCCGCCATGCCCACCGAGGCAGAGAGGCTGAACGACGACAACGAGGACTTCGCGTCTCGTCGCCGCTACCACCAGTCCACGGCTGCGCCCCTCACCGCCGTCGACCATCTCGTCGACGTGCGCACCTAGTGTGACTCGGTCAGATTCACCTATTGTATTCAGTGTCAGATTAAGTGACGCGTGCACCTAATCTGACTCGGTCAGATTCACCCATTGTATTCAGTGTCAGATTAAGTGACACGTGCACCCTCGGTCTGATTCACCCATTGTATTCAGTGTCAGATTAAGTGACGCGTGCACCTAATCTGACTCGGTCAGATTCACCCATTGTATTCAGTGTCAGATTAAGTGACGCGGTTGTCACCTATTGTAGGCACCGGCACCTGACTTGGCATGGTTTTAACGTAGTGGGGCGTCGATCGACTATAACACAATAGATACACAGTCTCATACAAAACAAAACCCAATAAGTGGCATAACGCTTAAACCTTACATAGATATATATTTATGATGCGTTTGCATATTATGTTGCAAACTATATAAGGAAAACTGTTAAAATTTACATACAGTTTTTACGAAATGAAACTTATAAACTGAAATCGTAACATTGTTTGCGGTTGAACGGATCGAATTATACTAACACAAAAACGGCACCCAAATGTTCAAGTTGCTCATATGCTGAGGCAATTTTTTTTAGCTGATTGTGTATTTAGTATCATAGTCGATCGACGTATGTCATACACACAATGTGTAAATTATTTTCATCTCTTGTTACATAAATATTTTCTTGAGAGACATATCATAGAAAAACTGAACATGGATATTTTTTAAGTCTATATTTTTCTATCTCAAGTAAAGAATAAAAAAAAACCATTGATAATTTCTGACGTTTCTGTTTCAATTTTCGTTGTAATTTAATAATAAATTAACACAATTATTATGTCAACAAATAATTGTTACTTTGACAATATTGTATTTATTAATTAAATTTTACACCAGCTCTGTTGACATTTAATCAATATTGTTAACAAACTTGTCTCAGTTTGCAAGACTTATGAGTTGCCATTCAAGATCTCTCTTGAACATCGTTGATCTCTGTCTTCTCTGTCTTTCACGGTTTGTGTGAAAAGGCCAATGATACTCTTAAGTAAGTTACCTACTTCTAGGGCCGGTGCACATTGGAGGGTGGCACGGCAAAGTATATATTTTTTTCGTACTATTTTGTATATCTTCGCTTTTAAGACCACCATTCACGGGCACTCCATTTGGCAGCGCTCCACTCCATCACGACATCGGTGGATGACATCCAAATTCTTATCATAGAAAATTCACGTGGTTGTTTACATTCACAATGAAAATTTGGAGTGATGGAGTGGAGCGCTGTCAAATGGAGTGCCCGTGAATGTTGACCTTTAATATACTTAATTCAAATTTCATTGTTTTACGCTAAGATGGAATGCCGTAGCGCTCAGATTGTTACGTTAGCATAATACAAAGAAATTTGAATTATATTAAATGCACTTAAGGTACAAAATACTTTGCCGTGCCGTGCTCCACTTTGCGACGGCCTTAGGCCTGATTTTTTTTTTTTTTCTATTTTTAAAAAGCATTTGAGTATTCAGGTCTGTACAATACAACCGAACTGTGTAGAAATAGAATTGTGTGAATGTTTACAATCTTTTATTCAGTGGTTTTTGCAAATTGGGTACTTCTCAATAATACTCTCAAAAAAGTCATTTTTATTGTAAATTTATATATACTTAAATATAAATAAAATTCTAGCATTCCTATTTTTTTATTTTAATGAGTTTTTTATATCTTGTGATATTTATTTAGAAGTAATTCACACTTACTTATTGAGCACTTGTTATGCTCAGATAATATTTTACGCATTTTCCTTTTATTAAAAACTCTATGTATGAAATATTTTTTACCACTCGATACATATTAATATTTTTAATTGTAGATAATATAATTTAGCGAAATTTAAATGTAATCTATTAATTATTGTAATAATTTATTATTATTATTATTATTTCTCGCGCTATTGCATATTAATTTAACATAAGTCGTAGTTCCGTAATTGGTATAGAACTTAATAATGAAGTGATTAATCTAGTAACCAAATATGCAATTTCTAATACTAATTAAGATGCCTACTTAAAAAGTTCATTAATCTAAGCACAGTATATTGTTCCAGATTCAATAATTTATAATTAAAACCATCACTTAATGTATTTATAATTTTTTTATATAAGTACTTATAAAATTTCAATGAATTATTAAGGTTTTTTTCATAATTTTGAAGTCTATATACTGGTTATCGTTAGAATGGCTAATTTGCATATTCAATAATTTCTATGAATTAATATTATTTCCCCATTCCTTCCTTATCCCTTATCCTTAATGGTAGGCAGCGCCTGTGGCGTTGCTAGTGTTATAGGCGACGGTGGCCACTTGCCATCAAGTGGACCGCCAGCCTGTCTGTTAAAAACCATTTATAATTTAAACCAAAAAGAATTTTAAAAACCACTTTTCCCATAAAAACATTTATTCCGAATAAAATGTAATAAAAAAACTATTCATGAAAGATTACTTCCACGTTTTTGACATAATTCGTATAATGGAATAATAAATACCAAATCGTCATTAAATGATACTGATATAAGCACATCCCTTTAGATACTTAAATCTGAGTTACTGTTTGATTACTGATTTTAAAATTAAGAATTGTGTTATTTTATATGTTTACTTACACTTTTATTTAATAAAACCATTTTTACAACGATATTTAATTGTATCTTTTACCTCGCCTCAATTAGAGTCAAATACTCGACCAATATGCTCGTCAATGATTTAGAAATAATCAGTTTTCTGAATTGCCTTCAAAATTTCATGAACCACCTACAAAAATAATTTTATCACTTACGATAGCCTTGATAAGTTGATAATGATGATAGTCAAGAGCATACCAATGCAAACGTTTCGTTGCGTTCTGACGAATAGAAACGAAATAAAGCCCGGTGATTGGTCAATAATTTATGTGGGCGTTACAACAACCAATCACCGGGCTTTATTAAATATAGTTTTCCACGACCAACCAAATGGTCGCATAGTTTGGAATGGACTTGTGAGGGAAGGTTACAAATAATTATAATACGGTAGGCACTATTATCATTTTATTATAAACTTATTATTTACCTACACATTATTTGTTAAAGGACATGTAGGTAATTTAAAAGCAATTTGACATGATTGTGCAATAAATCGCGGCGGATCACGACCGGGAAAGGAGGATGAATATGGAATATATCAATTAGGTTTACAATTATACTATTGTAGTTATATTTGCATGTAATACGACATAACTTAGAAAACAACATTGGCCAACTACATTCGCCATGAACACAATAGTTATTAAATAATTAATAATATATATTTTTTTCTAATAGACTGCTGTTCGTCTACCTAAATACGAATTTTATGTAAATAAATGTGAGATTTGTAGAGATTAGGAACACGACTATGCAAGAAGTGTATTCATTTTGGTATCGGATTTTACATTTGAAAATAATACATGGAGATATTTTTTTGCTGGAAACATAAAACATAAAATTCTAGCAAACAATTCAGTTAATGAATAGTAAAAATTGAGTCTATTTTTTTGAGATATAATATTAAATGTTCAAATACAAAATTTTCTTTGTTTATATTTTTCTCTAGTCCCGTTAATTACTTACGTTTAAAATAAATTACATATTCTAATAGTTCTAACATAGATGAATGATTGGTCTCGCTGCGCTCGACTAGATACCCCCGTCGTACTTGTAAAATGCGGCATAAAATAGTACGCCGAATTCGGCGTACCCGAGCCAGTCACACTGCAAACTCTGTGATGTGTACGTGCCGAATGTTTTACTAAATTTTAGGCATAATAAAATACCAGTTTGCGTAGTGAAACTGTGTAAAAATATAATAAAACTGGGTAAAAATTGATAAAAAGTGACGGTTTTTTACACACACTACAATAAAAAGTTGCCACGTTTTCGGAGCTATTGCTTTTGTATAGCGCTCTATCTAGTCGAGTGCAGCGAGACTAATCAATTATCTTTGAGTTCTAATAAGAAATATGTGGACAGTAATATCTATGTCATTTGAGGAACAATGATAATGTTTATTGTTCTAAATTATGTCGCACTAAACAAACATTTTGTTTTTAACAATTTTTGGGCGAAATTGACAAACAGTTTATTATTATCACAAAAGTGGGTAATAATAATAATAGAGAACTAATAATTAGGCATCAATAGGTCCCATTGTAAGTAGGAATTTTATGCTGAACTACATTAATTTTATTTATTCATAGTTATATATAGATATATGCTATTTATTATCCTCCGATAGATTTTACTTGACCAGTGTAAATGGCTGTGGCTGACAAAATATTTTGTGATGTCATACTCTTATATATAACTATTAAAATCTTATATTTATTTATTTCAAGGTTCAGGCAAATAGTTACCCTGCTTTTAATTAAGAAAAGTGTCCAAACTCGAATATTACAAAATTGGTTCTAGTTTAGTAGGTATTAAACATTGTAGAAGAGTAAGTAGGATATACTGCACTAAGTGTGTAACTGCATTGAAGTAATATTTCACTAATTTTTACTCGAAATTGCCCACATTGGTTGATCTGTTGGACTCACCGGTACTACAGATCTCACAGACTAAAAAGCAACAGTAGAAATTCAGAATCGAATTCCAATTTCAAACCATCGGTCAAGGCGACCAAGTTGCCAAGTACTATGTTGACCCTCTACTAGGGCGACATTACAGATACTTCCTCCAGGCGACTAGGCATGAAAGTCGTACTAATCTTGCTGCTTAAATCTGTATTGACCATCGGCCAACTAATGCACGGCAATTTCGGCTGGTTCAACTGTAGTAACTATAATATATATATATGATCACATATATACGAGTATCTACACATCTCAATTCTGTGGTCCAGTATTAGGTATAAGTACCTCTCAAAATATAAGGATGACTTTTATCCACCTTTAAAAACAGGTGGGCAGTGTTTTCATACCTCGATTAAGTACACCTACTTTCAATAGTAATTTTCATTGTACATTATATAAGTTGTTAGGCAAATTTATTCTAGTTAGGCAATGTAGGTAGGAATATCTTGCGGGCTAATTCCGCATAGGCAATTGTAGTAATATATGTATATGTGAAACAAATTTTTAAATAATAATTGTTTGTATGAAAATACTTAACGCCCTCTGGCGAAAAGTGATGTCTAATTGTACTGACCTAGGTCTTCGTAATAGTACTCACTTTCTCTCCTAAATCTATTCCATTTTTTTTATTATTTCATGTGGTGGTGAGTCAAGCTATTATAAATGTGCTAATGTCAAGCCTGCAGATAAGCTATATTTTTCAGATAATCATGGTGCTTGAAAAAATTATTTAAGACTGAAAATATAAGGAAAATTCGAAATGAATTTTGGTTATATTGTATTTCAAATTTTCGAATGCAATTTCTGCCTCCTTCCACTTGGGCCCACAACTTGGCTCCACACGTGGATCCGCGGATACGTTTATCTCCTCTCAAATCCACATGTGAATCCGCGGATACCTTTATCTCCACTTAAATCCACGCTCCTCTAAGTATATTTCTTATTTTGTTACAAAGTTGAGATTTATTTAAAGAAAATAGTAACCTACTGATTCCTTAAAACTTTATTTGAAACTAGTAAACTTTATAAAAAAATACTACACAGTATTTTATTGGACCGCCTTGTGTTGAACAATCGTTATCTGCAGACTTGAACATTACTTTAATTTTTACTATGAGAATTAAACAATAGGTAAATATTTGTCTACATTATTAGTAATATTAAACATCAGTCTATTGTGTAAAGGTCACCTACGTCTATTTTTTGTTTGCATGTTTTAAGAATTGGTCAAAAATTAATGGCGTAGTAATCTACAGCAGCAAATTGTTTTAAGATTTAGCGCGTATTTTACAATTTCCAGCTCGTCTTATTATAAAATTATTCGTTCTAATTTTTAATACATTCGAAAAAAAATTTTTTCCAAAGATTATTAATTTAATACAATATATTTACAATTCGTAATTATTGAAACGTGGATAGGCCTTATTTAATATAGTAAAATAACAGCAAGTGGAAGCCAATCGGGTGATTTCATTTGTGTTCACTTAGAAAAGATAATTCTTATACCATTAAGTACCTACTAGTAAACAGTAATGTGAAAGTATAAAGTGAATGTATGCAGAATTGATAAATAAGTGCGTAAGTATATGTTTGTGTTGTGATGGTCGAAAATGTTCGCAAACTTTATAAAAACACTCAAACCGAGTATAAATGTATCACCTAGGTACTAGGAAATGTGCACTATGCACAAATTGCATATTAACTTTTAACTAAATTAAATTGTTTAAAAAACTAGTCGATCACTTTAAATTGACACCTCGTTGGAGTGCGAACTTCTTTCGATGTAGTTGCTCTAGTACCAAGACTGTTACCATTAATAATACTAGCAGTTGTAACAGTAACAGTTTGTAACTCTCTATGAGTACTGAGTGATACTACTTGGTATCGCCAGTACCATTAATGATACTAGTGATATATTGGTATCAACAGTACGACGTAGTTGCTCTAGTACCATTTGATTGTAACTATTGATTGATTGTTAACTTGATCGACTAGAAAATGGTTTAGCGACGTTTCCACCTTAATATTTAGATATGCTCTATCTCAAAGATTAAACTGTTTTTATTTTTTATCTCGCATCTATACTTAAGTTCTAACATTAATTCGTTCTCTTGAATAAAATATTTACAACTTAGCAAACTACATAACTTTATAAATTATAAGCTAAGCTTTCCATTCTACTTAAATGTATTAAAGATCTCCTTAACTTATATAATTAAAATTTTTAAAGCAATATAATAAATTATAAGCGTATAGGTACTATTAACCATAAAATTTACCGAACTTCAAGTCTTAACGAGTGGAATCACGCATCGTTTGTCTATAAATAGCTACCTAATCGTTGTACAGTAATATATTTATTGGAATTGCACACGACACTCTCTCAATCTCATACAATAAAACTAGGCGAAAGATTGCTTATGATTTCAAAGCACCTATCTACTTAATAAACTGTGAGATGACGGGCAACGTTCCACTCGGCTTTGCGATGACGGAGTTGTGCGAAAAATGTACCGAATGTTCGGGGAGTAAGGTCGTTTTTGAAACAACAGTCACTGAACGTCGGTGTACGGGGGTACGTGTTGCGTCAGACGTCAGGTCGTAGTAGATGCAGGTCGACGGCTACGTCGCGTCGCTGCGTGCGGACGATGCGCGGTGCGGGCGGCGCAGCGACAGCGGCTCGGTCGCCTAGCAACGCGGCGTCCTCCGCCACGGAATCGCCCGAGCCGTAATCTCTCTCCTCCGCCGCGTCATTCTCGCACCACGACGCCGAACCGGAACTGCCCGACCGCGATCCGCAAGCTTCCCCCTCCGTCTCCACGTCCACAGAGCAACTTTGACATACCTCTATTACGAACACACACAAAATTACATTATTAACAAATGATAACTGAATACCCTGGTAGCCATCTTGTCCAAGAGATGTAACAGGAAATCAAATAAAAGACCTAAATCTGGTTTTAGTAGCTACCCGTGTCCATATGTTTTCATAGATCTGATGAATATAAGTATTGTTTAAGTATCTTAAAAGTGATAAATTGTTAATGCTTGAACTTCTAAAATATCCAACCATAGCTTGGCATAATATAGCCTTACATTTTTTTCACGTAGGTAATGTACACATATACCTATAGAAAGTTTTTATCTATGTAAAAAAATAAATAGAATATTAAACAATAAAATACTCTTTTTTTTCTAAAATTAACTCTGTTATTTTATATCTATGTATTGCAGACTATTTTACTCGAGCACCCTCTCATAGATAACATCGAAAGGGACGTTTTGAACATCAAATATGAACATCGATACTGATAGTTGAACATTACGCCCTCAAATTTTACAAGGGGTCCAACTTGTGAAATGAATTCTTCTTCAAATGAAAAACAACAATAAATTATCCCATTCCTATTCCTTACTTTATTTTTGTTGCAGTAGAGTTACGTACATTTTTATTAGTACATTTATTATTCAAATATATATGTTTATTATACTCGTATTGGGATTATAGAAAAATATTTTAAAAAGTAGGTACATGATATCGTTCACAAGAACAACCACGTCAAATATGCACTGCGTTAAGGTAAAAATTTCAAAACAAAAACACAATTTTAAAAGTAGGAATCTACTTTTAACTGCTACTTCACAGAACATGCTGAAAACTTAAAATAAACAGTCAAAAACAAAAAAGAACATCAAAGTAAAGATATTTCATTTTGATGTCATACGTTTTAATTTAATGAGATAGAGAAACATTTATATATTTAATATTCACCCCAAGACTTAGTGCCATTGGACCCCAATTGGTTTATATTCCGACTGAGTACAGCATCAAATTTCAATTCATTCAAATGAAACACATAAATAATACCTAAATAAAAACGTATAAATTGATAGTCTATTAAATGCAGAAGAAAATTGGGAATAACTAAAGAGAAACAACAACTAAATGCAACAAATTTTTGGAGCCTATTCATAAGGGAGGAAGGAACAAACGGGGGGTAAGTAAGTGTCAAGACACGACATCTATGGCAATCGACGGCAGTTGCGTCTATAGAAAAACCACGATTTTCATTGAACTTTTTTGTGGATGCAAAAATACACCCAAAAACAAATTACGTCGTGATGTTTGTATTGACAAGCCTTCGACAGCAATTGACGAATATGTCTTGACCCTGAAGGGTATTGCTATTTTACACATTCCACACATCGAAAGGGGAAGGGTTAGGACTCACGCAGCCTGCGGTGACCGAATAGTATGGGGCTCTGCCAACTTGTCGGTCAGAGAGAGGTCGACGATGAATATTCTTCATAAGATGCTGCAATTTTGTAATATTCTCATATTTATACCTATGGCAACGACGTGTAATTGGTTAAATTGGCTTCGGAAGTTCAAAAGATTCGTGTAATTTATAAATACTAAATATTAGTGGCAAAGGAATATAGTATTTATACTCGAATGTATTAAAATACTCGTATGTAATGGAAGAAAGAAATGTATATTTACCTGAACTGTCTGTGGCGAGACGTTGTGGTGTGTCTTCGCGGTCTGTTGGTACCACAATCACCACTTCATCATCTCTTGGTGATACATCATTGCGACTTGACGATGTTCTAAACAAATTCATACATAATTCAATCCTTTTTATTTACATACTTAGTTCAAATAAATCCCTTCATCCATGTTTGTAGAAACAAAAAGTACCTAAGTAAGTATTTAACTTACTTGACTATAACTTTCTTGCGCATAAATCTGGTCCCAAGGTCTGAGTAGCCCCGGTTCATCGGACGTTTGTGTGGCACTGGCGGTGCCGATTCAGGAGTTGGTTGTTCGAACGTCCGAGACACTGGCGAGTTAGGCTCGGAAGATTGCTTGTCGGTCAACGCAGGCCGAGGCCTAAGTGTTAGAGCGCCCTCACCCGAAGTCCCATTGTCGCCTCCACTGCCATTTGCTATGCCTACTCTTCGCGATGACCGCCTATCTTCCTCATATAATTCTAGCAAATGATCCAACTTACTTTCTATGTCATCTACCTGAAAGTAATAAGACAAAATAAGTTTATTTCATGTATTTTTAATTTATTATTAAAATTATATAATTACTTATAAATAGGCCACACAAAAAGATACATAAAATTACTAGCTGTTGCCAGCGACTTCGGAAAATATATGAGTAATATAATGTCTGACATCTTTATCGCTTGACGACGGTGGCGCCCAATTTTTTATATTCTTAGACACTCCCTCGGGAACCTAACACTTTTTCTGGATAAGAGGTATCCTATAATATGTTAATCCAGGGAATAAACTATCTGTGTGCTAAATTTTATCCAAATCTGTTCAGCCATTTTTGCGTGAAAGAGTAGGTAACAAACGTCCATCCATACATCCATCTATCATCACAAACTTTCGCATTTATAATAATTATATACTAAATCTTCTTTTGTTATACTTTTAGAAGTATTTCAAGACTTTTAGAGGAAGACAGATTTAGGTATCATAAAGACATTTACGAACCAGTAATACTTCGACGCTACAGCGAATTATCTGGCAACTGGAATTTATGTAAAACGCAGGTCAAAATATAAAAAATATTATTTTCTTAACTAACATTTCCCTGCATCTATTGAATGTTCGCTATGACAAAACTAAGGATTGTGTGTAAGTAAATCTGCGTTCTTTTATTTTTTTATATTTTATATATCTGTTCATCCGTATAGTTCTTCTAAAAACTAAGCAACGGATACTCTAAGTGCCTGCACTAATCTTGATACCACTCTATGTCCTATGGGGGGTTCCTTATCTATTTTTTTTAAACTTGAAATATTTTAATATATTATATAGTAAATTATTATTTCGATATGTGGAATTCTTACCTGTCTTTCAATTTTAACTACCCTGGAAGCTAAACTGATTTTTGATGCGTAGACATCTTTCGCTTTTGATCCTTGCTTACCAAGTATTTGGTCTAGCCTGTGAAATGTTAATACATAACACTATTATTATTACACTTCTAAGAAATTTGAAAACGTACTCTAACGAAAATTTAATAATGTGGGCAATGACTTAATATTTTGAAAAAGTCTAAAAAAGCATTACTTTATATGTATCTTTAACTACTTACATTGACCTAAAATATTAGGATGACTAATATTTTAAAGTCTATTTAAAATTGTGGCACACAAAAATAAATAAGTATAAACTTTTATTTGTGATACACAAATTTAAAAAAAACATGCTTGTACCTACATAGATGCCAAAAGTTTGGCCAATACATACACAAGACAAGACAAGACAGATTTTAGAATTAAATCATACAAAATTGTTGTTATTGAAATATCTTGTTTGTTAAAGTATAAATTGCAATAAAATCGAATGTAATACTGGTATGAAATACAATAAAAAAATCACTTAATACTATTTTACTTAAAATAACAGTGTAGGTATCTACAGTAGCTCACCCAATAGTAAGTGAACACGTCAACAATGTGCAAAGGTGCTTATAGAATTTTAAAAAAATAGAAAATGTTAAAAGATATTACTCGTATATTGGCAAGAAAGTAATTTCGGTTTTTCAGTAAGAAACTAAACTATTTTTTTATATCTAAACAAAATTTTAATCCATCATTCTAAAGTAGGTATCTACTAGTGCAAACCGAAGGAACTTTCTTGCCAACCCAATAATTTATCGTAATAATTTAATAAGCGAAAGTAGATTTTAAAGAGTAGGTAAGAAATTTTCAAAAAAATTAAATTTGTTAGTATTACATCTCACAAAATAAAAATTATATTATATTTGTAAAATTCATATAAATTTTGAGCTTTTATATTTTTGCAATTACCTGGATAAACTGATATTTACTATCATTCAGCCATACCTACATGCTTTAACACTATAAGATAAATATAATAAATATAGTTACTTATTATTATGAAAATACTCATGCATATTAAATAAAGTCATAATACAATATAATTAACGTGCATGGTGGCTTCATAGCGCAATGAAAGTCGTGCTACGTAGGGTGACTGCAAAACACGAAATAAAAGAAGAATAGGTAAATTTAAATATTAATTTGCCATGAAAGCAATGAAAAGAGATTCATGAAAGCCTACTAAGTATGTTATTATACTGAGACGAAAGCTAAAAATGTATAAAAATACGAAGATAAGCGAAGGCACAATGAAGCGTCGCCGATGGTCTTGCTAAAGTCTACTTTAAACCCATTGTAGCAGGGATAATAATCCAACGAGATGTTTCTAAATTTAAAGCAATTTATCAACGTAACAGTCACATCTCTAACAAAACGTATTATTGAGCTCGCGATCAATATAAAAAAGCTTAGCTGGAAACTCCTCTTATATATTTTTGTTCCTTTGAATCATACGAGATATACTGACTCATAAAAGGTACAACATAAATCATATAGACAGTTGTCCTCATATAGAGTTAAATAAACGTTTCAAATTCAATTATTACAAATTGCCTTTCCCTGAATCTCCGTCTTAATATTAGGTATATGCATAATAAGGGTGAATCTGTAGTCATTATCAAAACTTTGTTGTAGAGATTTTAAAATAAAACAAATGTGGTTTTGTTTCACCAAGAGTACTTATTGACTAAATATAAAAGTACAAGATTTTTCCAAAACTGCTCCAAAAATTCATGTCTCCTACACGCCATATAATAAGCGAAGTTAAATTGTGCTAATTTTACTCTGATTTCTACACATTTATAATTATTATTTAAACGAAGTTTTTTTTTTTCTACGTTAGAGAACTTTCTGGAGAAATGTCGTCTTTCCAGATTTTTTAGAAATTTCGCCTGTAAAAAATATTGCCCCTACAATTTTTATGATTTATTTCTGGCTGAAGTCTACATCTATCAAGTTGACTAGCAAGTTAATAGCAGAGACATCTTGAGAGTTGCATTTGGCGTTTGGTGATGAAACATCATAATGTATTAAAGCTCTGTATATTAAATTAATTATTTATTAAATTTGTCGCGCACATACTCATGGATGCAATTGTCAGAACTGGACCAAAACCATTGTTGAAATGGGACCACACGGGAAGCACCAGCTTTCAAATAAAAAAAGAATCATCAAAATCGTTTCACCCAGTCGACATGTCGACATAACAAACATAAAAAAATATAGTCGAATTGAGAAGTCGAAACCCCTCCTTTTTTTGAAGTCGGTTAAAAATAGTTTCTTGTCAGCAAATTCGTAATCTATTAAGAATTGGAATGACTCAAACGCAAAAGATTTTGTCTCCAATGGAAGCCGCATAAGTTAACGAATCATCAAAAATAACTGCGTATATAACAATAAGAGTTTTAGGAAGGACAGTCAATAAAATTTCAAAAGACAACCGGCTAAATGAGATTTTCCCTTCAAAGATTTGCCGACGATCGTTAGAAAAGTCGAACAACCCTGTGGAAAATATCTTGAACTTAAATTTAACCTTAGCTTAACTTTGAAAATAACTTGAAACGAAACCATATTATCTTCAAATTGGTATGTAATAAACACCTGCTTGATTATTAAGTTCACGAAAAGTTTCTTCACAGCAGAGTCGCCTTTCATCACGACAGTCAGCACATTCCGCAAGTTAAGGAATGCTTATTTGAAGGCCGAACTGTTATTATTCGAAACGAATACTATACAGCTCGGAATTCTTTTTATTTCCAAAAATTTCAAATAAGTCTACATAGATGTCTAAAAGCATAAGCGCACTTGACGAATACATTGATATAGCCCAACTACTTTCCATGTGTATTTCAACGAATTGAAATCTAGAAATAATAAAACAATATACATAATAACATAAATTTAACTGAATAACTATAACCTGGTTCTAACTTGTCGGAATCAATTATTTTGACATTATAAAACTTGTCAAAATATATTATAATGACTACAAATTCAACCCATTTAATATTATGTAGCACCTGCGCACTGATAATGTGCTGTTAACTCATTCAAAAGATACTCGATTATTTTAATAACACTAGATTAGAATCTCATTTAAATTGTATTATGAGCAACAAAATTGAAATTTCCGCGAATACTCCTACATGAAAATCTATTAACTATTGCGTTCATGATACTTACGAATGTTTGCTTTTTGCTTTATAAAATATTTAGACCGGGCGCTTCATTTAAAACTGCATTGTTTTACATAGATCCTACGCCAAATCTACGATTTGTACACAATGACTTATCTACTTTAAGTCGCACACGAAAGTCTAACGATCCATAATGTTGTCATGCCACCTGTTGATGCCACGTTACCTAGCGTTACATAACTCTACTTCGCAGTTTTCAAATGAATGGTTTCGTTGAACGATTTTGACGTTATCGCGTGGCAAGTGGCCGTCACTAGGGGCGTTTAATGGTGATCAATGAGTGAAGCGTCTGCTGAGGCCGCGGGCGGTGCAGAGTTCTGGGCGGAGGTGCCCTGCCCTCTATCACCTCACCTGTACTGCAGGTTCTTGGTGCGGTTTAGCAGGTCAGCGTGCCCTGATGAGTATTGTTCTATCACATCTTTCACGTCGTAAGGTTTCAACGCTTCTCTAAATCTCTTGCGTGCGACAAAATACTTGAGCTACACGGAAATAAAACACAGAATTCTAATTTCCAATGTTACCACCAAATTATTTCCTAATAAATAAGGACAGTTTCAATGATGCCGTTATTCTGGGTGAAATTGAAACTATGAATTTAGGATGGGGGTGTAGGTAGGTACATGCTGAAATTCGTATGTTGTTTTTTTTGTTTTGGTCCTGTATAGTCTACCTATCGCTTCAGATGCCCGGGTTAATACCTAAAACATGCTGAATTCTAAAACGAGAAAAATAGACCGATCGTGACACAATGTATGTGTCAGCAAATAATTATTTATAGAAGACAATTCGCATGCTCGACTTTTCGCATGACATTCACATCCTTGAGATTCCATAAATCCATAAAATACAAGTGTGCATTTCCCTAAAGTCTATCCTAACCTAACTTGGGGTTGCCAATCGCTAATCGCTGACAATTTACAAAAATTACTATACACTGAACTTGTTTGGACTTTTTATCATATTTTTTAGTATTTTTATCTGCTTCATTATCAATTTGAGTGCATCTTTAAATCAGAAATAAAAGTAATATTTGTTTATTTTTAATTTCATTGTCTCTTAACGAATTTGTGTAAATTATCAGCTCTGTTCGCGGTACCAAAAGTCTGGTCGCTTACAGCATTGCACACACTAAGCTACTTAGTAAGAGGATTTGATGCCAAGTCTGTCTACAAAGATCACATAACAAGACACAGAAAGTACAGTCGAGACGAAAGGAAGATAAAATGAGAACGCTCAGAGTGAATGGTAGGTGCAAGGCAGAAATAACGAGTCGCGACTGTCTCTGGTACCTAGTCTGGACGTTTTTCACTCGTCCCAGCAAATCCACGTGGCCAGCGGAATATTGTTCTATAACGTCCTTCACATCGTACGGTTTTAGAGCCTCCTTAAACTTACGTCGTGCCACAAAGTATTTCATCTGTCAGAATTTTACAACGTACTAATGTTTAGAATAAAATATAAAATGTGTGTTTAGTGGTCAAGAAACGTGAGTTTCCATTTACACAAGGCCTGCATTAATTTTTTAAAGTTATTATCATATAAAATACATTTTATAAAAAAAAGCAATGAAAAAAAATTAAAAAATTGAATCAATATATGAAAATACAGAGCTTGAGTAAAAATTAATAATGCAAAGGTAGTGTCGAGCTGTAGGTAGACGTTTCAGTTTGTGATAAAAGATTTAAAAAAACCGTTCACGTTAGCTTGTACAAAGCGATGCATTTTCAATTTATGACTGTAGAAATGAAATCGATTAACCTGTGTGCACCAAAATCTAAACAATTAAAAGTTAGATCCAAGTACCTACACCTATCAGAGTCAGTACCAAGAGAACGTGTGTTAAGCAAACTGTAAAATTGGACCTTTCAGCGTTGCAAACATTGTTAAAAATTTATCGCAAACGCGATCACCCGCCTCTAGTCAATTATTTAACCTACGAAAGAATCGTGTTTTTTTTTCGTGCACTTTTTTCATTGTCTTTTTTCGTTAGAAAAATCAGACGAAGGTTAAAAATAGTAATTTTAAAATTATTTATATTACTTAAGCACGTGTTAACTCGTAACCTTTTCTTTTTTTTGCAATTATTGCAATAGTAATATGATGGTAACAGAATAAACGGCTTTATTACACACGAAAGAGCCTCAAATTATATGTTGCGGCGAATCTTGAATGCCTCATCTCGTCAAATATCCCTTATGAAGTGTTTACTGACTGTGTTTGTTCTGTAAATATCATTTTATGATATTAAAACGATATGTTTGTAGTTTGTGGTTGTATAAGCGTCAGTGTAAATATTCGTGTAGGTAAATCCACTACATAAAAATTATATTATCGTGTAATCAATTCCGAATTTTTAAGTAATGTGACAGTTTGTGTACCTTAGCTATTTTTAAACATACAATTAAATTAGTAGTAATCAATATATTCTAACCATTAAAAAAATCATATGAAGAATTTTCATCTTTTGTATTTAACATTTTATCATAATTAATCTAGTTTTTTTTTACTAAAGAATATCGCGTAAGTAAGTAAAGCGATAAATAATTTATTTAAGTAATGTAATACCTTGGCTAGAAAATGTTAGTTCTTACATTATTTGCTTAGTTTTTTTAGAGAAACCATCATTTACAATTAGCTGCAGAGAAACCCAATCGTACTTATTGTATACACTTAAATTCAAGTTAATACATTTAAATGTAATGTTTGTCATTTATATACAGTTTTATATATAAAAGGTTCTTTAATACTCAAAAAAAAAGACATCGGTCGATATCTATGCAACTGATTGTATATAAGTCTTAATATTATTTTTTTGCTGTTCAGGGCCGATCTGTTTATATGAAAACTACATAAAAATCTTGGTAGTGTAAGTTGATCTTACCTTTCTTATAAATCGAATGGCGGCTTTGTGGCGCGGCGTGAGTGTCACACAGCGCGGCTCTTCGTCCTCGTCTGCCGGGAAAAATAATTTATTTAAATAATATTCCAAAAATAATAGCAAAACGCTAACAAAGAACGCTGTTTCTTCGCTAAAATTTATTCATACGGCTGTGCCAAATGACGTTAAAGACTTATGTATTATACAGCCGAGACGCCCGCATTATTCCTACGCTTTATTTTTAATTATTTTAATTTGCATACATTTCCAATAGTACATTGTCTTTGACGGCTATTTTAAGAATCGTCTCCGTACAAACAGAGATATAGAAAAACAATTTGTACCGAGTGACATTAGAGACGCTATAGACGTCGCCAACAAAAGTATACATTTGCATCTCATTGACTCCGTTAGTCACATATGATTATTTATCACCGAACCGAATAAGACACGAGGCAGCGTAGCGCGGACTAATCTTATCGTGGGCGAAGTTGCTTTGCGAAGCTCCGTTTAGAATGCCAACCCAAGGAACTACTATATTATTTATCATACTAGGTCGTGTTAAACCAATTCAGCTGATTAGATTACTTTATGATGATTAGAAAAGGTCTTGGGAACAGATGCGATGAATTGGATCGACAAAAGTGAGAACTATAGAGGAATCCAGACTAAACAAAAGTGCTGCATTTAAGGCTTCGTCAGCAAACAGCTTATGTCATCTCCTTTGTAAACACTATAACTGTATGTATATACTATAACTAAACACGATGAAATATCCTAATCCTAATAATATTATAAATGCAAAATTTGCATGTTTGGATGTTTGTTATTCTTTTACGCAAAAACCGCTGAACGAGTTTGGATGAAATTTAGCACCTGAATTAACAATAAGACGCTTAATATCCTGGAAAAATGTTAAGTTCTCGAGGGATTTTCAAAAAACCAAATCGGGAACAGCTAGTCAATATTAGTTGTGTCCCTATATTCGTACACGCATTTTTTTTGTTTGTAAACCGATTGGAATGAAACAAACATAAAATATTACGGGAATCTTGCTACAATACATCAGTGAAAACCGGTTTTAAATCGGTTCAGCTGTTTCTGAGATTAGCGTGCACAGACAAATAAATAAAAATAAAAAAAACTATTTTTCACTCCGGTAACATAGTACCTACAACGTGTAAAAATTGTTATTTTTTATGTCTAGACACGACTCGTTTACGATTTTATTATATGTATTGATTTAGAAACTTTTTATTTGGTTTATTATACTGTTTTCAATCATCTATAGAATTATCACAATATATCTTTGGACATACTTGGTCGACATTTTTTTTTATTGTGGATTTATGATAATTATACTGTGTAATGCTACATGTTATAAGCGCGATCTAATGTTATAACTGCAATCTATTCTTCTACATGCAGAGCTGAGTATATTTTTAAAGAATTAAGACTGTATGGAAATCCGAAAGTCTCTGTCTATGTAATACTTCGATTATTTCCCAGTCCCCAGGTACAAGAGCTTAACCATAGAACCTGTATTTACCTCCAAAAATTCGTCATACATGATCAAGTTTTTTTGAAACTTTACAAAAAAAACTTTATCGATAATGAATGTAAAAATATTTTAACAGCTTTAAAATTTAGGTACTCTAATATATAATTATAAATAAATCAAAAACCATAAAATTTTAAAACGTTTGGAGGCGATACACTTATACCCCATGCATACTCGCTAGGCTAAGCTGTGGGCATAATCTCACCCCAGACAGAGAAGTGGAACAACAGCTGTCATTAGCAGCACAAACAATTTGCATTGAAGTTCCATTTTGTTGTATCACAATACCTACAATAGATGCACAATTCATATTGAATACTTCGCTCTTGTCTTTCCGCTTGAGCTGATTTGTCCGGTCAATACGAGCCCATGACCTTCAATCATTATCGTTACGAAATCACAATCCGCCCATACGAAAACACTTATGACCAGCTGACGCGGCAACTATCACTCATACACTTGACAAAAAGTTTCTGTTCTCATACTGTGTTTGCTTCGGCTTCAATATATTGAGAGAATGTTTTTACCTACTGAATAAAAAATTAATATTTTAGTACCTACTCTTATTTTAATTCTTAGAGCAATATTTATTTAATTTTTTTTACAACTTACTTAAATATGTATTATACAATTAAATTAAGTTATATAAAATTTGTGAAAAAATATTAATTAAATTATTTAAATTATTTACAAATTGTATGTCATATCAAGCTTTCAGCCCCTTAAAAAGGGCTATACTTCGTTGTATAGCAATGCTTATTTGTTGACCGAGATAATAAATAGCCAGCTTTGGAGTCGCCGGTTATATTGAACGAACCTTTTGACAAAAATTTAAGCGCGTTGGGACCCCACAGACCCGGAAAATCGACACCGTATACATAATGAAATAGTAGCTGTCACCAATATATCGGTATTTGTGTATTTTGCGCTTCTCGGCCGCGTCTGCAACAGCTTTGTAAATAAGAAAATTTTCAACCTGGGCGAAGCCGGGAGCTTGTAGCTAGTATGTATATATATTTGTGCAATAAATGTGCTATTTACAAGAGGATAATTTACAAAAAAACAGAAGTCATTCTTTGACAGATCCTAATACTTTCTTAATGTTACTATTACAGATTAACAAAAATTTATATGTAACTGTAGAATAAGAAAACTCAATTTGCTGGTAATTTTTTGAATTCCGTTCAAGCCTTTTACAAACGAGAGTATCATCAGAGTCCCTTGGGTATTAAGGTGACTAATTTTAAGTACAATTAGTGTCATTAAACAAGTAGTGTCATTAAATCTCTTTATTTTAAACATAAAATACATATAAACTTGTTAAAAATAATTAATATATTTATCCATAACCCTTCGGTATACGTAGAAAAATACGTATAAAAATTACGTTGAAAAATTGTACACGTGTTTCCTATCTTCATGATCAATTTTGTTTTTAATTATTTTGGTGGCTTGTTTCTGACATCATTATTAATAAGAAAATATTTTTGTTAGATCCCTATTCCCCAAGGCCTTCCCTTGGGGAAAAAAGCTTGTATACGTGTCTGCCCAAACCGTTAGTTACACTTACCTAAATATTACTTGCTAAGTGGAATAGAAAAGCATTTATAATTATCATAGATATTAAGGTATTTAACGCATTAACCACATAGTAAGTACTGTCATAAAAACTAAGCCAGTTAAGTAAAAAAAATGTATTACCATACATTAAATTGTTGTGTTGTGTCAATCATAATTAATTAATTAATGAAATTTTAACATATATAATACCATATGGGTCAGTATATACCTAAACCCACATAAACCTAAACGTAAATGCTCTCAAATATGGACTAGTAGGTAATATCTATTACCTAAAAATACAGGACAGTTATGTATTATTAGTACCTAAGTCCAAAATAACTAAATAATCTTTGAGCAAGTAAAGTATTTAAGCGCCAATTTTAGTCTCTGTACAATGAAGAACAGACAGCGGTCTAACGACTAAACCTAGTACCAAGGCAGATCCTTTTTTTTTTTTTTGACGAGGAGAATTCCGCTTCTCCGTTCCGTTAGCGGCACTGGGAATACCCACTAAAACTCCCCGGTGCCTCCTTGCCCTGCGAGCGGGGTGAACCGGGCTCTGCCGAGGCAACTAACTCTCAGGGCAGCCTAGTCATTACTGGCTAGGCTATCGCCAAGGAAAGGGATTGCCCGGAGACACCCAGGCAATACCCACGCGAAGGGGACCTTGTGCAGGCACACACAGCTAGCCAACCATGTGCGCAAGGTCCCCCAGGCCATCTACAGAAGGCGGGCTTGTACCAAGGCAGCTAAAAAATTCGTTTATATGGGATGCTTTAGTTGCAATACATTTCGCTACTTATAAAAAAATTATTATAAATAATATTAAAAAAAAAATTGCATCCTTTGTAACTAAGTTTCAGTTTCAGCCACTTTTATATTTACCTAATATAATAAGTTTTCCCAGACCACAAAAAGACAGTCCGTAGGTTTTCTCGTGAAAGCTACACAGACGATTTGAGATGTCGACGACGAATATTATGCCAGACACGCACAACCATAAGGGACTAATGGATGTTTTTATACAAAATACATATATTCCCTCAGCTAATATATGTATTCAGGCTATATTAGACTAATATTCTTTCTTACATTAACTTATACTTTATCAGTAGCGTTTAGTTAAATAATAACACGAATAAATGAATGCATTAAAACTTTCAAATAATTGCAATAGTAGACTAAACAATTATGTATATTTAAAAAGCTAAGTAATTCTAAAATTGTAATAATTTAAATCAAAGAGAATAATTTTTTTTTAATTTATATAAAATCAATAAAATAGATATTGATTTCATGATATTTCGAATAATTTTTAGTAATACAATTTTCATATACTATTTTTATTAAATTTCAAAACGGTTTAAAAATATGATCATAGCAGAGCAATTTTAATAAATTATGGTTATTTTTTTATTTTCCAAAAATATTTGAATAACGAAAGAACATTGCGTGACGGTTTTAATAAGTTTGTAGATACCGCGTTTTATCGATTTCATGTCATTATTACGACAATTTGACATGAATGGGTACTGTCGTGTTTACCCATTGGGTAGATACAATATTTTTATAAATCAAATGACCCGATTGTGTCTGTTGATTACTACTTGATTAACGTCAATCAACTTACCTTACTTTATTTATTTTATTTAAAGGATATTGATAGAAGTAACTTTAATATTTTCCAATGAGCCTGTGATAATCATCATAGACAAGGCTGGATTTACACTATGGGCACTAGAGGCTACTGCCTAGAAAGACAAATTCCCAGGGGAGGTAAAACTCGGGACTTGACAATAAATTTTTTTTCGCTATCAAAAATTCTTCAAAAAGAACATTACAAACAAAAACATTACAAATAAAAATAAATTTCATAAGCTTTAAATAGGCTTACAAATTAAGCTTTTGCTTCCTTTCAAAAATAGACCTGAATCGATTTTTAAAACTTCCCAATTTTCTTAAAATTTAAAACCGTTGGATATAAGGCTTAATATCCTTGTAGCTGATGTTATAAGGAGTAACTTAGGCTACTTTTATTTTTAATAAATGCGCGCGCCTCACGCTCACTCCGCAGCGAAACATGGCTGGGTTCAGCTAGTGTACATACAAATAATTGTCGTAGACGCTCTACGAAGATAAAACTACCCGCTACGACAGGTTGCTACGACATACCAGTATCCGCTACTACACGATCTAGGCAATATTTAGGTGCTAATTTTCCGACAACACATTTTGTGCTCTCTCTTCGTATTGTTAACAAACAATATTCAACATAACATTGATGAATTTCTTTACACAGAAAGCCTGTCTAAAATTCATATTATAATTTTTTTTTCAATATCAGATTGACACGTTACTCAGTAAAATGTTGAACTTTGAACGATGTCTGACCTTTGACTATTTTTTAGACAAATTCAAGATAATTAAAGAATTTCGCAAGAAGAGTTGTTAAGTTTCGCTAGAAGACAGACATTATATCAAACTATTGCATATTGCAATTGTATTACAGCCAATTAAAATTTTTATTTTTATTACTATTAATATAACAACAATTGTGAATCTCCAACATTAACAACGATATTAGTATTAAAATATATTATTAAAGAAAATGAAATTTCCCGTAATAGCAAAAATACTCCGTTGGAATAATTTTAAAAAGAAATTATCTATCTGCGAATAAGTTAATATTACAAAAAAGCAATTTTATATTTCATTTGAAACTCAAAATAACATTTCTCACTCCAAAAACTCGGATAATACGAAAATTTTAACTCCATCAGAACTTAATATCTTAAATTTCGAACTCCATAGTAAGACATACAAAACTTTTCCTTACATACGGCACGAGCTGCCACCTGTTATTATTTGACCTACATATAAAACAGTTCGTGAAGTAAATGCGAGTTTGTGATTCGGTAACTGAATACCTATCGGATAATTGTATCCAACTTTTGTTACGTATGCTTAGGCAAGGACAATAATAATTATTATTATTATGAGTGAACAGTCCACACATTGCATTTCCATGAGTACGTCACATAGCATGCTCCTAATGGTTATATAATATGTAGTTGGATGACAATCAACTGTCCATGCTGGAGAACGGAGATTGTGTCACTAATCAGGGTGTTAGACGTCAGTCATTACATTAGATTATGCTGCTCATTAGACGCTCGTATTATCCAATAATTCAACACAAGTACTAACACAGAGCAAAGAAGCGATTCACCGCCAGCTACTAGAGACGGCATGGTCAAATCTTCCATACAAATCTGGTACGTCAGGGGCGCACACGCACGACTTACCCGTCTTTAGGTTTTGTATTCTAAGATAAACTAGACTCGCATTTTTTAAAAGCTAAAAACTGCATTTAATTACTTATTTGCGATATAATACACCAGAATTTTGCTTAACGACGTTTTACTTTAATTATTACACCAAATAACAGCACAATGAAGCACTTCCATCACTATTTTGGATAATATTTACTCCACAAAGTGCAAATAGATACTGGCGCCCTGAGTTGCGCTCAGCGCAATTGCGCGGCACGAATGTTATTATTACTGCCGTCTCTAGTAGATGGCGGCGATGCGATTCTTTGCTCTGTGAGTACTAACAACAATAGGTACAGCCAGCATCAAAAAGTTATAAGAAAACAAGCTAAGAGAAATAATATACACGTGTTTAACAGTTTGAATAGAATTGTAATCACTGATTTAGAACAAGCAAAACTGTTTTTGTTTCAATAAATTTCGAGCTTCTAATACACGAACAATAGCTAAATAGAAATACCTTTAATTATCTAGGTTTAATACTATTACAGTGAATATACAAAACGGAATGCTCAGACTAAACTGTCTTGCTTTATTGTATCATTGTAATAACTGAAGGGGTGAGATCTTGGAAACATTTTAGAATGATAAATGACCTGTCCCAGCTTCACACTGATACAATCGTCTTAATTAAGAGTGTAATGAAATGAAAATTCTAGCAAAGTAAACCATGTAAGAGACGCATTATATGACCATGTAAGCAACATCACTATTATTTTAATTACTTATTTATAAGAATATATAAGAAATTCATAAGAAATTATTTTCATTAATTTAAAATTTATTCTTTACAAAATCCTTGTCGTATTTTTCAACAATTAAAAGAATCAAAAGACCGACGCGGATATGTTTGATACTATTTAAGAAAAGCACCAGTTTAAACGCTCGTTCAGAACAAAGAAGGGTCACGCGTAATTGATCTGAACTAACAATAAGTGGGCAATTTCTTCATACTGTGTGTACATTTAGCAGATAAATCAGTATACTTACTAGGAAGTGCACAGAAAAATTCGCTATAATTACTTAATTTATCTACTTGGTAATTTAAAAGTCTTCAGTGTTTTGTTTTAATTTTGTGTTTACAAAAAAATATCATTTTTTTATTTATTATCACAAGTCGCCTATACATATATACTGGAGAAACTCCAAGGAAGATACAAAACCACTGCTTATCCTGATAAGTGAGATAGAAGAACGGGCTCCAGCACAGGGCTCCAGCATAAGTGCTTATTACATATTTCAAGTTGGTTTTCTGTAAGGGGTTTTTAACTTGTAAAACCTTGTAAGGCTTTTGGCGTTATCGTAAAAAAAATTATATTTCAACATATAAATAATTCATGAATATAATAAAGTAATGTTATAAGTAATGAATCCGACTCTAGTATATATAATAGATAGTACTAGATATACTAGTATAGATACTAGAGTCGAATTGTACCTACTTCTTATATACAACTAGCAACCCTTCCACATTCACACGGATGCAATATATTCAATAAATTATATACAATCCTTCCTTGTTCATCGCTGTTCCCTTTCGGAAAACCGATTAAGGTGTAAACACACGCCAATTTTAAAAATTTGCAGTTTTATAAAAATATTTTACAAGAAACTGTCAATGCAATTGGTTTGAAAAAAATATATGTTATACTTAAACATGTGAAGAACAAAATTTATTGTTTAGAATTTCTATCGAAGTAGTAGAAACCCTACAATAAAATTTAGAACATAAGAAGAATTTGACTTATATTGAAATTTGTTTCGAAAACGGTTTATTGCGCGAAAATGATTCCTGCACCGAATAATAAGTCAATGTCATTTAAAAAAAATTATTGATTTTTTTATTTTTTTTAATGTTGTTTTAATGAAAAGTACAAAAAACCACATTTGTCGGGCCTGTTGAATTGTTTCCGCCGCCTCGGAAATCTAAATATATGGAGCTACAGTGTCTCAGTGACTGCGTTGAGGTGTGGATTACGTTTGTGTTTTTCGTGCGGAATTAGTTTGATATAAATATAAACATTCTAAAGGTCATATCGGTGAAGGTCAAATGGTCAATGTCATTGGCCTTTGTGAATCCCTTAAAAAGAGAAATTAGCGGAGAATTGGGCAGCGACTTTATTTTACAATATGTGTATTATAGATTTATTAATTATTTATATAATGAAACGATGATGTTCTTCATTCATGAAATATACGACAAATTTGATCTTTCGACAACGCCAATGTAAACATTTTTTTTTTCATTCAAAGTTTAGAAATAGGTATTTTATGTAATTATAATAAAACGTTTCGAAACATGAATAATTTTTTTTTTCTTTATTATATAACTTAACATAAAATACAATTGAATGAAAATTGACTGAACACAAATTGTTTTTGTAAAAATAATTGTGTAAGTTGTGAAAAGAGCTTTTGGAAAATGTCTTTGTTCAGCATATCTACTCAAACTTTAATTAATTTATTAGATAATTTTAAAACACCCACCGTTTACTTATGACTTTCTGATGCTAAATGTACAAATACACGCTACATGCTACGAGCTAAATCTAATCAAACGTTGTGCTTCCTTAAGACAACAATAGCTTAGTAATTAAGTACACATTACTTAGGCATGAAGTATAAGTTTGATGTTATGAAGGCTTTTTATGTTCTTTCAAACAGAGCCAGGATTTGAAGTAGTCTCGAATTTCTTAGTCGAGACTTGGTCGAGCCTAATTAACAACAAATGACATACACACAAACGTAGGTATCTAATGTTACTATTAGCTAATCGAAAGCGACAGTAAGAGCAAAAGACGTAACAGATTGGTCTAGGACGAAGGACTAGTATTTGTTGATAGATACGGTGGTAATTCGGGCCTCCTTACCGTCGGAGATTTTCTTGGAGAGCGCTGTCTCGATGGCTACGATGGAATCTTCACTGTGCGAAGGGTTGATAGGACGGGGGCACACCGCGCGTCCATTCGTCGCGCCTGTCAACCCACACACACGCTCACTTCAGCTCTCAAACACTATTCTACCGACCGCGGGTCGCCTTTCTCATACACTCCGTAACTAAGTTAACACTTAGTTCACGTTTTTAATTATTTACACGCCCATTTTTTATACTACAAACGGGGTCTTTCAAAAATTGGGTCCGCCTGTCTGTCTTTTAAGTGTTTTTTTAAAATATTATGCAAAATAGAAAAACATTCGCCCTAAAAGCACTTCAAAAGACTCACCTCAAATCTACTTATCCCGGCTTTAAACGTTTTAATTAATATTACTCATTAAACTCAAGGAAATATCTCAAGTTTGAAGATGAAATTGCCGGAATTTCAGCGCTCTTTAAAACAGCTTACGAAAAGTGTAATTGTTTTTTAAGCTTAATTTACATTAGGAAAAAAATTGGGGATGCTAATTGTTATTCGAAGTTAATGAGCACTTTCATAAATTTACACAAAAGACTTTCTTATTTTATACTTTACTTTTTTGAAATACCTTTAGGTAATGCTATTACCTAAAGGTGCTACATTAGTTAAATATAAACGAGAAATTTCTATGTAGGTAATTGGTTTTTAGTTATTATTTTCTAAAATTTATTTACATTTTTATGTTAAGTAAATAACTCAATGATACTTTCAATATAACTTACAGAAACGTCTTTTGTAAAATAAAAATAAAAATCTCAAAAATACTGTACTTTACAAATCTGACACTGATAATGTGCAAGTAAATAAATTCCTTGAATCTATGAATTGTGAATTTAATAAATTCATAATTTACTACGCGTACCACACCTTATAACTCCATGTAACTAAAACAAAGTAGGTTATACGTAAAGATACAATCAATAACGACACGTAGTAGCTGTCATTCATCATATCCTTTACGATACTGACCTGCCGATATTATATAAGGTCTTTTATAATCACAATAACTTTACGATTCTAAGAACTAGCTTTCTATTCAATTCAAATACACATGTAGGTAGGTATCAATCATTTCTTAGAATTGCATCAACAAAGAAACACCTAAATAATGAGGTCAATGCAGCGTTTGCCATTTAATGTCTGAGCAAACTATCGATCCGTTTGTTATCTCTTTCTGTCTTAGGTGCAAACGCTTTTAAGATTGTAGCTTTCACAATGGAGTAAATATCCTAATATGCTCAACATAAAAAATGGTTTTAATTTGAAATTATATGTGACTTTATTTGCAAGAAATGTTTCGTTAAATGCTTTTACGGTAATATTAAAATATAATATAATTCTTTATTCCTTTTTCTGATTATTCTTACATATTATAAAACAAAGTCCTCTGCCGCGTCTGTCTGTCTGTCTGTCTGTCTGTCTGTTTGCGAGTAAAGAATAATTATAACAATTATTTCTATAAAGTTACGCCATTTTTAAATATACTTTTGAATTTATTTGATACTTATCAAGTATTATAGAGTATTACTTATAGATATTTAATAAACGTTTTATGCAACAATTGATAAAAATTTGGCTTCAAGTCTGGTAGAAAAGGAACGTTTACGAGACTCGTTACAGAAAATTTTAGTGTAGCTATATTTTATCTAGAATATTGTTCAAAGCTTTTATAGGTGATAGAGAACAAAGAACCGTTATAGAGGCTATTAAAGACCTAACTAATTTCTTTGTTTCATATTTCCTTTGCAAGTTTTTCCTATTAATTAGTATAACTAAATACACTGACTCTGTTTTTATGACAGCTATATATTGTGATATTCAATAAAAATCCTTCAAAGTAAATGAACGCTTATATTTTTAAATATAATTTCTAAGTAATATTTAACTATACTCGATTCAAGTAGTTGGCTATTTATATATATAGTACATCAACATTCAGTAAGCAATGGGAAACATAACATAAATTTATATTTACCAGGACTTCTGAAAAAAAAGCAAAGAGGACGATGCTGAGCAGAAACCCCAAAAGAAACTCAGGATTACACTGAATTTTAAAAAAAATATCAAAGTATACATACAATAGTAGGAAAGATAGTACGAATATGAGCTCAGAATCGCTTAAATCCAGGCTTTTTTTTGTCGCTTAAATAATCAGTGATTTTATAATAGCCTTTCGAGAGTAGTTTGCTTTTAATGACTTTTTTAATTTTATTTGTAGATAAGGCTCTGATAATCTCAGGTAGTTTATTATAAAACCGTACACATTGACCCACAAAAGTACTATTACTTATTTTGTGGAATCGCGTTTTATGTAAATCTAAATTATTTTTATTGATATTGTGCTTCCTATCATCAATTAATTATATTTATAAAATATTTTTCTTACTGAGACATAAGTGTGATAGATGTATATTTATGTTTTAAAAATACTGTATCGAAGACAGGCGGACGCCGTCAAAACTTCTTTCCAATATAAAACAGTACTCGGCACCTAAGTATTAAAAGCGATTGAAATAAACCTATTGTCGGATTCAAGTCTTTTTTACAAAACTCCTATAAACTATCTGGCATGCATAATAAAAAATGCAAAGCAGTGTAGAATTCTCCTATAATATTTATTAGAGAACTGAAATTATAAGCTTTATTACGAAGCCATTCCATCAAGTACGAGTAATTGATTGGAAATACTTGTTAGTTGGTCTGTAAACTGGAAATTCATTGTGTGAACCGCACTCTACGCTAAATGAACGTAAGTCCTGTTCTTTTAAATCAATACTCTCATATCCATACTCTACCTTTAGCGCTTAATATAGAATAACGCGAAAGCGATCTTTTCATAAAAGCGTTTTTGTCGCTCAAATGTATGTGAAGCTGTCTTGCTGCAATATGAAAGATATCGAAGCGTACTTTGTCTACGCAAGTGCACTTTTAAAAAGTGAAAAAAAAAATAGAGAGAAGTAATTAGTTATAGACAGTAGGGTTTTAGCGGTTATGAACAAAATCCGGTTCCCCTGACCGGACTCGGTGACGCTACGCCGTCAAAATACTGCGTTCGTGTATTCACATTCTTCTCAAAATATCTATTAAGATTTAGTAAAAAAAAATATCAGCAGAACTGTATCGGCTGTAACTGTCATGCCATAGTGCCGTCTAAAAGATGAATAAGGAAACCTTTAAAGCAGCTTTTCCAACAATGAAGGAGGCAACAGGCTCGGTCCTCTGCCGAAGTACGATTATCTATGGAACAGGGCAATATCATATCACTCCATTACACCCCGTTGAACAGAAAACAGACCAAGCAAAAATTTACTGCAATTTACACATCGTGACTTGTATATAAGTACTAAATACATTTTTTGATGTTTGTGATGTTACGTAATAGTATATAATTGTTTTGGACTTAAAACGTTTACAATTTGTGGTCAATAGAGAGTATGTTCAACTGATGAGTTTAAACTACTGCCTGTTCAATCGATCGTTTTTGTGGTATCGTTATGTTTAATTACAAATGAATGTAGCTAATGGAGTGTATCTGTTTGCCAAATAATTCGACCGCTTTAAGGGTTAAGGCCTGTAATTTCATTGTTTATTTTTATAAAATATTCGCTAAGCGATATCTAATTTATTTTATTTTATTTGTATACCTAAACACATCTTTGAATTCTGTACCTACCTTGAGGAGAGTATGCTTTAAGCGCCTATGCACGCGACGTATTTTATGCAGAAACGGACTTGATGCACATCAACGTGGTACTCAGTCACAGCCTCTGTGCCTTTGCGAATCATTTATAAATTTATGGTTTAATAATTTTGTGAAACAAATAAAAAGAAATTAGCTTTTACCTATAATGGTTTCACCGCTCTGTCGAGTCACAACGTCGAATTGGCAGAGTTTTATACGTCGAGTGAATAGCCACTAAGTTTTATTTTGTATTTGATAATAAAGAACGCCTCCGTCATTAATAAACCATTGGTACTGTTCTCAATATTAGGTTTTTTTTCGACTCGTCATACTGTTATATGAGTGAAGAAGTTTAGTTAATTAAATAAAGTGTGTTATTGTATAAATATAAGTTTATAAATGCATGTAAAGTTAAATTAATTAAAAAAATATATATTATATCTTACCGAGGTTTTCTGCACTGGCGTTCACGTCGTATCTGTGCGCCGGTTTAGAATGGGGCGCAGGGGAATGCAAGGAGGTGCTTTTGTGGCGACGTATCGTCGGCAGTCGTGACACAAAGGATGCATTGTTCTTGAATGACGCACTCATCACTCGACTGTCAAACATATACCTACATGTCACTGGTAAGTAAATACCATTCTCCATCGCACATTAAGGTAGAGACAAACTGGTCCCACGTATGTAACGTATGCGGTGCGACGTGGGAGAGTGGGAGAGTCGATGTGCACACTGTCTGCCCCGCGTATGCAACATAGATGTTATGTTTTATTAAAAGGCGCACTAGTGCATCTGAAATTTATATTTCAGTTAGACTTTTCGAATAAATTCATTTTTTTTTAATATCTCCACGCCTTCTCACGCCGATTTGATGCGACAGATCGAATATAGCATGGGACGCGAGAATAGCGTTGTGTGTGATAAGTACATAAGTTTCTTAGTCTTTAATTTTCATACAAATTCAAAATTCTAGCTAGAGTTTGTAATGACCGCACTCGCTAACGAGAGCGTAAAACATTTATATGGAATAATTGTAAATTTGTCATTACAGTTGACAATTTTTCATATAATTTTTTTACCCTCTCGCTAGGAACTGCGGTAATTGTAAACTCATGTGAGACTTAAAGATAATGCGTGGCATACGTAGCGTACGTGGGACCACTTTATCTCTCTACCTTTATTCAGGCGGACACAATCACGTTCGAGTAAAAATGATGGAGCTACTCGACTTTTAAATTCGACGAACCCTACAATACTCGCATGAGAACGATCATAAATAATACTGCGCGATGAAATTTTACGCTTCGCTCTGAATAACACGATGTGCTAGTTTAGAGACGTTTGCAGCTCAATATTATATGTATGTTTACCTGGTCTGTGGACTGGGAAGTGGTATTTGATGTATCTTCCAGGTCGCTATGCTCATAGAGTGTTCGTCTGCAGCATAACATCGCCAGAGAGCCTGTATCAGGGTTGCGGCTGGTTGTCGTCTTCGAATCATATGCTTCTGTCGTTGTTGCTGCTGCACTTTCAAAGCGAATCCGGAGCCCAGAATGCCCTGAACATCATTATCATTATTAGAACATCCTTTTAATTATTCATATTTATTATGATTATTACCGCTAATTAAGAGTAAGTATTAGTGGTGTAATGAATCGCATTATGCCTATCTAAAAAATATATTGACAACAAAATTGATTAGTACCTAATGGTTGATAAAAGTTTATTCTTACTTGGTTTATTTTTTAAAATATATTAACATTTATTATCCTATTTACACTATTTAATATTATAAAGGGGAAAGTGAGTTTGTTTGTTTGTTACGCTTTTACGGCTTAACTTCTCAAACGATCATTACCTAAGCTAAGTTACCTATAAATAAATGCGAAAATCTGTGAATACTCGTACGTTTGTTAATCTTTCACGCAAAAAGTACTGAAAGAATTTTGATGTAATTTTAATTTATAATATACTTACATGTCTATGTAAGTATATTATAAATTCGGAGGTAAAAGCTAGGCAAAAGCTTAAAAATTTGAGTTAAGAGTATGACGTCAGAGCATAAAGTTGCACAATGTTCCTATTACACAATATCCTATAAAATATGACGTCGTATCATTATATAATATTACAGTCATATAATAATATGACGTCAGATAGATTTTACTACGCTTGATTTTCCGAGCGCTTTTATGTAATGGAAAATGAACTTAATTACTTGATTCGCGTAAGTAATGACAACCTAATTATAAATTAAATGCATTTCTTTTCTTTTATTGTTATTGGATATTTAGAGATTCTGTGACTTGCACACACGGAGTCTTGCACATTTAAAAAATACAGACGCGTTCATTTATGCTACGTTACTATAGTTCAGTTTTTTACAAAATCAACAGATTTTATTCCTATCAAAAAAACAAATACAGAAATAGTAAATGAATAAAAAATAAAAAAATAGTAAAATAAAATAGTAAAAAATATATAGTAAATAGTTAAATGGTAAATAGTAGAAATAGTAATTAAATGCATTATTTGACCAATGTATTATTAAAATGACGGGTAAAATAAAACTGTCGCTAAAGTTAGGGTGGATGGCAACTACGGTAATGAGGGCAAGTGATTCTCACAGCAGGCAGCGCGAAGAAAGATATTCCCAGCAGCGCGCAGAATGACGCGATGAACTTGCCCTGCCAAGTTTGTGGCACCATGTCGCCGTACCCCACTGTGCACAGCGTGATCTAAGTAAATACAAATAAAGCAGTGACTTAGGGCAAATGACTTAGATTGGATTCCAAGAAGTAATCTCAAGTCTAATTACATTTTATTAATCGACTTGATTGTTAATGGGTCAAAACAACTCACCACACCCCACCAGAGGGCTTCAGCGAAATTTTTAAATTTAGTTTCAGGAACATCTTTTTCTGCCAGATAAACTAAGAACGAAGCGAATATCAATCCCAAAAATCCTATATACAGTGTTGTGATTAATTCCTGAAAAAGAAAGAGGGTTGTTAAAAAATATATTAGTATTTTGTTGTGGGGGTCCTTCGTATAAATAGTTAAAGTAGTATAAGAGCGAGGGTTGTTGTTGGACAGTGAGACCATAGAGAAAACAGGATAAACGTTTGCTTATCGGCAAAGATTAAACGCGATAAGTTCGTGGTAAGGGATTTTTCTGCTACATTACGCAACTTGAATGTAATAAAAGCAGTGATTTATATAAATGAGTCGTCGTCACTGAATGCGAACAAGAAGAGAAGCAAACAATGGAAATACTGATTTCAGATAACATTTTTATTTTATTTTCATTTGATAACTTGAAGATATATTGTGCAACAATACGAATACTTTTTTAACAGTCGTTTTACCAAAAAGGATATATTTTACCAATATATATCGTTTTCTATGTAGGTACGTTTGTATTTTGCTTACATTTCATAGGACACATAATGTTACTGTTACTGCCGTCAAACGAGTTGGCCACAACGCAGCACAATAACTGCTAATCTTACTATAAAAATCTGTACATGATTTCTAGGTATTTATTCTAGGTATTTTTTAATTTATTTATTTATTTAAATCAGCAACAGCCTAGCACACTTCACATTCCAAACCCTAGCGCTCAACATCAAGGTCAAAGTGTGCAAGCCAATTAAAGCTGAACACGTAAATCAATTTAAGGAGATGTATCTATTTCATAACTAAGTCTGTGTCTGTACTTGTATTATACATTAGATCAAATTGTTACTTTGGCTCAATGTCCATAATTAACTGCAGAATACAGTACCTATACCATGAGTTTACTGACAGCACTTGCAGGCGAGAGTGTAAATTTATATGGAAAATTTTCAATAGTCAATGTAAACTCATGGTACAGGTCGCTATAGTATAACTAGTAAATTAATTTAAAACCGAACACAGTACATATTATGTGACACTAAATCTACCTAAGTAGGATAAAGAATAAGGTCTCTGACATCCATTACTTACTAACCGAAACGCAACAGCAGACGTGCTATTATTTCACTGAACCTTATAAGAGACTTGTAAGTTACTTATAAGGGAGTGGTTACTGCCACCAGATTGGCTGTTCAGAGTATGACTGCGAAACGCAATATGCCCTCTACCACCCTAAGTATATTCTAATTTTTCGTAATATCTTTTAAAACTAATTACGCAAAATAGAAATTTCAACTGTCTAGTCTTTTATTGTTACCTAAAAAACTATAGTATCACTATTTCAGTTTTGTTTCGAATTTATAATTTACACTTTGATTGCTTACTGTAATGTACGGTTGAATTCAGCCATTTCCAACATGAACAAAGCTGAATAGAAGGTATTTGCCGCGTCACGTGATGAATTCACTTTAACATTTTGTCTCTACGAATAAGTTTATCTGTGGGTGTGTAGTAAGTTTGTTTGAGCGTTCATTGTGTTGAAGAGGAACTGGAACAAGCTACCACTCGCTTTGTGGCCTTTGTCAATACAGAGGGAACGAAAATAATTTTCACTTGCTTTTTTAACAAAAACCTACAAATGAGGGGCCGGTAGTGCACTGAAATGTTTGGCAATTCTTATATCGCACTAGGGACTCGCTCCCGGCTTCGTCCTTGGTGCTATTTTTATACAAAAAACGAAATAAAATCGAGATTGATTAATATGATTATATAAGTTTTTCCAATAAAATACGATAAATTAATATAGCATAAATTATCACAAATTTAATTGATTAATACACTTGCCTCAACTTTTCCTATTAGAGATAGCGATATCTGAAACACTAATCTCTTGATACGATAAAACAAATATTGATTGTAGATAAATATATTGTTGTAATTGTTTATATAGATTTGTAGCTTTTGTTTCGTAAATAGGTTACATTCTTTCGAAGAGATGTTTAATTTAAAATTGAACTATTATAACAATATTTGAATATTTCTTGTTTTTTTATTTTATTTTTATTTTATTTATATTTGGGAAACTAACAATATCTCGATACACATTACACATACATATAAGAAAAACACAAATCAGCAAAGTTTCCACTAAATTACTAAAACATATTTTGAATCGGAGCTGGGAGAAAACATACAAAAAAGGCAAACAAAAAAAAGAAAGAAAGAAGACAATAATTAACAAAAAACACATAACTATAACATACAAAATAAACAAATAACCTTTTTTTTTTTTTGACGAAGAGAAATCCATTTGCAGACTTCCTACCGCTGGCTAGGCGGTAGAGGTGTGTGGGGGTCAGCCGGCGCACCACGCTATGCTAGTCATAGCGGTCCCGGCAATACCCACTAAAACTCCCCGGTGCCTCCTTGCCCTTTGTGCGGGATGAACCGGGTTCTGCCTAGGCACCAACTCCGATCCACCCCAGGGCTGCCTAGCCGTTGCTGGCTAGGCTAACGCCAATGGAGGATTGCCCGGAGACACCGAGGCAATCCCCAGACGGAGGGACCTTGTGCAGGCACACATAGTTAGCCAACTATGTGCGCAGGTCCCATGGACAGTTAAAGACGGGCTAAGTATGCCCGCCTTCTTCTGCCCAACCGTCTGCGTCTGAGGGAAGCGAGACCGGCCTCTTCCTCTCGCTCCCTCTCAGCTGCCTCCTTCTGCGACATTACAGAACCGCAGAAGGAAGCAACTGCTTTCCAGATTGTCTCACTGCCAAGCATGGCTTCGACCATGTTTGGCAGTGTGACATCTCCACCACCAAGCGCCGCCGCCAACTCCCGGCGCTGAGGACTCCAAGCCGAGCACACTTGGAGTGTGTGCTCGGCCGTGTCATCGGGGTCGCCGCAGTGGTGGCACCGCGGCGACTCCTCCCTTTTTATACGGTGCAGATAGTGACCGAAGCACCCGTGTCCGGTCATTACCTGCACCATATGGAAGGTGAGGCCACCTCTTCGGCGCCTCACCCAATCTTCCAACACCGGACGAACCGCTAGGATCGTCCGGTGTCCGGCGGTAGGCTCTCGCAGAGCCTCACTCCAGTCTTCGATGGCCCAAATAAACAAATAACCTAGCCGCTACAAAAAGAATACTACACAACTAAATTATCGAGGGCCTGTTGTTGATTTTTAAACATAAAAAGCTTCCCTAAAAATCTCATTGGGCTAATAAAAGCTAATTTTAAAATAATACCAAGTGACATAATTTGTTCTCCAATTGAAAATGTAATTGAATTTCTAGAAAACCCCTTGACATTTAACACGAGCGAAGATTTTATTCGTTCAGATCTACTTTCGCGATATGGGTTACGATCATGCAAGCTCACTCTACTGTGGATAGATATTGAGTCTCGCCTCATGTTGTTTATACCTATTTGGACGGCAAAGGAAATTGCGGTCAGACCCGTTATGCTTACTCAGCACGGACAGCCATTCAAGTACCGGCGAAAATAACGCTAACAACCATCCACGAAGGTCGAACAGCACAGACACCCCTATAACTATTTAACAAGGCTATTTTCCAGAGACCCCATATTATTTGAACTTAATTGAAGGACATTGCATAACTTAGTTAAAATATCTATAATTCATTAAAACAAAAAACGTGAAATGAACCTGAAATGTTAATTGTTTATTTCTGTTTTCACTTATGAAAAGAGGGATAAAGATCACTAGTAAAATTATAAATAAATTATTGAAAAAGAAAACACTAACTTAAAAACATTTTATAAATACATATAAACATTCTGATATTTGTCTGTAAGAGAATACCTCTATAATTAGGTATTTGTACGTGTGGCAAAAGAAAACAGAATAAGTAAAAATAGCACTTAGTATGTTAAAACGCTGACGTGGGTTTGCGTGAGCTAATATGTAAATTTGTACGAAGAACGCTTCACTTCCTTCAGTTGAATAAAGTCGTAGCTTAACAAGCTTAATAAATAAAAGATAGCGGGTTGTCTGTAACTGTGTTTTAGAAATATGTTACTTGTAACAGTAAAATTTCACGAAAAACCATTTGAAATTGTATTTGAAATGGATCGTGCGTTAAAAATTTCCAAAATCTCATCTTCTATATTCTATAATATCTTCGTGTAAAAACGACTGGACCGATTATATAAAATCTTTGAATTGTTGAATTTGTCTCCGCCCTGAATAGTAAAATAACTATTAAAACTAGTTCCAAAGTAAGCAACTTAATGCTTGTATTATGGATACCAGACAGTTGATATATTACATACAATACTTTTTTTTTGTAAATACATACTTACATATTATAAATACAAAACATCCATCCACAAATCCCACAAATCGGCAGTTGGTCGATTTACATTATTAAAGTTGTTTAAAAAACTTTTGCCCTCAAAAAGTCAAATGCTGATTACAAATGAAACACAAACACTGCGAACCAGAACACAGATATCCGACATGCTGGAAGAACGCCAAGCTTCAATGTCTGTGGCTATTACGCCTGTCTGATGCCAATGAATCTATGCTCAATATTTTGTATGAAATATTAAGAAAATGCGCAAAGGACCCCGTATATTTCTTTAGGTTGGAAATTGAATTTTTCTTCAAATTGCTTTTTTTTTATATTAAGGTCGACAGACAGGCTCAACCTCTCATCCTCTCAAGTCTGTGAGCATGGGTGTATGGATGTTTGTTACTCTTTCACGCAAAAACGGCTTAACGGATTTGGGTGAAATTTGGCACGCAGATAGTTTATTACCTGGATTAACATATAGGATACTTCTTATTCTGGAAAAATGATAGATTCCCAAGGAATCGCCTAAAAATATAAAAAATTAGGCGCCACTGTCTCCGTAGCAGTGCCACCGTCCTCACAGCGATAAAGTTATCTAATATTCTCTCAGGTTTTATATTTTTAATTTTTCAACAAAAATCAAGTTGCGGGCACTAACACGAGTAGGGCTGCGGGTTGATACTGAATGCAGTCTGCTTCCGACCGGTATTATACTTGTAAATTATAGAGAAGCCCTAAGTCCAAGAAATGGACATTCTTCGGCTGAGATAATATTATAAATAGAAACTGTTACTGTTGTTACAGTAACAGTTTCTATTTTGAACAAATAATTCTAGTTTTCTGCAAAAATACTAGTTGCTATTACTATTCAATGCTACAAGGTATACCTATTACACGATAATTATAATATAATATATTATATAGGAAACTCAATATAAACTACAGATAATACTGAATGACCACACACAGCACCTCACGACACAAAAAATAAAATGGCGGTGTCATTCCATTTTACGTTGTGACAATAAAAATAATGGACATATAGAGTGCGAGCTCCGCCAGAGAATCTGTTGAAATAACAGTAAATTCAATGTGCATTTAGTATTTTTGGATACAATAAATGCGCAGTGTTTATTGTCCAATTAAATATTCCCCTTATGAAAATGTCGGCTCATTTGCGCGTGGTTAATTTAGTTTAGTAACTACGTTTTAACTGAAAATTATTCGTTAGTCTGTGTCGCAAATGAACGTAATAAATTGAACCCATCGCAAACTACATTCCGTCGCAACATAATTTGACGACACGTTTGGTCTAGTGGCTAGAACCCTAGCTGTTAGCTGTGTATGCCTGCACAAGGTCCCTCCTCTTCGTGTGTGTATTGCTTGGGTGTCTCCGGGCAATCCCTTTCTTTGGCGATAGCCTAGCCAGTAATGGCTAGGCTGTCCTGGGGGTGGATCGGAGTTAGATGTCTCGGCAGAGCCCGGTTCACCCCGCTCACAGGGCAAGGAGGCATCGGGGAGTTTTAGTGAATATTCCCTGTGCCGCTAACATCAGGTGCTGGGCGACCCCCATATATCCCTACCGCCTAGCCAGCGGTAGGGAATCTGTAAGCGGATTTATCCTCGACAAAAAAAAACCAAGCTGTCGCGGGTTCGAATCCCGCAAATGTTTATGTGTTACCTTTGTACCTGAGTCATGGATGTTTTGTATTTATAATATATAAGTATTTACAAAAAAAAAGTAATATAGGTATGTAGTAAATCAACTGTCTGGTGTCCATAATACAAGCATTAAGTTGCTTACTTTGGAACTAAATGGTGCTGTGTGGAATGTGTGAATATATTTTTAATGCACTACAATTTACCCCTGCACTGCAGTTCTTAACCCGCACTCGTGCATGATCACACCTTATGTAAATTTCTTTTTAACGTGTCAAAATTACAAGCATTTAAAAAACGTAAGCCACTCGACTTCAAAATTTGTTTAGTTAACTGTTCTTTTTGCTAAAATGAAGTAATTTAATAATTAGTTGGTTTTATTGTTAAAAAAGATAATTTACGTTATTGCTATTTTTTTATTTGACATGTATCTATACTAATATTATAAAGAGAGAAGATTTGTAAGTTTGAATAAACTCAAAAACTACTGGGTCGATTTTAAAAATTCTTTCACCTGTAGAAAGCTATATTACCAGCGAGTATTTTTTAACATATTTTACATTTTTTTATAAGGTTAGCGAGCGAGGCTATATTTTATAAGGTTATGCGGACGAAATCGTGTGCAATAGCTAGTCTTTTATATATACGTACAAACGACAAATCACGGGCTCACGCAAGTTAATTTCCCGCGAGTAGACTAGTAAACTTAGGTGGAAGTTGCAATTAAAACTTATATACACGAAAATGATCCAATTGTCATTGATATAAAAAAAATGTGAAATACATAGATTTTATTGGTAAATCACCTACTTATACTGATACTGATATTGATATTTAGTCTACCTCGCGTGCTTTAGTAAAAAGAATCGTGGTCGACATTCTCATTGCTACAATGCTAAGACGGACGTGTGATAAAAAGAATATAAAAAATCCTTCACGATAAGTTCACGAACAATGGACAGATGCAGACATTTCTATCCGGCGGCGGACAAAAAGTCCACGGTGTCTTAAAACCCACAAATCAAGAGACAGTTTTTTTCAGACAAAAAATATGAATTGACTACGACTAAGTTTATTTATTTTCCTCAATGGAAAATAATCTGAGGTTTAGGAATATTTAATTTTTAATATACACTAGTAATTTATTAAAATAATATGTGTTTAAAAATAATTACAAGAAGGAGTCTCACTGCAGCCCATTCTCTTCAATAGTCCAAAAGCGTATGTGTGCGCCCGTATAAGAAGGCCTAGTAAGACGTAAGTATGTAATGCGTTAATATTACCTGTCGATGTGCGTATACAACTGAACCAAGCAACTTCCACGTTCCACCGCGACGATCCATTCGCACCATGCGCAAGATCTGGAAGAAACGCAACCCGCGCAGAGCAGACGCGGCGAACACCTGCCCGGATGATCCCATTCCCAACACCACTAGCGACGCCAGTATTGTAGTTACATCTATGCCAAACCAAAAAATATATAAGTTTGCTTTGAAAAATATACTATTATTATTATTATTATTATCTGCTTTGTGGCTATTCCTGTCTTCTAGAGTACCAGTATCACATCGTCCATTGCTGAAATATTGTGATCGCCACGTAAACTAAAGCTCTCTACCAATACCTACCACGTCAAGAAACTGTAGTACTTTTTTGATAGAGGCATTCCTCACATCTTCACAAGCCATTGTGTGGCTTCCTAAGATGTGACTACGCTTGTGCATCAAAGGGCCACACTCGCACAGGATATGCATTGGTGTTTCTTCTGCTTCATGGCAGAAGCGACCACTCTCCCGTACTAGCGACACCCATTATTTTAAGGTGAAAAAATATATTAACTTAGTGGTTTCATCGCTAGAGAAAATCTGAAATGTAATCACGTTTTCTATTTCAAGCATAAGCTTCCCTACCGTAACTAATGTCTCTCAGGTACACTTGATGCAAATAGGTTATTGTTTTGAAATTTAACTTTAAACCCTTTTTCAAGTTCAATGGCAGTTCACTAGGTGATTTTCGTTGTCTAAAATAGAAGTCACATTTTTTATCCTTACAGTTCCATCGTTACGTACTACTTGATGGGATCACGCTTACCACAATGTACTCCTAGTATCATTACATTAAAAACTGCTTATTGAAAATGTATTATATTAACATAAAATTAACATATTTAAAACATAAACAGTGTAAGTGAATAAGATTAATTAATTGCAACTAAAAGTAAAGAAATGTTTCTTTCAATTTCATATAAGTATCATGTTTCGTAATTTTTTAATTTTTTCATATATTTTTTTAAATGTATATCTGGTAAATATTTTTTTTAAGTAAATGCGTAACCACAAATGTCAGCGTACCTATGTTAAAATACCTATGCGAAAAATACTATGAAAGTATCAAAATGTGTATCCATCAGCCTTGAACGAACCTGAACTAAACTAACCTAATTTATTTTAACCTAACTAACTAATTTTAATGAAACGATTCATTAAAATTTGATTCTTTATGCCTTTATTAAACCTAAATAAAATAATTAAGTAATCATTACTTATACAGTCTATACACTATTACGTTTGAATAAATAAAAACATTACTGAATAATTTAAATTTCAAATTCTCTAACACAAAGGACGTATGTGAGCAAATTTAAACATGAATGTCCACACCATATTGTATTCTTGTGAACTCGAAGATATCAAACATTGAAAGAACATTGAATTTTTATTGAGCAGTCTCATTTATTGGCAAAGGCAGGGTTTTCGTGCGCGGCTGTTTGCTGGTTAGCAATGGTTCTCGGGTGGGCCAGCTCCCCAGAGAGGTAAAAGGCGGCGGTCGCATGAAACTACTACCTAGGGAAGGAGGCCGAAAATGCGAAGGTCGCACAAGATTGGTCGCACCTGAAATAGGGTCACTTCGCCAAGCTTTATAGACGAAACGTGACTTTTACTTGGAAATGTTTATGATGAAAATATCAACACGGTGCGAACAATATTTCATATGAACAGACAGACCCTTCTTATTGCACACTTTCCTACCTACACACTTGTATCTGTCGCAAAATTACAAGAAATACTCAACAAATAAAAATTGTATACTTATTTAACGCCACTCGAATATTTATACTAACCAATTAGGGGCCTTCGTTTTATTAATTAATCCTGTAACCCCAACTGATCGTTATACCTCCCTAAGTGGAATTCCATTATCATTATGATAAAGCAAACAGGCTTAATTTCAGAGTTTTCGCCGTGAAATGTCTTGTTTTCATTGATTTTATTAAGGTTTTTTTTTTTTGTAAAAACAAATTATATACGCCTTGCGTATATAATTTATGACTTAATGACGGTTAAAATTATATTATTATTTTTTTATAAAAGAATTGTATTAACTTCAGTCCACAAGTTGTTAGGTTGTAAGAACTAATTGATATATGTCATACCTACTTAATATTTTAAAATTCCACCCTAAAAACATATTTTAAAACTCGCCGATTGGAAAAATTACGAAAGTAGAAGTCATAAATATACATAGATATAAAGATAAACATCTTTAATTTCACCAAAATAAATAGTATTTTTTTAGGAACGAAATATATTTGTTATAAAGTCATAGATTAATCCCAGACAGACAGCATTTTAAAGTTCATGTACCGCCATCACTGTGTCACATATGGAATCCTACTCAATCACTGTCCACCCTTTGCCCTCGTATCGCGAGTGGGACGTAACATTCAGCTGTGCATGCCTTAATTCCCATTCAATTATAAGCAAAGGCAGATTTTAGTTTCGTAGCTCAGATAAAATAAAAACTAAAGACAGAGCCCTGTGGACGGCAGAGTAAAGCTGTAAACTACGCTTTCGCCGTATACATACACAATTAGACGCACACAAATGCAGTTAAACTACGCCCCGCCTTATTAAAATATTTAATAGTGAAAATAAAGAATTGCTTAGTTAAAGGGTGTAGAAACCAGTTTTAAAGCAGGATGGAATCATATTTCACATGTAAGTAAACATGGGAACCAGTATTTTTAATTTAAAAAAAATTGGGGTTATAGAAAAACATAAACTACATATTACGCACACATCTTTATAAAACCGGCTTCACTATGTTGTCCGCAAAATTATGTCTATGCTTTGTTCTTATTTGGTCTGAGTTTCGTAGTTTGCGAAAACAACTATTACTGATACGAGGGCCTTTGAAACCGGATCGAATGTTGTACTTTTAATAAAATGTATTAGGTATTTGTTATGTTTACTCTTCCGCCACAAAGTAAAATGAAAAGCATTGAAAACATCTGTATCGTATATACGTAGGTTTGTGGCACTTACCTATTATGCAGAAAGGTCGTCTCAAGAATTTGAGGCGGCCCATTGGGCCTTGGTAACGAGACCGGCATCCTGATGACCACAACCTTCACAAACAAAATGTATACGTAAACAAAAAATATTTGCATGTTATAAGGAAGTTTTAGGAGGAAAATCGAGTTCTACGAGTTTTGATGGTCGCGTGAGATTTTACCAAAAAAATATATAGAAATTGAAATTATTATATTACCTAGTTTGTTGTTGGTAGCTCTACTTTAAACTTGAAAATCTTTAAAAATTTAAAACAGAAATTTCTTTTGTAAATAAAATATAGCACTGCAAAAATATATGAAGTACTATTAGCTTGTGTCCGCATAGAAAAATGAAAATTAACTCGATTACGCAAAAACGTATTTGGATCCAAATGGATGATTTGGATGAAATGTATGTAATGTGGCACACAGATAGTTTATTACCTGGATTAACAGATAGGTTTCCGTTGGATCATCTAAGAATATTTAAAAAATCGGCGCCATTATCTTCAACAGTGGCGACCTAGTGGCTACGCGACCGTCGTTACATCAATAGAGATATCTGACTCATATACTTATTCATTTTTCAACGCGATAGAAGGCGCGGGCACCAACAAGTCATGCTATAACTGGTTGAGGACAAATTAGTACGTACCGTACATGTAATATATTCCTTATAAAAACCACATTCATAAAACGTTACAATTCGTTTGAACATTAACAAAGTAACATGATGTCGGTGGACGACCTATTTTTTTTTAAATGACCGTTATCGTGATTCAATGGTAATATATAACGAATCTTATTGCGGAAACCGATATCGTGTTTGTAACCCATTATTGTAAGTAAGTTAATATGCGACAATAAGTCCTTTGCGTAAATGACGCTTAGGGCCAGAACACATCTGCGACGCGACGCTACGCACACATTTTTAAAATTGCTATTCAATATCGAACTTTACTTCATACATAGAAGAAAGAATACCAAAGGGAATGTACAGGTTAGGCTACAAAATTGTTAAGCGCTGATTTTAAAGTTTGGTAAAGTCATGGCAAGTAGTTCAATGAGTACGCGATGCTTCTCGCGCTTCGTATCGTGGCCTACACGTACTCACTCAACTGTGTGCCTTTTAGTGTAGTAAATAAGTTCTATATTTTATTGCTACCTTAAAACGATCGGATGACGTCGTTTTTCGGTGTATTACGATTGCTACGCAGCTACGATTGCTACGAGTCGACCACAAGCTACGAGGTTTCCTATTGTTGTTTTTTATTACGTTGCGTGTTTTAGGAAATAATAAGCGAACGCCCCGACCCCTAATTTCAATTCTACATTGTAAACATGTTAGTTTATATGAATAAATTTCATTTAAAATAACTAATAAAATTGAATCAAATCCAATGTTAGTTAGTTCTCTTCTACTTTTCATTTCTAATGAATTTATTTTAATGCTAATTAATGTGGATAATAGAAATGAAATTTCTAATATTTGAAATATTTTTGGTATTAGTTACAGAGGCACCAAAAATTCTAGTTACATGAATTTACTATTGAAATTACTACTTCTTTATAATCATAATAATTATAATTTTAAAAATATTATTTTATTTTATTTCTAACTGGTACCCGCGATGTCGACTACATTTAAATATGAGAGACATCTTTATCGTTATGAGGACGGCAGCGCCGCTAACCAATTTTTCTATATTTTTTGACGATTCTTTGGGAACCTAACATTTTTTCAGCATAAAAAGTATTCTATATTTCTATATATTTTTTATTCAGGAAATAAACTATCTGAGTGCCGAATTTCTCCAAATCAGTTTAGCCGTTTTTGTAGGAAGAGTATTTGTCCATTCTCCCAAACTTTTGCATTTTTAATATAATATATCACGTACCTACTTACTTATTTATTAATCTTATGCTTTTAATTTTGAAAAAAAAATATCTTTCACTTCAGGCGACTGTTTTCTATAAATAAACTTTATTCTTACTTAGTGTTGTTTTTCAGATGTTTACTATGTTTTAAGATTAGACACCAGGAAGCCATAAATAAACTAAAGTATCTTTTTCCTCCCTATACCTACATTGAAACTATAACATTTCTAAGAGAAAAAAATTTCATTAGTAGGAGAAGTACAATACAATATCCAAAAAAAATTAAAGCTAAGTAAAATTGGCCCTCTCGCATCGAATTATCAGTGAGATGAAAGTGGAATTTGAATTGGCTTATCTGTGTGAAGGACTCGTTGATAAAAACGACGGCTTTACTGTCAAAGTGGTTCGCTCACCAAGGATCCCACTTAATTTATTTTCTAAATCTACTAAGTATTTTTATTTTATTTTTTTTGGGTCACTGAGCTTTCTTCATTCTGTCGCTTTCAAGTCTGAGTCTTATGTAGCAAGTTCATAACAGCGACAAATAAAACTTGATGTGTACGAATAGAAACTTGAGATTTAATTAAATAGAGCAGAAAACATCTTATTTCTTGTTTGTAAAGAAAAATGAAAAAGTATTTTCTTTATACTTTTTATAGCATTTTCATAACACTTTATAGTATTATTGATTTATTATGAGTGGTATGTAACGTTAATTTGTACTGGTATGATACTAATGTACTGTACATAAATTTTATGGTTTACAAAAGTATCTTTAAAGTTTGAACCTTAAGAAATTTTATAGTTAAATGATCTGTAGGAACAAAAAATGACTATTTTTTTGCTCATACTTAGATCTAAACTAAAAAGCAAAATATAAATTGTTAGGTAAAGGATTACAGATTTAACCAGCCTTTAAAAGTGAATATATTTACCTTAATACAAATTCTATAGCGAACCAAACGACGACCACCGTCTCCATATAGAACAAAACTATTCCGGCTTTTGCTTCGTACTCTTCGATTGTAGAAAATACTGACAGCGACAGGCACATAAACACCATCAGGAACCTGATTAGAAAAATCCAAGTAAGTATCGAATTGTATACATAATTTCTTTATAGTTAATTAATGATATGTTAATGTTGATGTCTTCATTCGTCTCATTTGAAATAAAAATCGTTGACTTCAATTCTTGCGTATATTGATATAATAAAAACGTTACATATTTAAATATTCGTCTAGAAGACAATAAAATCGTATGTATGAGATCGTATGTAGTTCGTAAGTAATATCGTCTGTGATAATGACAAATATGACGGTGGAAGATAATCTTCATTTTTGAATGTTTTGGCGGGTAAGCTATGCGACGTTTGGTTATTGCGTGAACATAGCCCCCGACCTTGGATGCACCATGCTCCAACATAAATTCGATGAGTTCCATCTTTAGAAGCCCGCTCTAGTCTCTCCTCTCCTCCGGTTGCAAAGGCAGCGGACAAATCTTTGAAAAAGCCCGCCTCACTATGCTACTGGTGGTGCGAATGTCCGCTACTCTGACGACGCCATCCGTGCCCGGGAAAGTACGCTCGATACGACCCAATCTCCACTTGAGCGGTGGTGAATTGTCGTCCTTTATTAATACGAGGCTGTTCGGTGCGATGTCAGTCTTGTGCGCAAGACTTGCAACTTGCATTTCAGAGACGTACTCCTTCGACCATCGCCGCCAGAAGTGTTGCCGTAGAAGCTCGACTCGGTCATAGCGTGCCAGCGAAAGAGGATTCTGAGTTGTGAGGTCTTCGCCTGCCGGCGCCGTTAACGATCGGCCAATAAGGAAATGAGCCGGTGTTAGAGGAGAGCAGTCGTTGGGATTTGTGGATAAAGGGGATATTGGACGGGAGTTTAGGACAGCTTCGACTTGTGTAAGCACCGTGTTGAGCTCCTCGTATGTCAATTTAGCGTTACCCAATATGCGTCTAAGATGGTGCTTACATGACTTAACTCCCGCCTCCCACAAGCCTCCAAAATGACTAGCGTATGGCGGAGAAAATTTAAATGATATGCCATCAGAGGCAGCGTAATCGATTATTTTCGCGGAATCGTATTTTAAAATTGACAAAATTTCTCTTTCTGCACCCACGAAGTTCTTGCCGTTGTCAGAAAATATAGTGGATGGTTTCCCACGACGAGAAATAAAACGCTTTAAAGCTAATAAATAATCATTAGTAGAAAGACTGCTGACAAGCTCCAAATGTATAGCTCGAGTTGCAAAACAAATAAACAAGCAAATGTAGCCCTTGACCAGTGTGCTTCCGCGTCCCCTACGATTCAACATGAATACTGGGCCGGCATAGTCTACGCCAGTACGCATAAAAGGAAAACTAGGTTCCAAACGGTCAGACGGTAAGTTACCCATAATAGGTACTAACGCCCTACCCCTAAAGCGTGCGCACGTCACACATTGATGCACTATCTTTCTGGCCAGACTTCGTGCTCCCAGAGCACACCAACACTCACGCAAGGACGAGACGAGCAGCTGGGGACCAGCATGTAGCAGCTTTATATGTTCGTGTTTAAATAATAAAGTTGTAAATATGTGTTTACTACATAATAAGATCGGATGTTTCTTATTATAATCGAAAGTAGTCGAATTACACAATCTACCACCAACTTGAATTAATTTATTTTCGTCTAAAAATACGTTTAAACCTTGAATTGCGCTTATAGATTTATTATTTTTGTAAGTGATAGGTAAGTCGTTTACTAATTTTTTTATAAATAATCGAAAATGATTGCATTTGAACTATGCGCGCTAGCATGAGCCCTACTGACCGTTATCGTTGAGTAGGTACTTGTTATAAGTACGAATATATGCACAAGTTCCGTATGCGTCTTGAGATGCGTCCGTAAATATATGAAGTTCCGTATGATCGTTATGCTCGCCCCTTACGCAATGCGGAATACTTAAATTATGTAAATACTGTAATGTATTTAGCCAATAATTGCATGTCGTAGCGATTTCATTAGGTACAGTTTCGTCCCAATCGATCTTGGTTAACCACAGTTTCTGTAACAGTATTTTTGATATGATCACTGTCGGAGCAAGAAGACCTAAAGGATCGTATATTTGTGAAATAACTGATAACATCACACGCTTAGTTAAAATAGTCGGCCGTTGTATCTTTGTAGTGAAATGTAACTCGTCACTTTTGCTATTCCAACCTATACCGAGCGTTTTACTTTGTGTATGTTCATCATTCGACAATTCCTTATACCGACTTGTAGGGACGTCACCGCTGAAAGTCCACTTACGCAAAGGAAAGCAAGCAGATCGTAAAATTTGTGATGTCTTTTGACACATTTGAAACAATTTAGAACTGTCATCGCAACCAGTAATTAAATCGTCTACGAAAAAATCGTTATTTATAATTTGAGATATGATATCATCATCACATTCTTGGGCGAGTTGTTTCAAGCAACGCATGCTGAGATACGGGGCTGAAGCCGTGCCGTAAGTTACCGTATTCAGTCTGTACGCGTGAAGAGCTTCGTCCGAGTTCTCTCGCCAAAGAATGAGTTGAAGATTTCTCTGATCTGGCTGCACAAGAATTTGTCGGTACATTTCTTCGATATCGGCACACGCAACGTGCTTGTGCTGCCTGAATCGAAGCAAAATCGAAAATATATCGTTTTGTAATGGTGGCCCGATTAACTGAATATCGTTTAAAGACTTATTTGACGAAGTCGCTGCACTCGCGTTAAACACTACCCTTAATTTCGTGGTGCTACTTGACTTACGAAACACTCCGTGATGCGGAAGAAAGCAATAAGGCCATTCGTATTTATCTATACGTGACATATGACCTAAATCTATATATTCACGCATAAAATCTACATATAGTTTTTTATAATTTGGTAATCTCGCTAATTTACGTTCTGTAGATTCAAAACGTTTCTTCGCCGACGTGTAAGAATCGCCTAACGAATTAATCGATTCCTTAAACGGAATACGAACCGAGAATCTGCCATTCTCATTCCGTTTTGTGGTTTTCACAAATAACTCCTCACATTCGCGTTCTTCTTTGGTGAGAATGTTATAATTTTTCGGAATATCTTCTAATTCCCAAAACTTTCGAAGCTGGGAATCGATATTTTGAACAAAATTGCATTGAGTATGATTGCTACGTAAGCCTTCCGGATGAACCGGTCCGGAAATTAACCATCCTAATTTTGAACTTTGTAAATATGGCCCATTAGATAATCGAATTTTATCCGCATTTAATAAGTCCCAAAATATATCAGCACCTATCAATAAATCGATTTCGGACGGTATGTTAAACGTAGGATCCGCTAGCTGAATGCCTTCCGGAATTCGCAACGTATCCATAGAAATGCCATTCGCCGGCAGTTTAGAAGTAATGCATGGTAAAACCAAACATGTAATATTCGTATAATAGTCGCTTGATTTAGAACGTATAATAATTTCGCATGATTGATTCGACTGTGTGACTGATTGTCCCACACCCGAAATTCGTATAGTGGACTGTATAAGTGGAATGTTAAATCGTTTACAAAATTTCGTAGAAATAAAACAATGTTGGCTTCCATTGTCTAGAAGCGCACGCGCAGTACAATATCGATTCTCCCCCTTCACCGCTACTTCAATTAAAGCCGTACATAGCAAAACCGACGTAAGATCTAATGAATTAGATGCATTTTTATTCGGAATGCAATGAGATGTGTGCAACGCTGTCGACCCAATAGCAGCCAGTGCGCTCCGATCAGTCGGCTCGTGACGAGCACCTGTCGAGACGCATGCGCCGTTGCCGCTGTCAACAGTGTTTAGATGCAATAATGAGTTATGTTTATGTTGACAATATTTACATGTTCCGAATAAACAATTAGTAACCGTGTGCCCCTCACGTAAACAATTAGTGCAAAGTTTTTTATCGTCAACTAATTTTAGCCGATCACTTATAGGCAAATTTAAAAACGTAGTGCACATATAAAGCGAATGATTTGCTTTGCATAGAACACAAGGTGTAATTAATTTACGTGAACGCTTATCGTATAATCTGTCGTTGCGCGTACACACATAACTATGCATCTGCTGTTCGCGAGCCACATGCTTCTTAGAATTGAATTTATTAATTTTATCGTGACTCATTTTATAACTAGACCCCGTATTTTTACTATAACTTGCGCTTACCATCTCTAACATATCAGCTCGATTTTTTAGGAATGTCAACAAGTCATTCAATTTTGTTGTAATATTTGAATCGTCCTGCACACCTGAAGTTATAGATCCCTTATAAATTTCCCACTCTCGCTCAGTAGATGGGTCAAGTTTTGAAACGATTAAATAAATAATTAACGTGTCCCATGCGTCTGTGGGTTCGTTTAAAGTTTTTAAAGCGCGTAAATTTCTTGAAACGTTATCTATCAGTTTTCTAATCTGTACAGGAGATTCTTTATTAATGCATGACAATGTAAACAAAGCCTTAACGTGATTATGAACTAAAAGTCTAGTATTATTAAACCTATTTTCGAGCAAATCCCATGCGTGAGTGTAGTTGGGAGCCGTAAATTCCAATGCAGCTATAACTTGAGAAGCACTACCGGTAAGAGCTGACCTAAGATAATGAAATTTCTGTATATTGTTTAGGTCTGTGCGTGTATGTATCATAGTGATGTATGAGTTTTTAAATTCAAGCCATAAATCGTAGGAGCCGTCGAAGACTGGTAATTTAATTTCAGGCAATTTAATTGTGGATGCGCTTACCGAACTCGAATGCGTATACCTTGAGTTGTCTGAACAGTCTTCCACCAACAACTTAGCTGTAGCCATAATGTTGAAGTATTGCGTTTCGAAAGATTCTCTGTAATCCAACTGATTTGCGAGCTCAATATCCTCACTGGAATTTTCAATGTTAGTTTGTATTAAATTAAAATTTTGAAACATCTCTTTGGCTGATTCAATTCGAAGTTGAAGTTCTGCTTTTTGAACATTCGTTAATGGAGAATATTTATTGAATTTAGAAATACTCTTTTCGAATATCGTTAATCTACCTTTGATAGTTCCTCTTTGCTTCTTGAGATCGGAAAGAGGATCATTGGAATTTGACCGAAGTGGTAAAATACCTTTCGGGTCTAATTTTGTAGCAATTTCAGTCATTTCGAAGACTTGAGGGGATGACATCAATAAAGCACCAAATAAATATGTAGTAAAATATAGTACCCCCCTAAATTCAACTAATAAAATAATATAAGTTTAATTCGTTTAACACAATTAAATGAAATTGACAACACGGTGTCAACACTAGTCGAATATAGGTAGGAAAAGATAAAAGGATAGCCTGACCGTAACTCGATGCGCTGATGATGAAGCTTCAGTCTTCGATGACGCTGATTTTGCTTCTTTATTCGTATAATCGCCTCGGCTGGATCAATGTTTTGCGTATATTTGGCTCTGGAGGACCAATGTTAATATTGATGTCTTCATTCGTCTCATTTGAAATAAAAATCGTTGACTTCAATTCTTGCGTATATTGATATAATAAAAACGTTACATATTTAAATATTCGTCTAGAAGACAATAAAATCGTATGTATGAGATCGTATGTAGTTCGTAAGTAATATCGTCTGTGATAATGACAAATATGACGGTGGAAGATAATCTTCATTTTTGAATGTTTTGGCGGGTAAGCTATGCGACGTTTGGTTATTGCGTGAACAGATAATATCAAGAAATTTTTATACTGTGCTGATGTAGGGATATTCTCCCAAAGCGTCGAAATCCAACAGTCTGGAAGAGTAAGATGCCACTTACAGGGAGATTAGGTCAATAAAATGAAATGCTTATAAAGACGTGAACGAACTCTTTATAAGGCGAGCGACACCATTAGCTGCACCTACTTCATTTATTTCTGAGTAGGAATAGTGCAACTGAAGTAAAATTCGATATTTGCACACAAAAAAATAAAAGCGATCTTCAGTTTTTTGTGGTTGTATGTATTGCTTTTTGAAATGTATTACAAAATCGCATCGTTCGTTCGTTATATTTTTTGTGTCTTCAATTCTTTCAATATAATAAAGAATGTGTCTTCAATTTTGATATTTCGTCAAATTAAGTATTAATTTTTATTATAGTGCATTTAAAAATAATTTGCATGATCTAGGTATTACAATACATCTTAATTAATAAGTACATACATAATTCCCTTAAAAAGGGAATCATACCAGTCTAAGCCGTCAATCGATACAAATAACAGTATTCGAATGAAAATATAGGCTTGTTTACAGATACAAAAGTAGGTTAATGATTGTGAAGAACTCACACAATCATATGATAGAGGACGGCCTTAACTCCCCTTGGCCGTTCGAGGAAATTGTAGAATTTGGACTGAAGGCGTCGGTAGCGCGCGTCGCGTCGCGTGGCGCGGTAGCTGAGCGGCTTGCCGAGCAGCGACATCCGCGGCGTCGCCAGCCGGTCGCCGCCGCCACGCTTACACTCACTGCGAACAACACACCAATCAACCATTTACGTACAACTGACGCTTTTAAACTAAAACAACTAAAGCAAGGCCAACGACACAACGCAAAGAATGTAAACTTTCAAGGGTGGTCAAGATGGCTTCCCATGCCATGAAACAGATAGCGTCGGCCGCTTCTTGAGAGGAAAAAGGACAGAGGGCCGGGTTTGTTTACATTGTTTGCGTTGTATCCTTGGCTTTACTATACGTTTAACATCAACAGACGAGGGACGCATTACAGAACTATGACATGACGATTAGAAGAGAAAAGGAAAGTTTTGATAAAACTCAACTCGTTTTTTAATTTACTTAACAACAAACAAGAAGGCTGTGTCCAGCAATGGACAAGGCTAAAGTCATTAAATATTTAAAATGTCAACGCATACGCGAACGAAACAAATCACCAAAGGACATTCAAGCCTCAAATTAAATAGTGGAACAATAGTAGCCTTTCGAATTCTTATAGCATTGAAACTATAGAACTTATTTTCGTATAGATTATTCTATACATAAATTAATTTATCCTATAGTTAATAATTATTATTTAATTTTAATATTATTTAAAAATTTAAATTTACGACCGACCGACCAAGAAATTTATCTTAGGCATTGAAAACACTGTCAATCTTTGGAAATAATTCTATTGTAGATATTGCGAGTTTATGGACATACGACATAATAATAGGATGACAACGTATTTATTAAAAAGAAAAAAAAATGCTCGCAAACTAAAAGTGCAAAATGGATCTTAAAATCTTGGTCATGTGTTTGAAAATCATCTATCTATAGGCATCTAAAAGAATCTTTTGTTGCGGCTTTTTGTCTGTAACAACTGTGATTAGAATTTGATAATATAGGAAGCTAGAATTTATACACTATTTCGAATCCTATAACAAATAATCAATTTGATCAATAATTAATTTGTTATAGAATATCAATTTGATATGTACTAATAAAGATATTTATTAATGATTATAAATAATATATATTTATACTACCAAATGCAACAAAATAAGAAGTGAGAATAAGACTAGTTCAGTTACGGTAAAGTTTTGTTTAACTTAACTATGATGTTAGTGACAAAACTCAATTCACTTAAACTGTAGTCTTAGTTAGTCAATGCATGAGATACAACTTGATGGTAGTTCTGTAATACGACCCTTAGAATAATAACGAATAGGCAAACACAATTCACATTCACATAACAATATAACATTTTTATTACACACACATACATACACATGTACAAGTATAAAAAGTAATATGTTTACAGAAATTATTTATTCATTGCTTTTGGAGTTTACTCCTGAGCCCTCCTCCTCCTCCTCCTAATATGAGCCCGTGGTATGAAAATTTATCAAAATAAAATCAAAATTGTTACACGAATGCGTTATGGGTTTATTCCCATCTCGGCACCTTCCCATCTCGGTACCCACGAATTATTTGTTAGGTACAGTTATTTAAATGATAGAAACACAAATTTAGCTGATTGTTTATCAAGTTCAAATCAAAATTCTTAAAAAGTTATTAGTACTTAATCTAAATAAAATTTGTTAGATAAAATTGGGATCATTATAACTGTAAAAATAAAAGCAATAATATTAAAAAATATATTCTTAGGCTTATTACTTAAGACTTATTTAAAAACAATTTTTAGCCTATTCTCAGACCTAGGTACCGAATATACACAAAAGAATTCATAAAAATGGGTCAAGCCGTTTCGGAGGAGTTTGGTTACAAATACTGTGACACGAGAATTATATATATTGAGATAGATGTTTATATTATTAAAATGTATGTTACACACTCAAACATTTATTTTGAAACATTTAGAAAACTGTACTTTTAAGCTAAATTTTACTCAGCTCATCGAGGGTGCCGAGATGGGAATGTGCCGAGATGGGAATAAACCGCGTTATGTTATGCGTTAGTAGTTACGTTCCATTTTTATTTTTTAGTATATCTGAAATTTCAGAGATATTAAATTACACAATATTATGTAAAAAAAGAACAATGTTGTTCTATCGGCGTGTTCGAATTGTGAAAATTTAATTTTTATAATCATTCGAACTTCGTAGCATTCGAAGGAATAAACTCCAGTCGTGTGTCGGAGTTGACACAAATATTTTTTTTTACTTACGAAACATATTCGTCAGTATTGTCAAAGATAAACAAGTGTTATTTATTTGATAATATTGATTTTTCCCAATAGAAAGTAAGCGAGTATTGAGGATCAACACAAAAGTCGTAGTCATAAATAAGAAGCGTTACCTTAACAAACATATACGAGCAATACGTTTCGTACTCTAGATAGAACTTACACACAAAAAGCTGTTTATAAACAGAAACGAACTCTATTATAAACACATAGCGTCACATTTACAACAGAAAGCGGAAAATAGAATCGACATACAAATCTCTGAAACTTTAGGCAGTGCTTTTACTTATAGAGTAGAAGAAACAGCCAATGCTATTTTATTTACATACGTTATGAAAGCCAATTTTGTAATTGTTCATCTTATTAATCTATATATATATATATATATATATAAAAGGCAATGTGTTGTACCTATGTATGTTCCCTATATACCTACTCCAAAACCGCTGAACCGATTTTGATGAAATTTTCAGACAATCTTCAGATTAGTCCAGCGGATAATCCTGTGTAGTTTGGTAGAGATCGGACGCGGACGAAATCGCGGGCACCAACTAGTTATGCATAAAGATAAACAATATCAAAATAAAGAAAGAAAGAAAAGAAAGAAAGACATTTACTCACTGCACTAAGGACATTAACAAAATCTATGATAACTGTGACCAAGTCCTCAAACGAAGAATAAAGACTATGAAACGGTGTGTAGGGTAAAGGGAAGATGAATGTGTGGAATGTACGGTAAATTTCAATATTACGGATCGGAAGAGGTCTATAATGTGTTACATTGTGACTATTGTGAGTAAAGTGAAGAATTAAGTTTTGAATTGTTAAGACAAGGCCTACAAAACATATTTTCTAGTATAAAGAATATTTTCTTAGTCTCTTCAGATTTGATATATCAAGGTTACACTGTATATCATACCCCTAAATATTAAGGGTGGTCCTCCCCTAATTTTTTTTTTTATTTATTCGCAAAACAACGTTTGCCGGGTCAGCTAGTATTATATAATATTAACTACTAGCTGAGGCCGACGCGCGGCTTTTTGTACGCTTGGTATTTCGGTATTCAGTACAACTTTTGTGTTTAAGTAATAACCTATTGGAATGAAACAAACACTAAATGTTACAGGAATCTTGCTTCAATACATCTGGTGAAAACCTCATTGAAATCGGTTAAGCCGTTTCTGAGATTAGCGTGCATAAACGCACAGACAAACATGCAATTTTTTTTTTACCTCGATGACATGAGTACAAAGTGTTTTATTTATATTTAATATACAGGCTCTCTTACGGTTTTTTTTTTTTTTTTTTTTTTTTTTTTTTTTTTTTTTTTTTTTTTTTTTTTTAGCAAATCCCTCCAGCATTATGCGCTGAAGCCTATTTTTACTACTCATCCATACCAGTTCTCGCTTGTATTCCTCTCGTACTTTCATTCTTCATACTATTTCTTTCTGACATTCGTCTTTCATTCATTCCTTGCGGGTGGGATTCCCGTCTATATTCCTATTCTAACTATCTATATTTATATATCTATTTATTTTTATTCATATAATATGCGGTTGGGTATTAGGGAATAAATAATTTGCGACAACTCTTTTTTTTTTTTTAAAATTAAAACATAATTACATTTAGATTTCAAATAACAATAATACAATAAAAATTTATTTCCTAACAATAAAACATCAAAATTAAAAACAGTTAATAAATTCTACACTAAAAATATTATTTCACAATTTCTTATTTACTTTTTTCAGTTTTGTTCCTATCCCTAACTCTTTCCGCAATATTTATGCAATATTTTAGGAATTTATCCCTTTTGTCTAAAGTCATTATTTCTTTTAGGTTATCTTGTGTAATCTTTGTGTCTATGTCATATTCCAATTCTATTCTCTCTCTGTCATATACTGGACATTCGGTCAGTAGGTGAGGGACCGTTTCCGCGATACCAGGGTCACAGATGCACGATGGACTCTCCTTGCACTTGAAGCGATTTAAGTACTCGGAGAATCCACCGTGCCCCGTGAATACCTGTGTCAGGATACTATTTATGCCTATTTTTCTAACTATTCGGAAGGCCCCGACAGCACTGGGGAAAAACAGTTTTGTAACTGCCGCTGTTTCGCTTTGCACGTACCTGCGGTCCCATTCCTCAAGCGAGCGCATGCGTATACTTCGCCTGACGAATGAGACCGGGCACAGGTCGTACTTTGGCTTGGTCTTGCTTTTCAGCGCTGCCTCCCTAGCTAGGTGGTCCGCCCGCTCGTTGCCCTCTAGGCCGGCGTGAGCTTTGATCCAAAAAAATTTAACAATTTTGTTTTTGCCAAAAGCTTCTCTTAAATTTTTCCGCGCTTCAACCGCCAGAGGGTGCAAGCAACTATTCGCCGCGATGGTCTGGAGGGCGGCCATTGAATCGCTGAAGATTGCAGAGGTAGTTTCGCTACGTCGTAGGATCACCCTCGTCGCCTCACATACCGCCAAGAGCTCGGCCTGGTAGACGGTGCAGTAGGACGGCAGACCAAGTTTGACGGCCTTCGTTTCGGCCTCGCTATTCCATATGGATAGCGCGGCCCCAACCCGGCCGCCAATCTTGCTGCCATCCGTATATATGCGAAGTTGGTAGTCGCTGTTTTCTTTTACTTGTTCTTCGTCTACCAGTCTTCCGAACTCGAGACTGACATGTTCGGCGGGATGGGGACCCTCGATTGCTGGGGCCATCCGCTCGACGTCCCTATCCTTCAGCTCCGGCCGAGATACTCCCCTCCTGGCCTCGTAAAGTGAAGCAACTTCACGAATACGTAGGTCAAGAGGGAGCAACCCGGCCAAAAGCAGAGCCGAATGGAGAGACACCGTGCGGTAGGCCTTACACAATTTTAATGCGAAACCCCTCTGCACAGCGTTTAAGCGTTTGGCCACCCCCAACTTGCCGACTGCGGGCGCCCACGCGCTCGCAGCGTATGTAATGATAGGTTCCACCGCGGCGACATAGATAGAGCGAACCACTTCGGGATGGAGACCCCAGCTAGTTTTGGCAGCTCTCCCCAACTGCTTGTAAATACCGATGGCCTTCCGGCAAACTCTGTCCACATGACTGTTAAATGTTAGTTTGCTGTCTATTGTCAACCCTAGCAATTTTATTTCTTTTTTCATGTCAATGTCAACCCCGCCCATGCTCAGGCGTGGAATGTCAAATTTAAGCTTTTTGGTTAGCACCATCGCACTTGTTTTGCTTGGTGCAAACCTCAGCTTATTTTTGACACCCCACGCCAGAACACGTGCTAAGGTGGCATTGGCACGATTTTCTATCTCTAGGGCTGAGTGCCCGTCAAAGACAAGGACAACATCGTCCGCGAAAGCCTGGCAGTAGACGCCTCCACTCTCCAGGCTCCGCAGCAATGTGTCGAGGGTGAGGTTCCAGAGCAGAGGGCCGGCTATAGACCCCTGGATGCATCCCCTGCTTGTCATCGTGCTGAATTCCTCACCGCAGTATCTGACGTTAACCGTCCTGTCGGTGAGGTAGCTGTCGAAGACCCGCCTGATGTTCACGGGGCATCCCGCTTCCGCCAGTCTGACTCTGATCATGGGCCACCAGACACCATCGAAGGCTCCCTCTATGTCCAAGGACACAAGTGTCACAAGTTTCTTGTTACCAATTAACCTGCGCACATGCGCACAGGAAGAACAGGATCAGGAACGCTGCACCGATCCGGAGGTCGTGGGTCGTTGAGCAATACCTGGAAAAGAAAAAGGAGTACGAGGAGGCGGTGAGGCAAGCTCAGACAGACTCCTGGAAGTCTTTCTGCGAGAGGCAGGACGGCGAAAGCGTCTGGCAGGGTGTATATAGAGTGATAGGAAGGACCACTGTTAGGGACGAGGACCAGCCACTAGAGCGAGATGGCGTGGTTCTTGACGCAGAGGGCTCGGTGGGGTGGCTTGCGGAGGCATTCTACCCGCAAGACCTTCCCGATTCGGATGAAGAGGTTCATCGCCAGATCAGGAAAGCGGCGGACGGAGTGAATGTTGGGGAACAAGACTCCTCTTGGGACCCTCCATTCACTCTGACCGAGCTCGAGATGGCGGTGAGGTCCTTCAATCCGAAGAAGGCCCCCGGTGCCGACGGACTCACTGCTGATATCTGTTCCAGGGCCATCAGTTGTGACCCTAACGCATTTCTAAAATTGGTAAACAACTGTATGGCCAACCATATTTTTCCACAGATATGGAAGGAGGCAGCAGTGATCGTCCTTCGGAAACCGGGGAGGGATAGCTATGCTAGCCCCAAGTCATACCGGCCCATTGGTCTGCTTCCCGTGCTTGGCAAAGTGTATGAAAAGATGCTCGTGGCCCGCCTGAAGTATCACATTTTACCGGGCATAAACGCACGTCAGTATGGCTTTGTGCCCCAAAAGAGCACTGAAGACTCCCTCTATGACCTCGTGGCTCTCTTACGGTTATATCATGTGTATAAACGTCTATATTTTTTAATATTATTATTGGGCGATATGTTACAACCTTTATTAACTTCGTGATATGGAAAAATTGTAAACAAAAATTCTTCGAATTCTCGACTACAAAAGCTAAGTAAGCGCGGCATGTTGGGAAGAATATATTTGTGGCGACGTAGAATAAAGAATGTACTGAGTATTGCAGTTATTATATCCTCTCTTACGCAGAATTTATTTCGGCCATTTGTCACTATGCCAGGTGAATCACCTGAGATGATCATTTTGTTTATTTATACTTTAAAACATGAATTCTATTACAATTTGCTTTCCGCAATTATATTGCTGTCACTCGAGATTTTAAAGTCTTACACATATCAATTTTCTTTTCATCTAATAGACGAGCTTAAATCAAAACCGAAGAGTATTTTTTTATGTTAGGTGACTACTGTAGCCTTTATAATAACACAACAACGCCACAGGTGCTACAAGTGCGCTCCCGATCATAGTAGGATTAAAGAAGGGATAGACAAAGGACTCTAGCATCCCTAGATACTCTAGCATCCCTTTGACGACAAGTTTGTTCTAGTGGCTAGTAACTCTAGCTGTTAACGAAACGGTCGCGGGTTCGAATCCCGCTAGGAGCAAATGTTTATGTGATAACATTTTACCTTTATAAATGAGTCATGGATGTTTTGTATTTATAATATGTATGTATTTACAAAAAAAGTAATCTATTTATCAACTGTTACTGTCTGGTATCCATAATACAATATCAGTTAGGTACTTACTGTGGAACTAGATGGTGCTGTGTAGAATGTGTGGATATTTATTTATTACTAGCTGAACCGGCAAACGTTGTTTTGCCAAAAAATAAAAACGAAAATGGAGTGGACCACCCTTAACATTTAGGGGTATGAAAAATAGATGTTGGCCGATTCTCAGACCTACCCGATAAGCACACAAAATATCATCAAAATCGGTCCAGTCGTTTCGGAGGAGTTTGGCAACAACAACGTATATCTCGGCAACAAACACTGCGACACGAGAATTTTATATATTAGATTTATTATTTATTTAATCCCTTACTTAATCTCCGAAACACAACAGCATACATATTTTATTGGCAATCCCGCCAGATGAGCTATTTCCCTATTACTTCCTAATCCCTATCCTTAATCCTACTGTAGTTGGTAGCGTACTTGCAACACCAGTGGCGTTGCTTATGTTATAGGTGACGGTGCCTACGTACATCGAATGGACCGTCAGCCTGCCTGTCGAGCTTAACATAAAAAAAATCTGTTATTGACATTAATTTTATTAATACTTGAATGACTAATCATTAATCACCATTTAACCCGCTCATGAGATTGAAAATGTTCTAAAATATTAGAAAGTGTCTCCTGATACAAGTATTTTATACTTAATAGGAGGTCCCCTACACCCTTTTTGTACCTAGGCTTAAGTTATGTTAATAAATTATTTTATAATAAATTATTTTTGGTGCCGATCAATGATTTTGAAAGACAAGCGTCCTCTAATCTAAACTATTAGTTGAAAAAAAAATTGTATATAGGTCAACAACTCTCTTGTCTCTACTTACTCGTTAATAAGAGAGTATTGAACCGCATAGTGAATGTTACGGTAGAAGAAACGTAATCAAATATCTAATAGATTATGAAAGCGCTTTCTAGGGCGCTCCGTTTGACATTACATGTTAAATTTGACCCTAGCAAAGTGGAAAGTCAATTGCATCGTCCAAGTAAAGAGCTCGCTGTAAAGTGGAGGCACAAGCCGGCGCGGCGTCAATGTTACACCCCAATTTATTCTCTCACGTATGAATTTATTATAACGTAACTTCATTTTCTTCGCCGTGAAAATTAGCCTTGCTGCTAAATTAAGTTTTAACGAAATTGCGCGTATAATGTTTTTGGTTAAACCAAGTTTACTCTTGGTATTCGCCATTAACACAAAAAGCGAATTACATAACGGAACATGACCTACCTAGACTACCTACTTATAAAATCATAATCTATTTAAATGATTAAGCACTACTCGGTGACTAAAAATACTTTTAAGAGAGGCCGCACATTGGCTATGCGTTCTACAATTACTCTTTAAAAATATCCCAAATTAAAAATGTAATTTCAATAAATAATAATATTACACAATAAAGACAAGAACAATTTCAGACAAGAACGATCGTTCTTGTCGCTTCAGCTAGTCTGATTTTATTGTTATTACTTTTTTTTAGAGGAGAAAGAAATACATATTATACAATCTAGCTTATGAGTTTTTCACGTTCGAAAAACTGTTTGTCTGTCTGTCTTACACTGCTAAGAGAAGCTGTGTTATGGTGCTAGATAATGGGGCATTCACAGTTATTCTAATCAATAACTCCGATTTTTTTTCCTAGCAACAATAGTCACGAGTGCAGTTTTGCTAAAAGAAATTAAGATATCATGCACTTTTTGCTGCTCTATTCGTGAGATAGTTTAGTCAATTATGGTTAATTTTCGATGATTAATTGTTGCTTTTTTTCGATCGTAACGGTGAATCCGTATTGTATTTGTTTTTTCTTACACAAATACCTACTTGTGTAGGATTGAATGTACCTGACTCATAAGTAAAAGCCTGAAGAAAAACATCGAGATATCGTCCCAAGGGTGCAAACTCGAACAAACGAACAAAGAATTGTTCGCAAAATCTAAACAAAAGTTTATCCGGCTACGAACGGTCTAATCGACAATAGTGACATTTTGTCTAGAGACACAAGAATTGGATAACACGAGCGAGCGTCAGACACTTCGAAGACTAGCTTTTATGGCCTCGTCAGATAGAAAAGAAAATAAATAAATATTAGGAACTTACTTACCTATTGATTGATTACATCTGACTTATTCACATTTTTACTTTTAAACGAATTCTATCTACACAAATATTGTAAAATGAAGAAATCGCACGTAAGTTATTTGCGCAAATATGCGGTCGAACTGTGCTTTGTTTTGTGAACGCTTTCAATGAAATTCGATTGTGAGCATTGTGATTAGGTATTAATTATTATAGTTATGCACTGCAGGTAGTGTTGTAATTTTATGTTTGAGATAACCGGCTAATTTGTTTTGAAATTGCACCAATAAATGCACACAGTAAACCTAAATTAATGCATTTATTTAATACATTCAATTTAATAAATATTATTTCTATATGTTCATTATCTGGTCTATATTCACTTATGGTTGCAAATTATTTTTATAGGTAGGTATATATATTTTGTGTTTTATTAATCCCAATGTAAAAAATATTGTACTACATCGCAACGTACCTACTACATATAGGGTACACTTGTATATTTATTTTAAAAACTCATTACTTACTTATATATTTTTTAACTTTGTGCTTCTGTTAACAAGTTCTTAGAAAATAGTACTCTAAAAACCAGTTTCTGCTTTTACTATTGTGAATTTTTTGAAACTTGGCCATTATTTTCGATCTCTAATTTAACAGGAAAATAAGATAATTTATATTCCGTTTTCTTCGCGAATGTGAGTGTATAAAATGGGAATTTCTTGAATAAATTTATTTTTCTATTTTATACAATGCTTAGTAGATGTTGCACACGACTTCGTCCGAGTAACTTTATAATATATAGTCCATGGTACTCGCTGATAATTTAGCTATCTCTATAGAAAAAATTGTGAATAAATTGTTAACATCGGTCCAGTAGTTTTTAAGTTTATTCATTGCAAACAAAAATAGAAATCTTCTCTCTTTATAATATTAGTATAGATGTACAATAACTATATTACGACTACGGATGTTATAAATGATTGTGGGGTTGGCAACACTACGACACGACAAACACTCTCACAGGTCCGAGCAGTAACGATGTTTTAATTGCAAACTGCTACACTGGCTAAATGACCTTTTCGACTGAAGAATTTAGCTCTTGAACCTGGGAAGTAAATTTGCGGTCGAGGTTTAAACATTAATTAACGAAAAAATAAGATCTTTTTTAGTATTAACTACAAATCTTTAATAAATTATTTACTTTAAAAGTTCATATTAGTTTACTATAGGAACGGTAAAATCTGAGTATAGTATATTACCTACAATCTTCCATCGGAATATCCGGAATATGGAATTTTCTATCGGTAATCTACATATTATGTGGGTCGTCCGAGCATATAGGTATATAGGTATACCTAAAGTGAACCCAAGGTTCTGATAAAACGGAGCCTCGACCCTTCGTGGCTACTGAAAATAAAACCATTTAGATAGGTAACCACTTTATCACGATTCACGATATACTATTCTTAGTTTAGTTAGTAATTCGTTAGTAAATAAGTTTTATTTCCTCATAGTTTAATCCCATAGATAAATGATTGGTCTCGCTGCGCTCGACTAGATACCGCCGTCGTACTTGTAAAATGCGGCAACAAATACTACGCCGAATTCGGCGTACCCGAGTCATACACACTGCAAACTGTCTGTGATGTGTATGTGCCGAATGTTTTATTAAATTTTAGGCATAATAAAATACCAGTTTGCGTAGTGAAACTGGGTAAAAAATGATAAAAAGTGACGATTTTTTACACACACTACAATAAAAAGTTGCCACATTTTCGGAGCTATTGCTTTTGTACAGCGCTCTATCTAGTCGAGCGCAGCGAGACTAATCAATTATCTTTGGTTTAATCCGTTATTAAACTCTAACTAAAACCTAGGTTGCAATAAAAAACACTTCACTTAGTCTTACTTAGTAAATATACTGTTGGGTTAATTTAAACAAGCTCTGGCACGGTCTGATTAATCTCTTTTTTTTTTTTTTTCATTTTCAGTTGGTTTACTTTCATTTAGTTATTCGAGTTTTAATACTTGATTTTTACACTCGCGTCCCTACGATTATGTACAAAGTACTTATTTATACTTGTTTTATAGTAGCGACACCCTACTTCTCACTCACGCTGAATTTTACTAATAGAGACAATGAGATGAACGCTTAGCAAGAAACTTTATTTAGTTTATTTAAAAAAGTTTATTTTTTTATATGCAAATTACATATAAGTAGGTACAACATTCACTCGTTAACCACTTTATCCGTAAGTAAAAACAGTATTTAAATCCGTTGATAGGACAGCTACTTTATTTTTTACTACATACGCGTATAATAAATATGAAGTCGTGTCAAGTCGTATATTTTAATTATAAAAACCAACAGATAATTTGAATTTAATTTATTTTAATACTTACGTGTTATTATTAAGTATTTTTAGTTTTTATTTTTGTAAGTATTCTACTTAGTACGAAAAAAAATGTGCTTTTGTATCTTTAATTAAATATTTATTTCGTTGATTTATTTACAAAAAAATATAATGTTACAACTTTTAAACGGTAAGTACGTACTAAAAGCCTATAGAACTCAAAAATATTTGATGAAAATGTTTAGAAGAAGATAAAACATTACTAAAGACTTGGATAGACAATTGAGAATATACCTATGTATAGTTAGGTAGGTATGCATTCGGTTACAAATATATTATATTTAAGAGTAGATAGGTACTTATTTTTATAAAGAGCTACAATACATTTAAGCGATAGAAATAGTATATATTAAGAGCATCGCTTTGTTCTAAAAAAATAGCGATGAATAAGAAAAGCGTGTTTGTAGTTTGTCTACAAATAATATTATTAATTTTTACTTTTGCAAACTGAATCTAATCTGTGAGCACTAATACTAAAATATATTTTAGTTCAAATTTAACTTTTACATTTCTATCTACAAACTAGGTACTAGTTCTAGCTAACTAAAAAGAGAACATTATGCGAAACTAAATCAATGTTTATGAAAAATCAAAATTACACTTTAAAAAACATTAAAAATGGACTTTAGATACTTCTACATAGGGGCTACCTACGAACCTAATAAATATCATGACCAATGAAAATGAAAATATAATAATAAACATATTACCTATGACGTATAGCATCTTCATGTACGCGTACGCGCCTTGCTGATTTCATTTTCACCTAAACATTTCATGCTAATAAATATGTTATCAAAATATTAGATACCTACCTACGTTACTAACTACATATGTTAATGTCTGCTATAAATTCGTTGCGCGATTAAACATGTAGGTATTTTCTAGTTGGTAGTCGCTATGTGTTTGTGGACGTATGCAAGGGCTACTTGTTTTGTTTCTAAAACAAAGAAGGCCTTCAATGTTGGACTCGTGTGTTAATATGTATGTAAATAGGAACCGTACTATAAAACAGATATGTACATTAGTTCTAAAAGAACCTATATACCTAAATGGAAGGTTCCCTAATTTCGCTATCCAATTCAATTTTCCCAATAAGATTATAATAAGAGGTAAAAGGTGAAAGGTCAAAACCCTAATTAAAATGTTTTTAAGTGTAATTATACGATCGTTCGCTTTATTCAACGGAAGTGTATTGAATATTCCGTCTCTTCGACGAACGCTCAAAGGCAATTAAGTCGACTGTTTATGCAAATACAATATAATAATGTGATATTGTGAATAGGTAATTGGCATTTTCGCGGCGGCGCACTGGGTGCTGGCCGCCGTCATATTTTAATCAAGTAATGTAATGCGAAAAATCTGATCGACAACAACGCTACCCAACAATTTAAAAGTAAAACTATCGATCGAAGCACAAAAAGGGGTACTCTGTGCGCAATTAACGTGATAATTGTTAGCGATTGTGTACATTTGAACGAAGCACAATGCGACAGAAAAAAAAACATGCAAAACCTATCGAAAAACTTGTACGATAATATTCATCATTGTTGACCATCATTATGATTCGTTGTAAATAAATCGTTCTACACCGACTCGTGCATAAAAAAAATGTAACAACAGACAGTGCTCTCGGTACATACCTTAAAATTCACAGCCAATCTAAACAACAGAAAACTGACATCCATAAATATTTACATTCCGGCAGACGTGAGTCGCGTAGTGTTGCGCGTAACAGTTAGGAGTAGGTGTCGGTGGTGAAGGAGACGCGGCGGGCGGTGAGCTCGCGGCACGTGGTAATAGGCCCCGATGCGCCGGCATAATACCCGCCACTCATGAGTTCGGCCGCGCGTGGCGGGCGCTGGCTGCAACGAGCCACCGCGGCTGACAGGCGCTCGCCGACTACCGCGTCGCGCGCTTACTTTTCCGCCCGCCCAACTAAGCGCCCGCAACCCGCGCTCTTCCAAAGACTACGAAACATGTCCGACGGCGCGCGGCGCTTTTACTTCTTGCGACATGTACAGTGCGTTTTTTTTATGTTAAGGTCGACAGACAGGCTGACACTTGATGGTCATGGCTACCGTCACGTAACACAAGCCAGCCATATGTGCTGCAAGCGCGCTGCTGACAAAGGGTAAGGAAAGAATAGGGTAAGGGGGTTTTGCATCCCTTACCCGCCGACCTGGCGGGTATCGCAAGACTAATCGCGGACGCGTAGGATATCGGTTACGAAGTTTACGCAATTCACCGTACGCAAAATGTATGTGAAACATTCTGAGGAGACTCAACCTCGTGACTTGCGTAGGATACTAGTCACAATCAGTCATCTTTACGTATCGTAATCTGTGAAGGAACGGAAAGCGGCGCAACGCGCACTTTTTAAGATAGCAACAGATTATGACACTTATTTACTACACTAAAAGGTACACAGTTCAATGCTTCATGTGATGTGATGCACGGCGCAGCGCGAAGCCGTCAACTCCAATCGCGTACCTACCCACTAAACAGTGTACCTTTTTGGGTAATAAATAAGTTCTATTAGTCCAGTCATTATAGTAAGTTCACCTCGGAATTCGAGATACCCAGCTGTAAGTCTGTAAATACTTGTATATTGACACCCTAAAAGTTGTCTCGAAACCTACATATGCTATGGTGTACGCAACTATTAAATTTCAAGGTCAAAGGTCACAAAATTCGGTTCTTTGCGCTTTTTTTGTAAATATCTCATTTCCTATGGGTTTTTTGCTATTTATATTTCTTATCAATATTGTAGAATACAAAATTCTCTACAAATTTTGTTTAAACATTTTTTTTATACGGTGAACCGTTTTCGAGATAGAGGGCGGAGAGCGCGCGGTCACAGGATCACTTCAGATCCACCGGAGGCGGTCGAAAACGTGCCATATCGATAAATCAATGATTATAAATATTTGTCAATTTTTATTAACTATTATATTATATTTTATCATTTTCTTCATGCATTAAATCTATATCTATTCAATAATACCTACTGATAAACGTTTCCTAAAATTAAAAAATTATTAAAGGAAAAACTTAAATCATAATATAATTATATTCCTATTTACACTAATGACATTTTAAATAGAAAATAATTAAGTGCATCTTCTTTAAAATCTGTATTTCTGCACGCATTAAGTGGCTGTGATACAACTTATGCGCTTTTTAAAAAGGGAAAAGTTTTTGAGAAACTGACAAATTTGGATGAACTAGCTGCAGCATTTATTTGTTGTTGTTAAATAAATTAATACTAATTAAAAAGGTTAGGAAAAAAATGATAAAATATAATATAATAGTTAATAAAAATTGACAAATATTTATATTCATTGATTTATCGATATGGCGCGTTTTCGACCGGAGGCACCGGTTGATCTGAAGTGATCTTGTGACCGCGCGCTCTCCGCCCTCTATCTCGAAAACGGTTCACCGTATAAAATTTTTTTTAAACAAAATTTGTAGAGAATTTTGTATTCTACAATATTGATAATAAATACAAATAGCAAAAAAAACATAAGAAATGAGATATTTACAAAAAAAGCGCAATAAACCGATTTTTGTGACCTTTGACCTTAAAATTTAATAGTTGCGTACACCCTACTATATGTAGGTTTTGAGACAACTTTTAGGGTGTCAATATACAAGTATTTACAGACTTACAGCTGGGTATCTCGATTTCCGAGATTCTTACCTAATTTAACCTTAAATGACTGGACCATATACTCTATTGCCATCTTGAAAACTACGCGCCTCGCCGCTTTCCTGTGTAAACGGACCCTAACAGCCCATTCACACATAGTCTCCGTTTTACTGGTCCGTTTTATCGGATATGCGACTTCTTACAAGACACAAATACAGAATACTGTGTCATAGGTATTATGAAGTCGCTCATACAACTCCACAGACCATCAATGAATAAAAACGAATCCGATAAAACGGACAAGTAAAACGGAGACGGGAGACCATGTGTGAACGGGCTCTAACGCACAATAAAAGATTTATGGGCTTCTGTAAATTTTTATTATCTATTTCCCAACATGAAAACCTTATGAAAACATATTTGTATTTGATTATGAACAATCGTTTTATGATGTTAAAGACTTTTATAAATTAAAGTTTATTTACACACTTATTAAGCAGAACTCCGAAACAATAAATAACTTGGTCCAGACCGCGATTTTTGCGCTTATTAAGCAAAGACAATTATATGGATTCATGTTTATTATAGATATTACACATTTTTATAATAAAATATTCTATTATGAGCAGTGTTACTTACCTATATTTTGTTAAAAATTCAGTATTAAGTACATTATACATTTGAGCAAGAGATTTTATAAACATAGCATTATATAAAGTCTATATATACCTAACATTTGTATAGCAAAAAAATACACGCTTAAGTTATATTAATATTTTTCTTATCTTAAGTATAAATGTTTAAAAATCTCGTTTTCTAGTATAAATTTGTTTACATAAAATTGTATACATAAATAAATAACCGTCCCGCCCCGTCGGACATGTGCCCATATCTTAATTCTAATTGTTGTACTCCCGCCTTCGACAATCCAGGTCATCGTACCTACACTCGAATTCCGCCTTAAATGAAAAACCCGGTTATAATTTGCATATTTAATACAAGTGTTTCAATTTCACCGGGATTACTGTTTCGTAAAAATTTACTAGCAAATAATTTAAGAAGGGAAATTAGCTACGCTATTTTATTTCTTAACATAAAATACACCCAAATAAGGCAAGCGAGATACAGATTGGTACTCGCTACATTAGTATGTAGGTCGATTGGTCTGAGCATTTCCATAACAATAGACTATTTACCTATCGATATCTGTTGGGAAATGTAACAATGCGGAAGGGAAATCACAAGGGACCATGCCTATTTTACTACTTGCATTCTTGAGTTTTCCATTTTCCTCTTTGATATCGCCTTGCCTTGTTTTCATAATTGCTTATCTTGTTACATTACTTTTTCCATCTTTATTTTGTTTGGATTAATACGTTAATATTGTATTGGTAATGTTTAGTGGCATACGGTGATAGACTGGGCATCTACTATACCTAGCTTAGCTATGAGACGATAATCCGGAACCAAAACATCCTACCAAGAAAAAGAAGAATTTGAGAGAATTAAAAGAGAGTCCTTGTCCCCTTTTCCCTTGTCTTTCGCCCATTTATCCTATTTTTCCTAATTTATTTTTGCTTCCTCAACTCCACTGTTTCGTATCCAATTCCAATTCCAAACTGTGGTCGCACACATTGTCATATTTGGCCGTATGATTTCTACATCTCTAATAACCGGTGATGGGGAACCGAGGACTTTGGAAAAAGTCCCCTCGAGGCTAAGAACCGAGCCCATTTCGATGGTTTCAGTGCGTAAGGATCCCACATAACCCTATGTACATTTGAATTGTGGACGCGACATAACAAGATTCAGAGGGTAGTTAAAGGTTTCCTCCTTCGGAGGAAGCACAGGGAGGTACGTATGTGAATCGTAGCTCCCTGTGCTTCCTACTTTTAATTTAATTAAACCACATTCATTTACATCAAACCGAAAGGTTTCATAATTTAGCTAATTACTGAGTTATCCAAGTTTCGAGCTCATAACTCCGATTAACAAGCAGTTAAAGAGTCATTTTGGTTGTATTGCAAAGAAGAGAAATTATTCGATCCGAGTTGAGTCTTTCTTATGCATATTTCAGTATTCAATTGCGTTACTTTTTTTTTTGGCCGCGACTTCGTGCAAACTCCTTTTTTTTAAAAACGGTATAAAATCAATACCTAACAAAAGTAGGTACCTAAGTATGTATATGAACAATAATTTAATCAATCCTTATGTATTTTGACAGCGTGTACCTATACAAAATTCCCGAAGGCCGCGGAAGAAGTCGTGGGCAAAAGCTAGTATGATATAAAGTACTTTGAATGGAAACAGTCTTTAAGTGTAGTTATTCGGTGTTTATCTCAAATGAAATCTTTCTTTAAGTGCAGTCATCAAAGATGAAGATACTTCCTCTTGTAATGTGTAGTGACTACAAGCGTTAATGACAGGTTATTACTAGTCCAAAAATAACTTTTGAAAAAGACTTCAAAACTAAAAGAGCAATTATAAATGCAGTTAATTTTAATTTAGGTATGTACTCATTCATACCAGTAGTTATAACAGTTAACATTTGTACCAAGATGTTTGTAAACATCATTATTTTACATACTTCAGTCCTGTTTAATTTCTTAACGCTATATCGGTACCAAACTAACTGCTAGGTTATTGTAATAGAAATGACTATTATGAGAATAATTACCTCATTTTGTAAGAAATTTTCTGGTAGAATAAATTTGTAAATCAGAACACCGCAAGATTATTTTGAAATTCTGAAATTTGTTATTCGAATTCAATACATATACCTAGTAATATAGTGTAAAAAAGGTACACTTTTCGTGGAACAGCGGCATTATTTTATATTTACATATTCACAATTTCATTCTACTATTCATTTCGAAGGTGACGAAAAAAATTATTTCCGAAATATTTGATTAATAACATAATTACACAAAAAAATTAATCTGTTGACAAACTGCGAATAAAATATAATAAGTATATTGAAATTCTCTCCACTGCTGGTTGTCAAGGCTCGCCACCACTAGGTATACGAAAGGATTTCACTAACTTTCACGGCTTTAATTAATGTGAAATTTGAATAGTTTAGTTGTATTTCTTGGCCTTGATCTGATGCTGCAACATCAAATAGTTTGCGGGACACCCAACTCCTCAGCAACTTACAGCAGCAGCTCAATTGAAAGTCGGAGGTTAGTTTATAATTTTAATTATTATAGCTCGTTGTGTTAATCGGACCTCAATTTTCTAGTCAGAGTTAACTATTGTTCAAATAAAGCTTGACCTCTACATAAATTTTTGTATTTAATAATACATTAATATAGGTACTTAATATTTTTAATACTTTAATATTTTTCGTTTTACATTTTGGGCGCCAAACTCTTTAGAATAAAGCTGTATATTCCGATATAGAAGTCGATATCTATATTTAATAAATGTATTAAATATGCATGAAAGCAGCGTTGACTAGTCTAAAAGAATAAAATAGGTCTAGTTATAATGGAAGAAAGCAATCTGTAGGAATAACAGGCTAATTAACACGAACAGGCACTTAGTAGACACCATCAAACCACTTGGTGAGCTAAACCATCTAACTAAAGCCAGTTTTTATATTTTTTTCGTTTGTATAGAATTTCTAAAATTATAAGGATCCTCCGCAAAAACCGGGACCTAGCTGGACTATTTAGACCGAAAATATATCGCGGGATTGTATCGGTCAGTAGTCACTGCGTATTAATAGATGCAGCTCATTTTAAAAATTATCTTAGAACAAATAAACACATAAACCTGCTGACGTCACATTTAAAGGTTCACAAGAAAAAGCAACAACTTAGTGTATCATTGCATTTATTTTATTTTAAAATCTAATTATTATACAGTAATGATAGTCTTACTAGAGTTAAAAAAGCATTTACATAGTTTATCCGCCTTTTTTCCACTTTTCACCTGGTGTGTACTCCGTCATAGGCTTACCTGACATGCCACAGGTGCCGATACCAACCCTTCCCTGTAAATTATCGGGTGAGGCAAATATACTCTTTGTACGTACTCCGGGCTTTTTTGATGCTTTCGTATGAAATGAAAGCCATTTATTCTTTTCGCTCTCCCTTTCCTCTTCTATTTGTTTAAATCTTTGTTGTTTCTTCTGTTTCTTCTTTTTAAGGTATTCTCTATTGTAACCTTTTCCATGTCTGAGAAAAAATAACAATAAATTAACAGATTATCTATACTAATATTAAAAGAGAGAACATTTGTATGTTTGTAATGAATAAAGTCAAAAAAGCTATATTATCAGAGAGCAACATATGCTATATTTTATAAAGTTACGCGGACGAAGTCGCGTGCAACAGCTAGTAATTAATAATAAATCAATTGTTCAATCAATTAATAAATCAATCAATCAATCAATAAAAGTCTCTGAAGTTGTTTTGTTATGCTAGAGCTACATTGTATTGTATACAAATAAATATTACAAAATAAAGACGCTTTTCACCTCCAACTCTTACTCCCCGCTAAATTCACCCACACATGGTCCTCCTGCACATTATTATAATTTGCAAAAAATACAAAAAATGCGATGCCATGGGTGAATAACAGAATAATAAAATAGACTAATTCTGGTGATAAATAATACCCGATATACTAAAAGATTACCAAAAGATAATGTTATAATAAATAATAATGATAATTATAATATAATCACACACACACGCACGCACACACACACACACACACACACATCCCTTCCCCGTTGTTTAGAATTATTAATTAGGTTAGGCTTAGGTAATATAACTGTAATTTTCTTTTTTTTTTTTTTACGTCTTACACAGTAGAGCCCTGTAACTGGCAATGAAGCAGTAATACGATATCTATTGTATATTATTTTGTTTTACTGTAGGGTTGTTGTTCAGAATAAAATAAAATAAAATAAAATACTGATGAAGTACCAAAAATAGCAGTTTCGTTTTGCTATTAAATTTAAAAAAATGAAATCATTTAAATTAAAATCTATATATTTAAATAAAAATGAATCACTAAATGTGTTGCACTAAAGCGCAACACATTTTGCAACAATATTTTGCACTTACACAAAAATAATATTTTATAAACATCCTTTCTGTCTTCCGACATTCTTTAAATAATTTGTCACTTACTTATCGTCTGTACTCAATTGCCTCTTTAATCCTGAGCTTGTAGACTTTATTTCATGTATAGGAACCTCTTCTAAAGTAGTGTATCCATCAAATTTAACTTTGACGGTTTCATTGTGTACCTCCTCTATCACAGCTTCATAATACCTAAAATTAGACAATGTTAAAAAATTATAAATACCTATATATTTTTCACATGGAGAATAACAACTCTAATTTTATCTTTATCAATTTCAATCAATTTATGTATATCAATTTGATGTACATTTATGCCTCTAAATGAATGCCAATTAAAAAATGTAATAAATTTTGGTTTATACTTTTCTGAAAATTGAAATGACATATATTCTATGCAAATAGCATTATTATTATCACTTTATTATAAAAATATTTATAATTATAATAAAGTAAATAAATTATACTGTTGTTAATGATTGTTAACTTCAAATTAAGATTCCTTTGGCCGAAGCATAAGGGGAAAATTGAGCTTTATCCTAACTAGACACTAATAAGACAATAGTTATTGCAAACAAATTGAGAGTTAAATAAATGACGACTTATGAGTTTCAAGTTCCTAAAACTTTAAAAGTATTGTCGGATTCAAAATCACAAATCAGCATTGTTTTCTAATAAGTATATAAAAAATTGTTAACGAATTTATTTGAATTACATCAATTCCACATAACATATTGTGACAAATAAATAACAAATGCATCAATTAGTAAAAAGCTTTCAGTGAATTCAAAGGGACTGACCAAAATTGTAGTCTTTCATTGTTTACATAGGTAAGTAAGTAAGCTAACAACTTTTTTTACTAAATTTGAGCAAAACACTATTCTAGCTTAGAATTTTGCTTTATATTCTAAATATTCTAGTTAACTAACAAGGCAAACTCAACTAACTAGAGTACAATAACTAAGTAACTACTACTGATATAGCAATTATGAAAAGTAAAAAAATTACTTACACGCCATCGGTTTTCCATTTAGCTAGACATTTTTCACCAATCCTCCATTTTGAAGATACCTCCGCCGAGAAATCGTCGTCGCCTTCCAGCTGGGTTGCTGCAAAATTATCATTATTACTAGAACCATGAATGTTTTTGACTTTTGTTTCGCCTTCTTGGGTTTTTATTAGATCTTGTGTTAATTCTATTACTTCCTCTAGATCAGCCTTTAACTTCAGGAGCTCTTCGTTTTCTGAGTCTGTCAATAGCGCTGCCTCCACCTATAAAAATAGTAAAAAATAGGTAGGTATAATAATTTCAAGCACTCATTTAACAAACTCATTCTCACACAAACCTGCTGCAACTGCAAAGTGTAATTTCTTAAGTCATCTGCCATTTGCCTTTGTATTAGACGCTATTTAATAGAAAGAATAACTTCTATAATTCAATAATGCCTTAAACGCGAAAGAAAAGTAATGTTTATTTCTCACAGAAATACCTTACCCACGGATATAAAAAAAAACATGGCGATTGGTTTTGGTTTTGGGAGGTATGGTAACAGGTAAACTAATAAAGTAAGAACAAAAATTGATATTTTGTTGAATCTCACAGAACAATGACATTAAATGCAATCATAATTACTCATGTCTATGGTTGTATAAGGATTGTTGGTACAAACGGCAACACACTTAACTGCACACGAAAAAATTCCTCGAGCTGGAGAAAATCGCTCCACTATCATTTAAAAACAATCAATGATTCATTAATTAAATTAAATTAATCGATTTATAGTATTAGCATCTGCCAGTGATGCCTACCTTATACGAAGTAATACCTGCAAATATTGCAATTATTTATATAATATATTTTCTTCCTCTATTAAATTAGGAAAATTAAGTGCCATATGAACAATTGACTGTATTCTGAAAATATGTCACAACAAAAGAAACTAATTAGATAATTGATAATATATAATATAAAACAAGCAAAGTGAGTATCTTCTATCGCCTTCATGCAAAATATAAATGTATAATGCTTCGCGCTCTAATGCTACAACATGTATTTGAGTATTTATTTATATATATTATTTATATTACATATTTATATATTTATTTACATTACATATTTATATATTTATTTACATTACATAATTATATATTTAATTACATTACATATTTATATATTTATTTACTTTTATACATTTATGTAGTGGTTACCTACACTTTCATATATTTCATATGATTTCATATGATTATAAAATTGGATTTTTTGAATCACCACGATTGTTTGCACTAACCCCCGAGATACAGGCGCCCAGCCTAGTTCGGGGGTTAGAGAATTATGTTAAACTATGTTAAAATAAAATATATATATATATGTATATATGTGTAATTAAGTTAGTGTAAAGGTGTTTTTGTACAAATAAAGATTATTTATTTATTATTATTATTAACAACAAAGATTCCAAAGTCGGGGTATCCCCCGACTTAGTTGATTGCTCCTATGTCGTCAGCTTAGAGTGTAAACCTGCTAACGCACTCTTAGGTAATTTTACGGGAGAAACAAAAACATTCTTAAAATTAAACTAATTGAATTTAAGAAAGAACTTTAATGTACATACTTAGGTTGATGTATTTTTAATAGATTTTTTAATATATCTATTTTTTATAATCTATATTGTCTATAGGTACTATATATATATATATAGTAAATTAATATATTTCTTAAAATAAATAATTTCAATACCGAATTTACCTGCTAAGTACGATAATTCTATGATTAACTAGACAAAGATTGCTTCCAATATTATAGTTCTTGCATTTCACGAAGGCGAGCGGGATTTACTTGTAGGAAACACTTGTCTGTATATGTCACAGTCTGCGTGAGATCGAAACAGGTTAGCATAAAAAAAATAGTCTGACTGACCGCTCCGTCAGACACGCACACTATCGCAATGTGCGTGCACACGTTCAACCACAAGCAAAACTCACTCGCCTTCGTGAAATGCAAAGACTATACTGATATGATATATTAACCACAAACTAAATAGTAAACACTGACGTATATATTAACGTCCATGGCATGGCACTGCCACAGCATACTTACTATTACGAAATAAGTATGCTGTGGCACTGCTCTGGCCATAGATGTATATATGTCAATTGTCAATGTGCTGTGGTGTAGTGTCATAACATGTCAAATCAAATTGTCAATTTTGTTTGGTTTGGGACTTTGGGTTTGGTAAATAATAAATTGGTTTGGTAGGCAATATGTACAATAGATAGGCATATTTGAATAAACTTTTATCGATACTAAATAAATAATCTCTTTATTTAACATATTGCCACTTATTGTAGGTTTTAATCACATCTATAAAACTGTAAAAATGCCAAGTCAATATGAGGAAGAACGTGTTTGGGACAACTCAAATCATAATCAGTTTGAGGTATGTATTGTTTTTAAAATTCTTAAAAGTATTAAAATTAGCTATGCATACGGAGAATTCGTCTTTTCTTCAGGAGTATTTATTATATATAAATACTCTATACGAATACGTATTTATTTCAGGAGGAGGGTGGTGAAGATGTTATTGAAAATCCAGAAGAAGTTTTACAAGAATGTTTGGAAAAATTCAAAACTCCAGATTATATCATGGAACCAGGAATATTTGGTCAACTCAAAAGATATTTTCAAGCCGGTGGAAATCCTGAACAAGTAATAGAGCAATTATCTATTAATTATAGTGCAGTGGCTCAAATGGCCAACTTATTGGCAGAATGGCTAATTCTTGGAGGTAACTAAAATAATAGGTCTAGAAGTTCCTAAAACATAAATTATATATTTTAACATTTTTTAGAACTAATTATTGTTTTCACAGGGGTTAAAGTAACTGAAGTTCAAGCAATGGTAGAGAATCATTTGAAAGATATGATTTTGAAAACATTTGACCCAAAGAAAGCAGATACTATATTTACAGAGGAAGGTGAAGTGAGTATCAATACACTTTATTGTAGCTGCAATTTTCATTTCAAGATGATAATTGACTTTTTTATTGTAGACACCGGCATGGCTTACCGAAATGATTGAACATCCTACTTGGAGATCATTGATATATAGATTAGCAGAAGAGTATCCCGATTGTCTTATGTTGAACTTCACAATTAAGGTATGGTCATATTTAAATAAAAACTATCAAAGTAGAGTTGCTATAAAATAAAAACTTCGACAAAATAAAAAATAGAACTATTACTTGCCAGATATTATTGAAAATTTCTTGCTGGTTTCTTTCTCATAGAAACATCTTTCCAAACTGGTGGGATTATTCTTTCTTTGTTTTTCACAATCTGTAAATACTTGTAAAAGTTTATATTTATAAATTATCTAGGAGTGTTATATCTACATACAATAATAAAATTGATACCATTGTCTTAATTAGCACTGATGGTAACTAATGGCATTAGGTAATCCTGGTTTTTATTAATCTTAGATCCATTAACCTTAGAAATATGTATTATTTTTTCAGCTTATATCTGATGCAGGATTTCAAGGGGAAATCACTAGTATATCAACAGCGGCACAGCAAATTGAAGTATTTTCAAGAGTTTTAAAATCTGCAATAGTTGGATTTCTGCAGAGCTCTGACGATTGGCAAAACAGTGTCAATGAATGCGCTGTAAGTAACTTTAAATTCAACTTTCTTGTTACAATGCAAATTATATAAAATTCTTAATTGTTGTATTAAAATTAGTTCAAGCATAGAGATTAGTCGAAACTATCAAACAACCTAAAAATACTCATTACGGGTGTTTGTTATGTTCAAATAGACATGAAATAAACACAAGTCAACTTATATTTCAATTTAGTTAATTTGTATATTATATTGTCTCCTTCTCTTTTTTTTGTATTATAAGACACTCAATTTTCTTTTGTTGCAAGAAAATGGTCTGCCATGGTGCACACACTTATGTGTACAGTCAAGTGATTGTGCACATCCTGTCATTAGAGCCCCGAGGGGGTGCCGTCATGAAAAGACTCGGACAAGAAATAACTCGCTGTGCTCAACAAAGGTGACATTACATTTTTTCAATTTTTAAAGTTATTCAATATTATACTCTTAAAATATTTTAAACTTATTTTAGTTAACTTATTTCGTTTCTGGTTCTGGAATTGGGTTATGAAAAGGACAATTCTGTTTTAGTAGTTGATAAGGGATGTGTGTACAGTGGGCACGACGTGACGCCGGTGACGCTGGCGCTGGCCGGGTGCGAGCAGTGGCGCAGCGCGCGCACAGCTCTGGCGGCCATGCTATCGCGCGCCGCGCTCAACCCAGCCGATATCTCCTTGCTCTACCGCGCCTACTCGCAGCCCGACGCCCCTCCCGTCCACCTCCTCAGGATACCGCAGTTCCTAGGTATATTCATTGTCAAAACAAACGACTTCTGCTCTCCTTAGTCTAACTAAATAGTGATCTATATATTACATTAATTTATTATCAAATATCTAGTTGTAACTAGCCAATTCAAGAATACACTCGCAAGACAAACTATCTATCCAAGATAAATAATAAATGAATAAAAAGTTTTAACATGTCATGAAATATGATAGGTATAGTAATTGTTGTGCTAGTAATGCAGTAGTAGATTAGTTTCGTAATTTTTGAGTAGCGGCCGTGTGGGACAAGCCTCAGTATGACGATTTTTGTTTACAGAACTCCTCGTCGACTCACTATTCAAAGTGGGCGTGAAATTGAACCCCGAGCACAAGTCGAAGTATATGTACCTGCTGGCGTACGCGGCGAGCGTTTGCGAAGCGCCGCCGCCGGCGAGGCCCGTCAAGGACGAGCTGAAGGCCACGATGCAAGCCATAGAGAAAGTGCACGCCTTGTGCACCAGCTCGGCGAGTTCCAGCGAGCTGCTGGCGGAACTGGCGACGCTGTACCACTGCATCCGGTTCCCGGTGGTGGGCATGGGCGTTCTGGTCTGGGTCGAGTGTGTGGTGACTGAGCGCTCGTACTTCAAGCTGTGCACGGAGCACTGTCCCGTGCACCTCGCGCTCTTGGACGAGGTGGCCTCGTGCCATCCGCTGCTGCACCATCGTCTGCTGAGACTGCTCGTCCGGCTATTCCAGTCGCCGCAGGACGAGTTGGAGATTTTAGTGCAGGTTGATTGATATTCATTTCAGGTCTCAGGTATTCAGGTCATTGACATCCAATTGGTGTCGGGTCTTGCGACAATTAAGTTAGTACGTGCAAACAACATATTGATGTCTAAATGTCACTATTATAAAGAATGTACATGGTAGTGAAGTTTGTCTGCATTATAGTTTTATGAAGATCTGTTCAGGCGTTTAAAGATCATCAGTCCATTTCCTAGTTGACGAAGAATTTCACATGTAGTGCACCATCAAGTAATCTGTGCGTGTGGGCTCAATAGAAAGTCGGGAGTTAGTTTATAATTTTAATTATAGCTCGTTTTAAATTAACTTTTTAGTTGGAATTGAAGAAAATGCTCCTCGACCGCATGGTGAACTTGCTGAGCAGAGGCTGCGTTGTTCCTGTCCTAAGATACATCAAACAGTGTTGGCAACGTGGGGACACGGACATTTCACTCATACGATATTTCATTACTGAGGTAAGTTAAATAGCTGTTTTACAATATTTTCTCGATTCACTTCTGTGATACCAGCTGTGATTGTTTAAATTTTCAATTATTATTTCTTTGATTTGAAAAAATACCTAATTATATTTAAAACATTCTAAGTATATTTGTGTGTGCTATTCTTTGAAATAATTTATGGACTATACAATACATATTATCACACGAGACTACTAACTGACAACTACTTACGGTAAATTTTGAGCAACAAAAGACTCAAAATGTTAAGACTTAATATGCAGCTAATATGTATTTATATGGGAAACTGTTTTTTAGGTATTGGATGCGATAGCGCCTCCATACACATCGGAATTCGTTCAGTTAGTGTTACCAATGGTCGAGAACGAAGAGATAACTGGCACAATGAGAGCAGAAGGCGAAAACGACCCAGTGTCTGAGTTTATAGGTAAAGGCAGTAACAACAACAACAACAACAACATATAATATTTATAAGACCTTTTTATTAAAATTAATTTATTTTTTACAGTTCATTGCAAGGCGCATTACGTAGCTGTTTGACTGATACAAATGGACTGTTGTTTGTTTCGCCAACATTTCAGAGAAAAAATATATAAAACAAATATCTGGCGTTAAGCGACATGTTTATAACAGTTACACAGGAAACTAAATACGCAAAAACAATTATATGTACATTTTTCTACATACAATAACAGAAAAAAAAATCGAAATATTTGCGAGACAATAAAATATAAAATTTAATATTTGATTTATTATCCTCCTCGGGATGCTTTTCTCTCGTAATACCTCTTTAATGCTAAATCAAAAACCTCTCCAACAGTTCTCTTTTTCCAAATGTCTACTTTGATTTTTGCCTTTGCTTCCTCCTTAACTTCGTTACCTTCCGAGCTATTTGTAGTATTTGTCTCTTTCTCATTACCTTTATTATCTGAAGCAATCAGACTTGCACTCTCTTTATTCTTTGGAATTTCAACACTTGGCTGGGGTTTATCACTTTTTTGTTCGTCCTCATCACTCGAATCGTCTATGGAGAAATCAGAGTCGGCGTCAATGTTTTCCTCGTTTTGTTTCGATTTCTTTGCCAATTTAATATCTTCAAGATTAAATCTATTGATCTCTTCATCCGAATCCTCTATTTCGCCATCAGATAACTTTTGTTTTAAATCCGAAGCACGTCGTTTCCTATAATTTCTTTTTTTTCCATCACTAGCCGCCTTTTCTTTTACATTTTTCGATTTATCAGATGCAATATTATCGTTGCTCTTGTCTTTGTCATTTTCTTTGACGGTTTTTTCGTCTGATCCTAATTTTTGTTGATATAAATGCCGATAGAAGCCACCTTTAAAAAAAAATATTTATTAATATTATTACTTCATTGGACAAGTCAAATTCATGTATGGGAAGAAAGTGAAGAAACTATATAGCAATCAAACGCGAAAATAGATGCAGCACACATCACGAAAGTGATAGCAACATAATGGCCTAGTCCAACACAAAGGCATCTGGGCAGGCCATCTGGTGGCAATAACCACCTACTTACAAAAGACCACAGTGAAATAACAGTATTATATATGTGCTTTTTTGTTTTCATGAAAAAAAAATCCATTTTCTTTCCCCTTCCTAATCCCTTATCCTACTGTAAACTACTACCACTGTGCAACATCTATTGCGTTACTACAAGCAACAGTAGCCACCTACCATCAAAAGGACAGTCAGCCTGACTGTCAATCTTAATATAAATAATTGTCACAACTGAAAATTTATTATCATGCTGTTATATTAAAAAAAAAACAATAATTCATTATTATTACCTAAATCACTTTGTTTGGTGACATCCCCTATGTTTTCTAAATATTCTTCACGTTTTTCATTTTCTTCCTGCAATCTCATTTCTTCCAATTTTTTCTTATAAGCACTTGTAACAAATACCTCTTTATCAGCAAATTCATCTCCTTCCTTTTCTCTTTCCTTTTGTACCTGATAAAAAAAAAATATTACATAAGAGTTTGTAGAAAAATGACAATGTTTGCTAAATATTAAACTAACTATAAAAAAATTATAATTTGGCAGTTTGTTGGCAATCTCAAGGAGGAAAGAATTTTAATTAGGTGTGATGGAACACTGGGACAGAGAGGAGAGCAGGTATTATAGGTATTACTACTCCACATTTTTTTTAAATGAGGTGTCTCCTACACTCAACCTTGCTTGATGCTTTTGGTACTGGTCAGGCCTATATATTTATTGGGTTGGCCAGGACAATTGAATTACCAAAAAACAAATGAATTACCACTCGTTACAAATATTACAATAAATATGTGTACATATTTGTAAATTGTAAGGTAAAATAAATAAACACCATTTTTTTTTACAATTAATACTTGATAACCAGAAGCATATTGTAAAAATAAAGATTTGAGTGGTTTTTTTCATATTAAGATCGGCAGACAGGTTGAGGCTAATGGTAGGCTTATAACACAAGCAAAGAGTACATTATTCATACTGTTTATATTTAACAAATATTAACTTAGGTTCTTAAAAATAAATTCCAAAACTTACCTGTCTTTCAATTCTGCGTTCATTTTCACTCTTTCTTTTATTGGCAGATTTTATTAAATTTTCAATGTAACGAGGCTTTTTGTCAACCTTCACTTTTTTCTCTTCTTTTTTAATGGTCATTGAATCGTATATTTCATCATATTGATAAACAGTTGGATCCTCTAGAACAGCCTTTTTTTGGTCAATTTTAGCCTAAAAAAGCCAAAGACTATATAAGTATAATTGGGAGAAAAAAGCAAGTTAATTTAACTGTTTAAAGCAAAGATTTAAATCGGTTTATAGATACAAAGTTGCTGGCGAGCAATAAACTTAAATAGGTAGGTGAGGTATTTATACTAACGAATATTCATTGCAAATATATCTATCCCAATAAGTCTTAAAGCAAAATTAAAAACTAGCAGAGCAAACTTCACATAATTCAATTTAAAAAAAGTTAAAAAGACAATGATAAAAAAAACAATAGGAGATATTCTTACCTGTCTGTTGGTATTTTCACTTGGTCTTAATAACACGGGCTTTTTGGAGTCTTCGTCAGATTCAGAATCATCACCAAAAACATTTCTCGAAGCTTGAAAAACAGGTTGATGTCGTGACTTATTTTCGGGTAATATAAGTCCATAACTAAAAATGAAAAGCTGTTAGTCTTCTTGGCAAAATAAAGTTTATGGAAATCATAATATTTTTGGCATAAGTATTAATGGCAAATATATACATAAGTTACCTTTTGTTACTAGACATATTTTGCAATATGTAGTAGTCAGTTCTTGAAACCTTTTGTTTCAAGAATTGAGTTGTTCCGTGAAAGCAGTTATTACACTATTCAATTTTTAGGAAATCTGAGGTCCCAATCTCTCTGTTTCCTAAATTGAAGTAGTGTAAAGTTGAAACTTCATTGAAATGAGGAAGAAGAAAAAGAGAGCACTATGAATGTTGTAAAACTTAGTTTTAAGGGTGATAAATTGTAAAATAAAATAAAACATAAATTATTATAACCTCATAAACATTACTTTGCTGAGATCATAACACTTAGTGTCACAGAATAGAATACTACGCCCATGTCACATGTCACCTCTCTACAGAGTAGATATATATTTACATGTCAGTCAGGGCATAGAGTAAAACTTACTCTATGCTAGTGCGGTGAATTGTCGCATAGTAAACTCTTACGACTACACGATAGTCGCTTGAGCTAGATCACCAATCTTGGCCCCCGCGATAATTTTTTTTTATTAAATAAACAACTAATGAACAAACAATTATTCATAGCGATCAATTAAGAACAAACCATGAACTAACGATATGCAATAATAAAAATTCTAAAATTAAATAAAAAAAATTGCGGAGGCCAAGTTTGGTGATCTGCTTGGGTTGTCTTCTTATTTGTCTTTAGACATATTACTTTATACATATTACTTTATAATCTGTGACTATTTGTTTGCATTGCAAGTGCAACTGCAATTCATTTGTAATTTTGTATTGTATTTTGTTTAGCTTCTGATAATATACCAAAACTATATAAAGATTAGATTAATTTGGTGTGTACCTGTGAAGCCGGACAGTGTTTGCCAGTTGCCAATTTAAAACAAGAGCCAGTGCGGTGAAGTACGGAAATGAATTCAATCAGACATGATAATACACTGCCTGCTACACCATTTAATTTATTTACAAATCTTTACTGGGCCAAGCAACGAGAACTAAAGATGAAGGTAGGCCCTATTAAATCAGACTTTCTTTAACTCACTAAAATATGCCCTAACAAAACTAAGTAAAATTAATAATAACCTAATACTTACTTCAAGTCGGCTCGGGTATATAACAGTAACAAGGATTAGACCAACCAAGGTATAATCATGGACCATATTTTTCCGGAGTACTTTTCAACCACTTTTCCATATTATAGGAGCATGACTGTGTTAGTATGGACCCCACCATGATCTCATTTATCTAAAAATGATCATAAACTGGGCTGCCAAGCAACATTTTTACATTAGATACATACCTATTAATTGGTAAGGCTGCCTGAACTATAAAGTCCTATTTCCATCTGCACAAGAGGACTAATTGTGCATCATTTTACATAATTTAAGAGGTCTCATTGCCCACCAACAACTGTTCTCTGTTCTGTTCTCGTTCACTGAAAAATGTTCTAGGGTTAACGTTGCAATATATTGCACGCCACATTCAATAGGCTCAATAAATAGGCCTAGCTTTAATTTTGATTTAAACAAAACAGTGGTAAGGATTGATGAAGATAGTGTAAGCATTGGTCAACTTATTGAACAAAATAAAAATTTGAACCTGAAGGTTTTAAAAGCCATCTATCTCAGAATGGACGAAAAAACATCTAAAATTACTTGCAATGATTAACTCCTATGATAAAAAAGATACAGTTGTGATGAATAGTATTTCTACACATGAAAGATTATCAGTTTCTTTAATATTTCTCGCAATTTTAAGTTCTGGCATTCTATTAAACATCTAATGAATAATAAATAACTTAACAACAAATTCCTTTCAGCCCAAAAATACATTCGAAATCTTAAAAATCTGGAAATCCTTAAGGAATTCTGAGAAGGAACTATTTGTAAACAAATTTAAGGAACTGCAATCTAAACATAGTGAGCTTCATGCTAACTATATACTAACAACAGAGCCATTTTTGAAGAAAAAACTTAATGAGTGAGTATTGATTACAAACTATTCAACATTAATCCCAATCTCCCAAGATGTTTCCATTTAGGTAAAATATGGGCTTTTTCAAAACTTCCGTAAAAAATACTCAGGGTCAGCAAAACACCTGTACCCCTATTGTGTTAAGACTTGAACCATTATTACTAAATGTTAAGGTTCAAATCAATCATGCAACATTTACATTATTTATCTTTTTACCAGAAATTAACAAGTGATAGCATGTACTTATAAAAAAATCCAGTGGACACTTTTTCATAGTGATTTTGATTGAGACCTTAAATCTTGTGTATTAATGATCTAAGAGTTTAGTAATATAATTTCTTTATCTCTTATCCAAACATAGCATTGCAGATAGCGCTTGGGCTATAAATCTCAGCCCAGCAGGACAGTTGAAATGTTTTAAATAAAGATAGTAACTAGGCTACAGTATATATTAGGTGTAAAAATAAGTTTCCGCCATTTGACAAAAGTATGGTATTTGCTTGGCAATACCATACTTTTGTCATGTTTTGTTATGTTTTCGTTTATGTTCGAAAACATAAACGAAAGTGTTTTCTTCACCATATAGTCATATAGTCATGATGAAAAATGGATCCACTATGATAATCCAAAAAGAAAGAATGGCGCATGATCTGTGTGAGCAACACTTCACATCATATCATCACAAAATTGGCCCTATTCGTGGATAGCCTAAAAAGATGAAGCATTCTTCCGGATGTGGTATCCGTATGCTACCAGAAATGTGGGAAAAAGTAGTGGCAAACGATGGACAATACTTCGAATTAAATATTAGGTAATGCCTTTCGCAATAAATTCCCATTTTTTTTTAATTAAAAACGGCGGAAACTTATTTGTACGCGTATGTACTATTTTATGTGGTGACGCCTATGCTTAGATTGAATTCAGAGAAATGCAATAATCCTAATTTAAATATCTACTATTCCTTACATTTAGCATACTGGACTGGGTGTTTCGCTCGGGCCAATGACAGGTTTAAAGTTTTTTACTTGTAAAAAAGAAAGTCTATGAAACATTATAGAAAAAAATTCAAGAATACTTGAATTAATAATTCAAAATAATATAAAAAGAGCAAGGGGTATTAATTTTGTAACCGTTTCATTAAAAAAACTACCTAAAACGAATTTTCTCTAAGATAAGACCCTGACAGATCGATTTCTAGATCTACATACTAACCCTAGATTTTCGTCAAAGTCGTTAGAGCCGTTTGCGACATCGTCGTAGCATACATGAAATCCTCGTTTAGTATTATAAGATAAGTCTTTTAATAATACCAGCAAAAAATTATTTACAGGTTGCCCACGAAAGGTAGAGACATTATTAGAGAATCAAATTGTCATAATGGAAATGATAATGCATACTTAGCAGAAACCCTGAATGATACATCTCAGACATTTGCTGATAATACAATAGATAACAATGAGAACAGAGAATCAAATTGTGAAAATGTAAATGAGGTTTCATTTAAAGCAGAAACACCACAGCAATTAGAACAGTTTTCCGATAATACATCAATGTTTAATGAAATTATCGAAGAATCGAATCGTGAAAATGGAAATGAAGTTTCATTTAAAGAAGAAACACCACAGGAACATTTTCCCGATAATATATCAATAAACACTGAGTTTATCGAAGAATCCAATTGTGAAAATGGAAATGATGTTTCATTTAAAGAAGAAACGCCACAGGAACAGTTTCCCGATAATACATCAATAAACAATGAGGTTATTGAAGAATCCTATAGTGAAAATGGAAATGCAGTTTCATTCAAAAATGAACTACCTCAACCATTGGGACAGTTTGCCGATGATACAACATGTGACATTGAAATCAAAGAATTCAATTGTGAAAATGAAGTTCCATTCAAACCGGAAACCCTGGATGATATATCACAACCATTAGAGGATATTGGCAGCATTACACCAATGCCATCCGAAACTTCTCAGTAAGTTATTTTTTGTGTAAAATGACACATTACATCACCAATTTAATTTACCTACTAACTAGTGCCAAAACCTGAAATTAAAAACGTTCTTAGTATTATTGAAAAATTAAAAGGGTTAGGTTAAAATCGCCAAGAACTAAAGTTCGATGCTCTTCATTGGACCGATATCATAAACAAATCAGCGAAAAATCAGAACTACCGGAATTAAGGTGTGTGAGGTTGGACTAAGTCAATTTATGTAGCTACTAGCTGGTGCCCGCGACTTCGTCCGCGTTCTGGATGAAAGGTACAATATGTTCTTTCTGATGTCCCAGACAATGTATATGCAAAATTTCATGGTGATCGGTTCAGTATTTTTTGCGTGAAAGCGTAACAAGCAAACAATTCACATTCACATTTATAATATTAGTAAGGATAAGGATTATAACACCAGACATCTTAAATGCTGTGAGAACGGTGAGAATCGCCCAATTTTTATAATTTCTAATCCTATATCCTAATCCAGGCAATAAACTGTCTGTGTGCCAAATTTCATCCAAATCAGAGCCGTTTTGCGTGAAAGTGTAACGAACATCCATGTATCATTATATATCCATCCTTACAGACTTCCGCATTTCTAATAAAAGAGTAATTATTTTATTTCAGAACTTGGAATAGTACGAGAACAGAATTAAGCAGAGGTGTAGATATTCAAAATGAATTACAAGAAGAAATGGTCATAGAAGAAACAAACTCGTGTGAACCAAATCCACAAGTAACTCCTATGTTGGAACCAATCCCTCCGACAGTAAAGTGAGTTATTTCTAATTCTAATTTAAATAGTTAACATAAATCACTGTCACCTTATCAAGTAAAAAAGGAAATCTAAAGCAATGTTAATTAAACGATACAAACTGTGTCACCATTTTATGTATTGGATTAAATAGAAAGCAATGAACTAAAAATAATATTAACGAGTGTACAATGTTTTCATTTTAGGAATGGGAGACAATTATTTGAAAATCTGAGCTGTGATGCAAATTGGTTACAGTTAACAAGAAAAGAAAAGAATAGATATAATTCTGCTGTTACCAAACTGAAAAATAATTATATTAAACAATATAAAATATACCTGGAGACTCTTTCGTCGCGGGAATTATTTAATCACTATGGCTGGGTTGCACCATCTAACTTTAACTATAACCAACGCCGCAACTTGAGTTAAAATAACGGTTAGGCCGAAAATGAGTTGCACCAGTTAATAAATAATCATAGCTGGTTAACTGGTGCAACTCATTTTCGGCCTAAAACTCATTTTCGGCCGAAAATGAGTGCGAATTAACTGAAGTTGCGACGTTGGTTATAGTTAAAGTAAGATGGTGCAACCCAGCCTTAGTCGATAAAAGTTTAAGCTCCTAAATAAACCCTTTGTAAAATATAACATCTTTCATTTGGCCTTATTAATTCAGCAATATTGCATTTATTTATTTCCAGATTATTTAAATCCTAATTACTAGTGAAACTTGGGTAACTAAAAGGCAGTTTTCATCTACAATGTTTTATAATTATTAAATACTAAGTTTTAACAGCCAATGTTACACATTAAATACAGTCAGTTTTAATAATAGTCTCGTTTTGTAAACAATCAATTCATATTTTTATTGACTTTACGGTTTTTAAATGTTTATGAGTAATTCTAAATTAAAATGATATTTTGTGGCAATTTTATTTTTAATTTGTGTTAATAATTTGAAAAGATTGTTTATAAATATAAGACAAGTTGTAAAAACTCTAATAATAATAAGCTAGTTAGGTATATATTTAAATATATAATATGTGATCTAATAAAGCAAACTGCGTAGATGAAATTAAGACAAGTTTAATAACACTAAGTACACTATTAATTATTCTATTCTATATGATAATACAAGGTAATACAATAATTATGCAATAAATGTTGAGATAAAGTTGTTAGCTTACAACAATACAGGATTATTTAAGTTTCGAGTTATTTAAGTTTCACTTCAAAGGAAAACGATTTGCTTACATTAAGTGAAAAAATTGGGGTTGAGTAACAAATAGTCCAATCTTACACAATACAAACAAATAATATGACCGATAGTCCAATCTCAAGTTTTATTTACCATAGATGTGCAATTTTCGAAAAATATGTGACTATATCATTCGCGCGTGATTATCGTTATTAATGTTGTAAGGAGAGACGACAAAGTTATCTGTTACTTATCTAACATAGGTCCAGAAACTTTATATTAAAAAAAAATTATTTTCCACATAGAAGACCCACTGCAAGGCCAGCAACAAATGACGCCATGAATACGTGAGTTTCCGTGGCACGATAATTATCATCTCCCACGAAGTTATCATACCAATGTTTAGCTTTAATTTCCTTTTTCTTTAACAAATCTTCAGCTTTATCCAATTTACGGTCCACAAATCTTTCTACCTATAACAAATAACCTCCAGTAAGAAGTAACTACCAGATTGACTTTAAAAAGTAATCTTAATTAAATAAACACAAAACAAAAAAGGAACACTGAAATAGTGAAATAAAATTTAAGTTTCAGGTGAGTTAGGAAAAATTGAAATATTTTTAAAATTAAAGTATGCTTTACAAAATAATGTTATTAAAGCAAGGCCAACAAGACAACGCAAAAAATGTAAACAAACTTTCAGGAGTTGTCAAGAAAAGAGGGAAAAGGACAAAGGACTGGGTTTGTTTACATTGTTTGCATTATCTCCTTGTCTTTACTATAAACAATAATGATGAAACAAACAAAGATTATATTAGTTATTAACTAGAATGTTTTATTATTAATCAGTGTTTTTTGTTAGTCAACATTTCAATTTGAGGTTTCTATACTTGACCTACATTAATGTTTTTATGACAATGATGTTTCAAATGAAAAAGACTGAGTGTCTATAAATTAATCTTTATATTTTCTAATTTCTTATAATCCTACTACACAAATAGGTCAGATGTCTTAACTGTTCATAACAAAATCAAAATCAGAGTACTACTTAAAATTAACTCACATATCCTCAAAACATAAAAATAATCATGACGAAGCTATGCCAAAAAAGAATCCTCCTGTGAAACCTGCTGAATAATATGAATTATTTTTGATAAAGTTTATTACCTGCAACAAGAAATTAATAAACCATAAAGAAAATAAATCCAATTGTAGGTACATAGACTATGTTTATTCTGTACCACAATTACATATTTTCAATAATATATAATTGGCATAGGTCAAGTACAAAAACTTCTTAAAATTTGATAAATTTATTTTAGAATTTTAAAAATTATGGTTTTGTTATGGTAATTAGCTTTCAATTAAAAAACAAAGCTGTGATCACCGCTCCACGTATAACTCGCATGCAATGCAAGCTCGAGGGAGTCGCTCTAGGGTATATTTCTCTTTTTTTAAACTATTGAATGCAGAAAGCATTTAATTTTTTTTTTTTACCTTGCAGATAAATTTCACAATTACTCAATATTGATAAGATGCACTAGCTAGATCTTTACTTCAACATTCCTAAAGGTTCCTTGGAGCTAGCATGCACAGTGCTTATATATATTATGTAAAATGTTATCTAATGATGACGAAAAAAATATCATACTTACTTTTTCAAAGAAATCTGGTGATTTGCCTGTAGCTTTCTTTTCAATTTTATCAGCAATTTTATCAACTTTAGTGTTTATTTTGTCCCAATTGATATCAATGTAGCCTTTTTGACTTGCAATATGTAACAATATAACACTTCCTCCAATGCCTACTGCAGCGAATTTGCCCACTTTCATAGTCATGAAGCCTGTTATCCTTGAAAATTTGAAGTCAATTTAGAAAAAAGAAAACCATTTAAATAGGGCCAAACAATGACAGTGAATATAATAATATTAATGTATTTTCACCATTATAAAAAGATGATATCGTCTTATTTAATATAATTTTATTTAAATGTATATGTACAGAAGAAGAATGAGTCATTATTTATTTATGAAAGATGCAATCACAAATATGACTTCATCCTATGACGAAATCATTGATTCGTGCATGTAACGAAAATAACGAAATTTAACATAAACAAAGAGCAGAAACACTTCTTTAAACAAATGTTCATCTTATTATAGTATAAACAGTCAATAAACGTGATACTTACCACCCAGATGCAGTTCCTAAAATTAGCTGTTTTGTAGCGGATGTTTTCCCAATATCACCAATAGCCTTTTCAATAAAGCTTTTTGCATCTTCCACAATCTTCTTGGCATCTTCGGATGCATCTTCTGTTTTTGGTCTCGCCATTATTTTAAGAAAGAACAAACAAAAATAATGCGACTAATTTTAAAGATCAAAAAGGAACAAAACTATTCGGTAGGTACGTATGGTATATAATATAATATGTATATTGTATGTATGATATATGAATACGGAAAAGAAAGTATTACTGACTAATCTGACTATGAATCAATGTCAATGACAATGACACTGACTTGATCTGTCTGATTCACAGATTGCTCACAGACTATACAGTGATGCTAGCGCATATAATAACAACTTGTGGGCCGAAGAGTAATAACTCCACTGTGAACTCCACATATTTATTTATAATATTTATATATTTACAATTACACATATGTACATTATTAACATATTGACAAAAGGTGATGGCGAGTGGCGCGTGCTTTCGTAAGCAGAATTGAACGCCGACTGACTGATTTCCGTGCCTCTTCTTTTAAATGAAGAATGACACGGAAACAGACGGAAATCCCAAATAGGTCACATTTGAAAGAGGTCGCCACAAACTAATATAACCAATAATTAGTTATTATTCTATGTGCTAGGTTTTGTTATATAATGTTCTGTGTACGGTATTACATTTATGCACCTCGAGCTTATAATTAAGTGTTACTTATTTCTGCTACACAATACAGACTAATTTATGAGCGATCGCTTCATACTGGCTAATTAATGAGCCATGAAAGCCATGGTAGTTTTTATCATCCATATAATTTAATTTGTAATAGTATGTCATACAACTCGTACAACTTCTTCTATTCGTGAAAACATAGATGAATATATATAACATGATTTTGAATGTCAATGTCAAATTATCAGTCAATCATTGCCTGTGGTCAGTCAGTCACAACAAACGTCAAACTTACTTAATAAACACAGGGTTTTTAATTATTATTATATTATTAATTAATAATTATTATAAGCACAAGTTCAAAAAAGCAATTTAATGGGTTAAAAAAAAGTAAAAATGGCAATTTTTTTAATTTATTGTGAATTTAAATCTTTTATACGAAGCATAATAATATAAATTGTTGTACCTATGTAATTTTAAATAAAATAAAGAATTCGGCAGGCGCAAAGAAGAATTATTCCAAATAAAAATAGTGACGAATTGACAGAATAGATTATAAACAATATGCAGGCTAGAAAAAGATATCTGCTAGTAATTTTATGTTGCTCTTTTTTGATATACTGTTACATTGGTATATACTATTTGAAATCAGACACTGTACAAAAAAGTCGCTATGACCAATTACCATCTTATGCAACGCCTGAAGAATTATCAGAAATTCCTTCTTATGAACAAAGACACCCTCATTTGAAACTGAGAACATGCCGCATGGAAACATGTTTCGACTTTTCAAAATGTGGAAACGATCCCAAAATATATGTATACCCCAGTGACGGCACAGTCAGTATATCATATAGAAAGGTACTCTCAGTCATAAGGGAATCTCGATATTCTACAAGAGACCCCAATGAGGCATGTCTCTTTATACCAGCTATAGACACATTAGATGCGGACCCCCTCTCTCCTGAGCATGTAGCCGATGTGGCAACACATTTGTCTCGGTTACCTCACTGGAATAATGGACGAAACCATCTCATTTTTAATCTGTATTCAGGCACATGGCCTGATTATGCCGAGGAGGCTCTCGGTTTTGATCCAGGTGAAGCAATATTAGCCAGAGCGAGTGCCTCTGAGACTATTTTCCGAGAAGGCTTTGATATTTCACTGCCCTTATTTCACAAGGAACATCCTGAACGTGGTGGTGTTCCGCCAGCTGCCACTGCAAACCCATTTCCAGCACCACATAAGCATTTATTAGCCTTTAAAGGAAAACGATATGTCCACGGTATTGGCAGTGAAACTAGAAATTCTTTATGGCATTTGCACGATGGCAATGAACTTGTACTAGTGACAACTTGTAGACATGGAAAATCTTGGAAAGATTTAAGAGATGACAGATGTGATGATGATAACAAGGAATATGATAAGTATGTTTATCCACTGAAATTAATTGATGTTATTTAAGTCCTTTTAAGGATGTATAGTCTTTAAAAATAGTCTACTTTCTTTTCTGGTTTACTCCTGTATCAAATTCAATGAAAATGTTACTTACAGGTTAGCTGTACAAAAATCCTTGTATAGTATAAGTTGAGTCTGTTTCTGCTATCTGCTAACTCCCATGCAATGGGTAATGATACAGTTTTCACAAATGGGAAGAGCAATCAACAAGGATGTTTTATTATTAATTTTCAGAAAATTTATCTGTATGAATCTGGTTGAATCTGGTTCTCAATTAACTGATTTTTTAAATATGTTAAAGCCAGAAACGATAGGTTTGTAAGTGTGCTGCCAACCTCAAATAGGATATAAGTGACAAGATAAGACAATCGGCTCCATCATCCTTTACTTCCACACATAGCATACATACTGTTACTTCACTGTGTAAGGGGTGGTTGTTGCCGCTACAATTTTCCAGATTCAGACCAAAGCCAATTTTAAAAAGTTTATATTGGCCCGGAACAAACTCAGAAAACCTAGTTAAGTGGAGCACGAACCACTCATCTAATGGGCTCGTCAAACTAATGAATTTTCTGAAACTAATTCTCCCAAATATCTGTAGAGCCTTTTAAAAATATTAGTACATATTCATAAACGAATAATTCCCTTTACAGATTTGACTATGAGCAATTGTTGGCTAATTCAACATTCTGCCTAGTGGCGCGAGGACGTCGACTCGGTTCTTACCGTTTTCTTGAGGCATTGGCGGCGGGGTGTATTCCAGTATTACTTAGCAATGGTTGGCGTTTGCCTTTCGATGAACGCATAGACTGGCGCCGTGCTGTTATCTGGGCTGACGAACGTCTTTTATTACAGGTTTCCAAATCAAATTTATGTTTTTGAAAATTAACATTCTAGTATTATATATACACTGGCTGATGTGTCGTGTTGTAAAATTAAAAATATAATACAGTCCTAGTGGAATGTTGTATTACGTTTGACCTTATTTTTCAATTATACATTTTAGGTGCCAGAACTGGTGAGATCCGTGTCCCCTGAACGTATATTAGCTCTGAGGCAACAAACACAGCTATTGTGGGAACAATACTTCTCCTCAATTGAAAAAATTGTTTTCACAACTATTGAGGTACATTTTATCTATTACAATATAATAATTATTATTTTTGAATCATACATAAATAGTATCTTATGTATGTTGTGACGGCTATACCACCCAAGCTATTCTTTGTATGATTAATAGACGTCTTACGGCTGAGACGTTGCGTCTTCTGAAACAGAAAGAGAAGAGCGATTGCAGTTTTAGATAAATTTTACTCACATGAACCATATAAATATCCTCGGGAACCTAACATTTTTCTCCAGTATATACAGTATCCTATATATATGTTAATCCAGGTATTAAAATAACTGTGTGCCGATATCGCTTTTGTTGAAATTTGTTAAGGGATAAAAAATGAAAAATTGCCCGTTATCTTGATTTTCAGCAAATACGATAATTTTAAACATTCCGGACTCTAAGAAAAATAAATTGCAGCACCTTGAAAGTTTTAGGGTATTTTCAGGACACATTGAGGTTGAGAAACTATAGAAAATATCCTTAAATTTGCAGATTTTCACCTTTTTTTTTGGCCAACATATTCGGTTTGAAAAAATTTACAGCCTGTTGAAAATCACCTAAAAATTTGGTATTAGTAGTATGGTTTACTGTCAGATTTTATCGCTACGTCATATTTTACTCGCTAGTAGCCTAAAGGTATAATGATATTGTTCAATTGTTAGACTTGTGCATATTTCACACAGATGTCTCCACTATTACAGATTTTACTGGAGCGAGTTTTGGCTCATCGTTCGTCGAGGCGTCGCGATGCATTGATTTGGAATACGTCCCCAGGCGCGTTGGGTTGTCTGGCTACCTATGGCGATTCGCGCGCTCACTTTCCCCTGGGCGCGCCGACGCTGAGTGCGCCTCCCGCCCCTCCCCTGTCGCACTCCCCCGCCGCTCCCCTGCCCCTCCCCGCGCCGGCCTCCGTCGCGCCCCTGTCCAACCCTCCGCCGACGCCCGGCGATTCTTTCACAGCACTTCTCTACGTGACCGCCACCTCTCCGGCCCTGCACAAGCTACTCGCTAATATAGCTGCCAGCGAGTTCTGTGAAAAGGTATGTTGCTAAATTTAAAAAAAAAACATTTATGGCACTTAGTAAAAAAAGCTTTAAAAAATATGAATAATCAAAATTTAGGCAACAATTGCATACATTTATTTTTCGTTATTCAACATTATTTTTATTATTCAACATAGGATATCCATGAGCATATTTTAATAGACAACACAATTGATAAACAGATGGGTAACAACTTCTCTTCAAAGTGGCATATGCGGGGCTGTCCATTCTTTACTGTTTGAGAGCAGTACCACGTCTATACTCTGCAGGCTCTTTAGTTGGGCAGTAGGCAGGCTGTATTATGTTTATATAATTTTAGTTACTTCTTACCTATGTAATTAAAAGGATTGGTGGTTTGTTTTTATCCCAGATAGGCGCTTGAAAGAGGCCTCAAGTCTCAAGTGGAAAGAGCTTGTAAACACAACAATTCTTCTGTAAATTGATCCTCTTTATGCGAAAATGTATTTAAATGGCCCGCCGTACTTTTTTCTAGGTTGTAATGATGTGGGACAGTGAACGAGCAGCGCCCTCTTTGAAGTCACTTCCCCGATCGGGCGATGACTCGCGCGACCCTCTACCAGTGCTGGTCATTGATGCCACCACGCACTATCCCGGGTAAATATAATCCGATTTAGATAATGTCAAAAACAAACATTATTTTGTTTAGTTGATTCAGTAATTTGCTACGAAAATTGAAATTTTCTTCACTGCTTTCATAACTGGTTATTTAACAATAAATCTTTTTTCCAAAATATTGGTGCTCGTCTTAGTCGAGTCGATTCGGCTAAACCTGCCACAATATAAAACAAATAAATGAAACATTTCTTCATAGACCTCTTAAAATAACCAATTACTATAAGCTTCATTAGCTTATTCACTTTATTGTATTGTGGCCCGTTCATGTTGCAAAACACCACCCACTTGTGCCAACGATTTCTGGTCGAGTAGTTAGCTGTTGTGCCAACGATTCTCATCATCTCAGCCGTAGGACGTCCACTGCTGGACATAGGCCTCCCCCATAATTTTCCAATAGGACCGGTCAGAAGCTGCCTGGATCCACCGCTGACCCGCGGCTTTTATTAGGTCGTCTGTCCACCTTGTGGGTGGACGTCCTACGCTGCGCTTGCTGGTCCGTGGCCTCCACTCGAGAACCTTCCGGCTCGAACGATTCTAGGCCTACTAAATTAGTAAAATAGTCCGAACAAGGAGTGTGTATGGGATGGGTTGTGACAGGGAGGGCGTGTCGGCGCGGTGGCGGGCGCTGTGGGCGCTGCCGACGGCAGGCGTGTTCTCGCTGGACGGCGACGCGCCTCTGCTCGCCGAAGAGCTCGACTTCGCCTTCCGCGTCTGGCGACACTTCCCCGACCGCATCGTCGGCTACCCAGCGAGGACCCACTACTGGGATGAGACTAAGGTATGTCCAATGGTCTTAGCACTCACACATTTCAATACCAAGAGACTGCAGCGTTACGCGTCATGCCATGCTTCGGCAATGGCAGGGAGTGTGATTGCTAAAATCGTTGCAATAAAGTTAAAAATAATATGTTTAGGCTACTATTAAACAACCACCCAATGGATTTTAATTCGGTTTTCACTTATGGTAAAAGAAAGGTTTGTGTATATGAAAGAATTGCATCCCGTGCTAAGTCGGGAACAAGTTTCTCCCAACTTGGCAAGCTTAAAAATTTAAGTTCTTTTATAGTTTAATTAATAATGTCGAGAGAAGTTTAAAAATTTTAATTGTAGCTTGTTGATGTTTGAATAGGGCGCGTGGGGGTATAGCAGCAAGTGGGGCGGGTCGTACTCGATGGTGTTGGGCGGGGCGGCGCTCGTGCACCGCAGCGCGCTGCACACGTACGCGGCCGCCGCGCCCGCCCTCCGCGCGGCCGTACTCCGCGCGCGCAACTGTGAGGACATCCTGCTCAACTGGCTCGTAGCGCACCACACGCGCCGGCCACCGCTCAAGCTGGCCCAGCGCCGCCGCTACAAGCCCGCGCCCGGCCCGCACGCGCACCGCTCCGCCTGGACCGACCCCGACCACTTCGTGCAGCGCCAGTCCTGCCTCAACACCTTCGCAACCGCCAGCGGGTACATGCCGCTCGTGCGCTCCGTGCTGCGCCTCGACCCCGTCCTCTTCAAGGACCCCGTCTCCACGTTCCGCAAAAAGTACAGGAAGATGGAACTGCTCACCTCCTGAACTCGCTCTGCCTAAGAGTGTCCTGAGTGACGTCATTTCGCGGACTGTGTTGCCTATGATATTCATAGTTAAAGCATAATCCCCTAGAGAAAGGAATTAGGTACATTGGTAAATGTTCCCTTTCTCCATATTATGTACAACCGCTTTTATTTCATTGTATGAAATCAAAATGGTGAATAGAAATTGCCTTATAAAATTAGGTGTTCTAGTAATTAATGTAATTAGCAAAACCGTTCCATATAATTGTAAGCATTGAGTTAAAACATATCACAAAACATTTTTAGGCCCTTTTATAGATCTGCCTCTTGTCAGGAGAAAATTTAATTGAATGCCCACAGAATTTATCTATATAATTTAATAAATAAATTTTTATTTATTTAATTGGTTAAGTATTTTGGTTCCATATCCTTTCAATGGTGTTTGAGATCGCGACGGGGAACTTTGTTTTATAATATGTAAGGATATTATTTTAATAAAAACCTGTTCTCAATTGTAGAATGGATCATTTGTGAACTTGAGAGTATCCATAGTTAGTCTCAACTTTGTAGTAACGAATCATATACTATATTAATTTAATATAAGTTTATTATAAGTATGTAAACGCTAAATATACTTATAGTGCGTGAGAATATGACAATCAATCTCATCTTGCTGACGATATAATGACATATTTATGTTACTTTTGAAACCGCATTTACTAAGGTACGGTTTATGAACTCCATACAATTATTTAATTAATTATTTTGCGAGTTTATCCTCGAATATTATAAAGTACTTACTTATAATCAAAATACCAAAAATACAGTTGTGATAATTACTTACTAATAGGTACCTAATACTTGTCTTATAAGTCATCAGGAAGTCAATTTGGATTTTTAGAATTATTTATTGAACAATGTACCTAGACTCCTAGTTTTCCTAAAAATTAGGATTTTACTGGATTTTTACAGTCTGTGTTCGGATCGGAACATGATCAGATTTAATTTTTAATTAACATAAAAAATAATTTGAATGTTTCTGCCTGATGTGTGAAAATAAATGAACAAATACTGAATTACTTAGTTATATTAAGTATATATGACTCGCAGTTCCTTTGGAACATTTTATTCCTTACACCCTAAATTCTATATAAACTTACACAATAAGTTATATAGACCATTTCTTAGATTTGATTTCTAGGTATTATAGATTAAAACTCTTTTACGTACTAACATATCTTGATGAGTAACCTGTTGGTGTAGTATTATTTAATTACTGTAGATAAGATAAGTTATTAGTGTAAGTAAAGTAATACCTAATAATAAAAAGTTTATTAAAAAATGTATTGCTTAAGATTGGTTATAAATTTAAATTTTTGTTTTTATTGTTATAATTTCATTTGTTTGACATTACATTTAAAGGTTTATAAATATAATAGTATCTGCAATAAAAATAAACTGGTATCACTTATTTCATGGTTTAATATTTTTTACGTCCGTTCCACCTACTACCTACCTAAGTATCCCCCCTGATAGGGGATACTTAAGTATCTAAGTCCTGATACCTAAGTTCTAATATTAGGGGATACTTTTCCCCATAATATTAGAACATTCAAAAAATATTATACGATACTTGTCACTTATTTTCTTTGAAAAATGTTATACCACGTGAAGATCGAAATCTAAAAATTTAAATTATCCGATTAGTATTAGTAGTAATACTACAAAATTACTGAAAATACTACTAATACCGTTTTTTTTTAATATGTAGGTAAGTAATAAAATATATAAATGCAAAAGTTTTTTGAGAATCAGGTGTACGGGTGGTATGCAATTATACTTATATAGTCTTTGGTGGTATGTTGCTCTTTCTGTATCCATTCTTTTTTTATACTAAATCACTACATACTTAGTATAAAACAAAGCCCTCCCAGTCGCTTCCTGCTGGCTGTCTGTCTGTCCCTATGTATGCTTAAGATCTTTAAAACTGCCAAACGGATTTTAATGCGGTTTTCACTAATGGATAGAGTGGTTCTCGAGGAAGGTTTTAGTATATAATTTACAAAGTTAATTAATTACCGCAGACGAAGTCGCGGGCAGCAGTTTTTAATTTTTTAACTACATGTAGCGCCATCTGTTAAAGACTGTGCAACTATGACAACCTTTCTCCACTATTTATAGAGTGCTACATTGCTTCAAACAGAATTCCCTAGATGTGCTACATCAGTACTTTGTATGGATGGATTTAGTATCGGCATTGCACCCGTGCGAACCCGGGCGGGTCGCTAGCATACATCACTACATAGTATAAAACAAAGTCGCTTTTTCTGTCCCTATGTCCCTTTGTATGCTTAGATCTTTAAAACTACGCAACGGATTTTAATGCGGTTTTCACTAATGGGTAGAGTGGTTCTCGAGGAAGGTTTATAAGTACATAATTTACTAAGTTACGCGGGCGAAGTCGCGGGCAGCAGCTAGTATTATATAAAGTAAAGTCGCTCTCCGCTTATATTATATAAAATAAAGTCCTCCGCCCAACTTCTTCTATAGTACTCGATAGATTTTGATATGGTTTTCACTATGAAAAAAGCGATAAACGAGGAAAATTTGTGTAATATTATAGAAAAATTGCATCCTTGCGAAGCCTGGAGCGAATTATAAATATATGCGTTCTGAACCTAGTTAATTCATAGCAACTTTGTTGCCTTTCTATTCTGAGGTCGCTAAAACTATTTGATTTGATTTCCATATAATAATATACTTCTTTACGACATCACATTAGCCTCGTTACTTATATTTGTAGGTCCCAAAAACATACATTAAGTACTTGTTATTGTTTTAACACACGGGGTCCGGCCATCGAACCACATTGCATTTGTAATAATTGCATAAGTAGAACGCCAGCTGACATAACGATGACTTCGCAATCATGTTGAGGCCTTGGCACCGATAGCCACCGTTCGCATAGTCGCTGCAGCGACGACGCGGTCTATCGTTGTTGACCGTTGGTATGCCCCACACCACAGCCCGACCGGTCGCTCAACCGCCTCTATACTAACTAAGTACCATTGAACGCGCTGCGCGCGAACCTTCTACGTGCGTCAACGCACTTAATTTCACCTTAGACCGATCTTTATTGGGTATAGATTCTCCTTTAATACCTATATTTATACTATTCAAAGTTTTTCGTTTGTATTTTGCTTTCAGTGCTACGACCAAATGGATAATGTCGGTGTTATTGCAAAACACGGAAACTAAGATTACCTATTTTATAATTCCGTGATTAATTTTCCAATTTAATTATTTCATAATTATTATGTGCAGTGTGGTTCAATAAAATTTATGTTAATGTTTTAGGGTGCGTTAGTTTTATTCGTGAATATGTCCATAAACGTATTTGCAGAATAAAACTAAGGGAAAAGAAGGAAGTAGGCACACAAGGAAGTTACAGTGAAGTGTTGATAACTCAAGTAAGTAAATGTTGCTGTTTGAAAATACTTAGGTCTTAGATAACTATATGAGTACCTATCTAAAACATAAAGTTCGGCTTAACATTGCATGATTTTTGAAAAAAATAAATAAAAGGTACAAAGATAAACGAGATAGGTAGGTACTTACTTAATTAATTAAAATATATTCTGAAAATGGATTTTTTTTTTCTAAATTACCTATCTCAATTTGTATTCTTCATTTTCTATGAGGTTTAATTCAAGTATTATTCAATCTTGCGCGATAGTTTTAATGACCTCCACCTACGAATACCTACGTAATTAACGTCGTCTCGACTTACGAAACTCAAAGTGTCGTCGAGTTAGTTTCTATAAAAAATACTAACAAATATTTAATGAAAAATGTTTAATTACTTATGATAATAATATGACAATAATATTTTACCTCGACATTATGACCTTTGTCAACTTTTCTGTCAAGCATTCATCATCGTTAGTATGTAAATGATGCCTGCATAAGTATTTATACTTAAGTATATATTACCATTTAGTTAATTAATAAGTTAAAATGCTTGCAAATATTTAGATTTAAGTAAATACTTTACTGGGAGCCAAATTGTTATTTAAAGAAATAAACAAAAAAATAGTTCTTATAAAAATTGTAGGTAATGGGTAACGTAGCACGTTTCCTATAAAAATATTTTTTAATAAAGGTGATGAAAAATAAATTCCTCTAACAAACATTTCCCACAATTACCACCGGTTCTATTATTAGATGCCGCAAAAAGCCGCAAGATCCTCTTCTCGTCTGTCTTTTTCTGATATAGGTATTATATCAGCTAAGCGACAAGTACCTAGGTAGGTAGAATAACCAAATGTTCAGTCATTACCCAAGCAGTTAAATAGTAGGTACTTAGTTACATGAGTACTTAGTCCATACCTAAAAAATGCAAATGTGATGGGAGTGTCTTACAAAATTTTCCCAACCTCTGTGGTGATTTATTTTTAATGAAATATACACATTTAGTTAGTCATTTCGTCAAAATAATTAGGTACCAAACTATTGTAACTGCAATTTTCAGGTAGCTGGCTACCGTAGCCTAACACAACCGTCGCCAGAGGAAATACAGATGATGCGATTCTTAATATGCGCTGTCTAGAGCATCGTTAAGATCGTCTAGAGGCAAAAACCACCTCTTTATAGATAAAGAGGTGGTTTTTGCCTCTAGACGATCTTTCCATCATGAACTGTGGGACTCTATAGAGAAAAATATTCCGTTTATCTACATTCTGTTTATTATTAAGATGTTATTATAATTTAGAAGGGGCACTGACAATACTTTGGCATGGCGCAAAATAAGCAGAGGATTTTGCTGGCAACAATTATGGCCATCGCTGTATTCGCACCACACTTCACTGCACAACCAGTATGTATTTTTAATAAAAAAATATTAGCGTAATTAAGTGCATACTTACTTATATAGACACTGCGATAATTAATTAAGTTATTACTTAGGTAATCCCAAATAATGTATTACAAATTGGTTAAAGTTTATAATTTTATTTTTTATAAGTGTGACTTTGTGGGTAGGTATAGGTACATTATACATAATTATCAAGTTTATTTTTTATCTTAAAGTCGACAAACAGGCTATCTTTGTACTTGGTGTTAGGTGGGTACCGTCGCCTATAAAACAAGAAATGCCATCACGAGTGCTTCAAGTGCGCTGCCGACCATAATAGGACAATATAGTCTTCGGGACCTCTGAGACAGAGCGCAGGTTAACCACTCATCCAATGGGCTCGTCAAAATTATTTCATTACATCCACTCAACTTCAACTTATACTTACCTATTTGTAATTTTCTTTTTACGTCACAATTTATCTTATTGATAAAGTTTTTTTAAATTGCAGCCTACAGCTGACGATTCGATAAGTAAAGATCGCGCATTGCGACAAACGGCGGCGAAGAACGGTAATATTGCTACCAAACCTAAGTGGGGTTTCTTCGGCACCATTTTTCACCTGATTTTAGAGGTAGGTGTATTATGGGCAACACTAACTATACACTTATGCAGCTATGTAGTTAAGAAGTAACTAATATATGAACTTATGAATAACGCAATTTGTTGAATAACGAAGGCAGCCCGCCTGCAAATAAGACTCAAGCTGCATGGCCAAACGCAAGCCAAACGTCACTGAATATTATAAAAATCTATAAAAATGTTTTTTTATTCTTTGATTTTTTTTATTTTCTTGAAAAAATAGTTGATTGGAAGATGATTTTTTTTTTAGGGTTAACAGTTAAAAGCAAATCCATTTTGAATTTAAAAAAAGAACTAAAATTGCATACCTACATTTTATGTAGGTAAATGTCCTTCTTCTGTTGTTTATGAAATTCTCAAAAATATAATTTACAATTAAAACTTCTGTCTTTACGAGATTACTTACTTGTAGAATCTAATCTAGAATACAAATTAAATATTATTAGTTAATATTTATAATTTATAAATTTATAACTATACAATTTGTGAACTTTTTCTATGAAGATATATAAAAGTTGGCAAAACAGAACCATATGTAGGAGTAAGTACAAAAGTATTCAAAACAAGAAAGTTGGCGAGTACGTCTACGCTAATTATTATTTCCCCTATACCTACAAGTAGGCATTTTCTACGCACAGAATGAAAACTCGTCGTCAACGCGGTCAGTAATATATAAGTTTGCCTTGGCTATTCATGTGCAAAAACGATTGATATCTGCATTTTTTTCAGCAAGTCAATGATACCAAAAGTGCATACAACCAAATATCAGAGTTATTAAGTAACCAATTTGTGGATGACAATGTAAGTAAATAACTCCGAATAAGTAGTTTTTTTTATAGTTATTTAAAATTAATTTAAGACAAATACTTACGGGTAAAATTCTTTGTTTCACATTAAACGAGATCACTCTGAAAATAATGTTTATTCCATAAACAATCAGCAAATACCTTGCGCTCAGTTAAAAATAACATGAAAAATATTTCTTTTTCTTACAATATTTTATATAGGTAGGTATTTCAATAATAAGTGAGAATGAAATAGATAAGTATTCCTTGGTAAGAAAAAAAATAATACTGGCAGGCAAGACTTGTTAGACTTAATAATGATTAAAAAAGTTTTCGATTTTCATTTGTATGAAAAAGCACTCCATGACTTGGAAGAGACCGCCATCTTCATCTCCTAAGAAATTTAAGGAAACTCCATCCATCCGTCGGTAAGATCATGGGCTCTCTTTTCTGAGACAGCCAAAGGCCAAGGGGTGGTCATGATCGAATACCTCAATGTTACGGAGTATTTATGTTAAGGAGCCACTATTACGGAGTATTTATATGCAGGACAAAAAAAATGGGCAACGAAACACGCGAGAAAGGGCGTGGCAAACTGACTCCAACGTTGCGAGAGCTGCCTTTGAAGATACTTTCTTTGAACTGATGGAACATCCTCCATATTCACCGGACTGAACCCCTAGTGATTTCTATCTTTTTCTGCGGTTGATAGAAATTTTTTCAGAGGCCAAAAAGTTGAAGACAGTAGTCGCCGCAGTAGATACACGGTTTTTTAGAAGCTCAGGACAAAGAGTTTTTTACTAAGGGAATTAAGTCTAGAAAAAAGATATATCAAGATGACTTGAAAATCTTGAAAAATAAAATAAGTTATATTAAAAGATAACTGCGTCTTTGTCATTCTCACTTTTTATTGAACGCCCCTCGTACCTATGAATATATTTATAGGTACTTATTTCTTATACCTAGTAGTTTACCCATATACTTAGTTCGTATCTATGTTTGTATTGAATATTGTTTTTATAAACACACTGTATAAATATTGATTTTTTTTCGCGTGGGAAAATCTGTGAGCCAGATCCTAACCGCCCAGGAGATCGGTGTGGTATGTGGGAATTCTCCCCAGTAAAAACCCACGGTGTTTTCTCGCGCTGTAAATGGGCGGGAGTTAGGGACATCTTTCCCCGCCAGACGAGGCCCGAACATTAAAAGAAATTGTATTTTTTGCTTTTTCAGGCTGTCACCATATCACCAGCATCATCAAATGGCTCTACAGAAACACCAAAAATATCGAGAGCGGAGTTCCTTAAAATACTTGACCGTAATTTAAAAGGACTGGCTCGTTTGCGTGCCCTAGAATGGCGTGAAGCTAAAAAGGTATCTCTATCCTTACAATAAATAAAATTTACTTTGTTATTTTACTATAAAATAAAAAATTCTCTGTCGACTTTGTACAGAATAAAGGGGAGTTAGGGGATAGGGAAAGGGTTCTGGTATCCCTAACTCATTCACGCGATTTAGGTAGGTAGGGTAGATATTTAAGTACATATGTACTCGTAACTCGTAGCAAGTGGATCGGCCAGGAGTTGCAAATGCTCGAAATGCTCCACACTTCCACAGATGGACCCACGTAGAGAGCTCGCGAGACACGTGGCTAATGGTGTTTACAGTATCTACCTATCAGCGATTTTATGGTGAAATAATCGCTGTTGATATTAACAAATAGAAATGCTCTTTTCTCTCCTTTCTGAATATTCATAACTCCTGGCTAATTGTTTTTCTGTTAGTAGTGGTGATTTAGATATTTAATTATGATAAAATTAAGTAGGTACCTATATTACATAATCGCTTACCTACTAGGTAATAGGTATATACCTAAATAATACGTTTAAATAAGACATTTTTTTCCTTTAGGATTCAATGGCAAATTTACAAAAATACAAAGAAGAATTATTTGGTGGACCCAATAAGAAAAACGGAAGATAGTATCCTGGTCGGACTATTAAATAAGTAGGTAGGTATCATTTCTAGTCTTTCAGGAATCCTTATTGTTGTACCTAGATAAGTAGAATGCTTACTGTAGCTGTAGATATCTACATATAATATATACATGTGTTTTGTTGGTCTTGTAGATAAATGCACTTTATTGGATGTGATAGGAAAAAATATTATGCAAACTTCTATAAAAAAAAACTTTATATAAACTATCGCACTTTATTATTATTACAGTATCGACAAATATATTTTGTTAGTTGCCATTTATAAAATAATATATTTGCATTGTGAAATGAAATACAAACTTTAGTGTTAACAAAATGAGTTTTATTTCAAACCAAACTATCCTACCCTAACGGAACGCCACCTATGCGAGAGCCAGTGGCTTAAAAGTCTAGTTACCAGGCCATAAAATTAAAAAAAAACAAGCAGTAAAGGGAGTACATATGTACATACAATACATACTAAACTTTTAAGTTGTAACCTAATTAGACAAATTCTAATGAAAATAATGAATTTCATATTTGAAATTTAAATTTAATCATTGCATGTATCAATAACCGAATAAAAAAAAAATTTATATTCGAAATTTTTTGTACTGGCAACGACGCTGAAAAGAGACTGCAGGCAGGCGCCATTTTATTTAAAGCATTGAGTTGTAAATGAGATTGACTTGAGACCAGTGTGACCATATGTGGTAGGATCATGCCATTTTAGCAAGATTGAGCCCATAATTTAACCACTGACATACTGTTGACGTTTAGTAAAGTTTGGCAGTATTTCACTTATGAGAATAATTTTCTCTTTTAGCAAAGGATTTTTTTTAAATGTCATCACGGAAGGCAAAAGAACGTTTTATCAACGTTACAAAATATATCCATCTGAATGGGGGACTACCCGCTTTCGTTTGGATCTGAAAAGTTTTGTGGTGCTATTGGTAAGATAAGAAAAAGTTATGGAACAAGAAAATATTTGTACATTATGAATGTCACAAAAAGTCTGCTATTTTTGCCCGTATCGAACGGTTCTTGCAAGAGAATCTTTTATGAGATAAATTTAATAACAAAAAAGCGTAATGGCGTAATAGATGGCTATCTAATATCTATATAAAGATATTAAAAATAAAGAATGCTAATATTAACTTTGTATTTTTTATTGTTTTCACATTTATTTTAGTAGAAATCATCAAACCGTGTATATAATTAGTAAAAATAATACTTAGTTTTCTGATTAATTTTAATTTTATTAGTAGAAATAATACGAAATAATACTTTTTTTTTTCTTATATTTGATTTAAAAAAAATGGCAAGAATTTGGCATTTTTTCGTTTCCAGCCCAAAATGGACAGGACTTTCAATTTCGAGATGGTCACACTGCTTGAGACTTGACTTGAGCTTGAGTGAGACCTCAGAGTGAGACTTAAGACCATAGACCTTGAGAGTTGAGCTTGAATTGAGACCTGTATAGTCTGTGGTTGAGACTGAGAGCGACGCCATTCATTAAAACTATTTAATTTAACATCGATTCGATAAATCATTGTCGTTGTCGTGCGTGATTGATTCCATGTTAGTGAATATTATATAGAGAAGAATTTTGCCGGTGTTATTTTACTGTGAGTGTAGTTCGAATTTCCAGTTTTTTTCCATATTTCTACATTATCTTTTGTTTTTACTGCTCTTCATTTAGCTCTTCATTTGCGATTCTCGCCATTTAACAACGAGGTATTTATACATCTATTTTCTTGTATGGATTGGCAAAAAATCCCAGCATGTTTTAAAATGTGTTGCATTTAAATATTTTTAAATTTAAGCAATATCGATTTGCTTTTTGTTTTCAGATGTCGTCACGTGGAAGAGGTTATGGTGGATACAGTGGGAGAGGTAGCTATAGTGGCCGTGGCAACGGTTACAGGGGTTCTTATCGTGGAAGTAGCAATAGGGGTTCCTATGAAAGTCGCGGTGGACGCGGTGGTGGTTATAACACATACAACAACGACTCACGTTATGGCGGCAGTGGAAACAGATATCAGAATAATCGCGAAAGAGTTGAAGATTCCTACAAAAAGTCATATAGATCGGTGAGAATTGCAATTATTTTTTGGTTATCAAATAGTTTGTTTTGTCATAAAAGCTGGAAGAAATTACTGTTAAGCTTGATGTATTTGTTCCATGTTATCAGGAAAGCTCTGCAAGCTACTCCAATCGCGACTATGGTCGCTCTGGATCTCCTGATCGCAAAAGGATGAGAATGGAGGTTTGTATTTGATTATTTTCTAAAATGTTCCTCTAAATACCAGCTCGTCAAGGTATCCAGCAATGTGATACATAAAATCACATAAATCCGGTTCCAGTTACTCTAGGACCACAAAGGCCTAGTTTTGAGGCCAAGTTTAGAGGACTAAAAGACAAATAACCTCTGCGACCAGATAATGAGATTCAGCAAACTGATTCAATTTTGAATTTGGCTTAAATCCAAGGAAAAAGCTATGTTCATGTTATTTAAAAAAAACTAGACTGATTATGTATTATTTATTTTACCATAATATGAATTTGAAATTATTTAAACTACATACATATAAAGTGTTTTGGAATGGTTTTATCAGATTTGTAACTAATCTGAAGACTCAAAATGAAATAAGATCCAACCCCATACAAATCTAAATCAGTGTTCTTGTGATATAGAAAATCTCAGAGAATGCAAATAACATTCTATTTAATCTTCTCATTTCTGCAAATCAATTTCTGAATGATACCTGTTTAGACTACAAAGAGTGATAATTTATTTTCACAAGTTTCCATCACTGCTCACTTAAAAAAGACAAAATATGATCAACCATCTGAGAGAATCATTTTATACACAAAAAAATTTATTTGCATTAATCAGATGTTCAATTCAGAAAGAAGTAGTCACTTTAATAATAAATGGCTGCCCCATGGATAATGTAAACAAATGTTTTATTTAAACAAATGTGTACAAGTTGTTTTGCAAAGCACAGAGGAAGAACCAAAGAGAGTTGTGTACAGGGGTCATCAAGCGATAGACGTAGCCACGATGGCGGCGGCCACTATGGAAGTTCGTATGGGAGACAAGAAAGTTACAACGAGAGGAGGGGTTTCGGCGGTGAGGAGCGGAGGAGGTCATCGAGCCGAGAGGTGTACCGCAAGCCGAGCGGAATGGGCCCGCCGCGCGAACCACCGCGTATGCGTTCGCGAGGCTCGCGCCGCCCTTACAGAGGGCGTGTGCTTCGCTCGCGCGCCTCTTACCGCGGCGCCCCGCGCTCTCGCGCCTCCTTTACAACAAGGCGCTTCGCTGATAGATCTCTCTCCTACACTCGTGCCTTTAGATCCATCAAGGCCCGAAGGTAATTCCAAATGTTGAATATGAATAATGTTTAAACTTAGGAGAGAAGTGAGCAGAGAAATCTCACTAGACATACTTTAATGACTCGCCGTTAAGAACATACGGAACAAAAAAAAAACATTCTAGTCACTTATGACTATGTTATATAATTATGTGGATTGTATGTATTCAAGTGGTAAATAAATGATGATAAAAGATAAAAAGACTGGAAAGTCACTGCTAAGTAGAATCGTATGTTTAAATGCTATAGGCATCAGCAGTGGACTCTGTACAGAGAAAGCTAGTCGCAGAGAGGCGAGACTAGCACAAAATACTGGCGATTGAGGTGGAATATAGCTTGGAAGTTAAAGATTAAGGGCCAAACCATGTCGCTAGATAGTGATCCCTGCTGATATCTATAGAGACTAAGTTGTGCTACCTCAGACATAAAGATATAGTACATGGTAAGTAGTAGTGAATAGTGAATCCAGAGGTTAACTTTGAACACATCAATAACTAAGAGTGACAATTCTATTAAGATATATTAACACGTTTGCAGTCATGTATGTACATTGTACACTATGCCATAAATGCGGGGCTTTTCGCTGATTGAGTGTTCACTGGTGGTGATCGCTGCCATTTATGACATTATGAGAATTTATAACCAAAATAAAGTAAATGAGCATGCAAATACATATATTCTCTTAACAAGGACCAATTCTCTTACAATTGGCTTCACTTAAAGAAACCTAAGTAAACTCACCACGGATTAATTACATGATTAAAAAAACATTGAATAGGTAACCAAATATCATGACAAACCATATTGAACATACAGGATGATTAAAATGTTTTGTATTGCGACTGTGAACGTGTTAAGAATTACATAATTATAAAAGAAAATAAATTTGCCTATGTCTATTTACTTGTGTGTTGATCATGTCTGTTTTAAAACAGCTCGATTAAATCTAAAGAAGATGCATCATCAACTGAAGAAGATTGGGATGTAGATGAGAAAGAAGAGACCGCTCCAGAAACGAAAGAAATCAAAAGTAAATCCCCCAAGGTGAGTAAACATCCTTTTTTTGGCATAGGGAAAATAGGCTCTGGCATCCGTTATTCATTCACTGAAACAAAACAGAACAAATGCTGTTATAACTTTTCTAAGTCTTTTGTAAGGTTATAAGTAAAGTAACCTTAATTGGTTAAAATTCAACATGTAGGTATACTTGGAGCAGTTTCTCAACCAATGTATTTAATAAATAAGACCCTTATGCGTAATATCCTTTTATTTCAATATTATACACAGTTTATAAAAATTTAAAAATTAACTGAATAATATATCAAATAATATCGAAAAAAGTACCCCTTCAGCTCCATTGAAGGATATTACATAATTATTTTTTTATGTTAAGATCGGTTGACGGGTCGATTTATTACACAAGTAACGCGGCAGGAATGCCGACCATGGTCGAATTGAGAATAAGGGATAGGGAGGGACTGTCTGTATTTCTGGAAATGGGCTCGTACACATTTACAGGAAATGAAACAAGTTAAAATGTGTTGTGTAATGTAAAGGGCGAACTGGAAGGCACGGATGGCGAGCAAGGGGAGGGCGGCGAAGAAACGGACAAGGAGCCCGACGCTGGCTCCGACACGGCCACTACTCGCCCACGTCCTTACAACATACCTCTCGTCTGTGTGCACTGCAAGGAGAAGTGCACAAAGTATTCGGTAATTTAATTTTAATTTTTCTTGCAATAAATTACATACAAACAAAATGCAGTTAATATCGTCTGAATATACAAAGATTTTTTAAAAATTACGACTATTTAAGAAGAAACAACTTACTAACAGGGCTCATTTTCATTGGTCGAAGTAATATTGAGCACTGACAAACTTCTCTTTGACGATAACTTTTGCTAAACGCTTTATAGACTTTCATTCTGCAGCATGTTATAGCAGTTATATTATACAGTTATAGCTCAGTGTCTTTAGTGTCTTGGCTTAGAAAATGAGGAAAGTCTAACTCGGCAGATAGTGATGATTGTTTTTGTGGCGCAGAGTTACAGTCGGCACTTGTTGTCGGGCAAGCACCAGGCGGCAATGAGCGCGGTGGCTCGAAGGCACAAGGCGCAGCTGCTGCGCATGCGCGTGGCGCAGAGGGACGCGCAGCGCGAGCTGGAGGCGGCGGCCGACACGCCGTTGGCGCCGCGCACCACCTTCTGCCTCGTGTGCCGCCTCAACCACCGGACCACGCGCCACGCGCACAACCTCACCGACACGCACCGCGCCATGAAGCGCTTCCTCATGCCGTTCTGTCGCATCTGCCGCCTCGCCTTCCGCTCGCCCATGCTCTACGAGCACCACATCAGCTCCATTGACCATTTGAAGGTGAACCACCCCACCTCAAATATTACAGATTGCGAATCTCAATATATAAAATGCATATTTATCATTTAGGACTAAATTTTAAATTTATCTTTCTTTGAAATTTTAATAGAGATCTGTATAGAAATCCATATAAGTATTGTTTATCTATCACAATTTTAACATACTAAGATATATGTGATATTTATGGCATGGTATACCTAAATTGATATATTATGTTTTCAGTCTTGTAGTGTCAATTCAGTCTATAATGTCAATTTTGTAGTACCAAATTAAAAAAAAATGTACTTTTTTAAAATGATTAAATGTTTAGTTAGACTGTGTTTTCCCTGTGGACTATGACGCACACCGCAGGTTTACTTGAAGGTAATGAAGACGTTTTTGTCCAGATGAAGGCCAACCAGGCGTCTCGCCGTGCGAGCCCGAAAGCGGGCGACAGCGCTGACGAGGGTATGGATGTCGACCTCGATAACTTCATGACTCTCGACTCTGTGGGCGACGTAGACGGTAATAATATTGTTCTTAAAACATTACCAAAACGTGTGAACACGTCCAGACATCCGTCATCGGTTAGTTTCATACAAATTGCGCTGGCGACATGCTGCAATTTGAAACCGGTGGTTTTTAGTGCGTCTGGCAGAAGGTATGACCCACAGGAAGTGTCTGGCAAGTGCTGAATATTACTTAGAAAATAAGTTATGTGTGGAGGCCCTGGGATCTTACTCTTTATGGATAAGGAATCGAGAAGGAATGTGGAAATAAATAGGCTCTGGCATTTCTACTCACTCAGCAAAGCACATCACACATGATGTTATTTCACGATGGGCTTCTGTAATTAGGTGGTTTTGAAGCATTTTATGCCTTATGGTAAAATGCACATTCTACACGAGAATTACTGAATGTCACCAGAAATACTTTGCTTTTATTAATGTAATGTATTTGTTTTTCACAGAGGTTGAGGATGACGATTCAGGTGGAGAGAAAAAGGATGACACAGAGACAAAGAAATCTAAAGTTGAAATAAATATTGGGAGTGAGCATATCAAGAAAATGGAGGTATGGTTATTTTTATTTTTTATATATATTCTCTCTCCAGTGTCCGTTTTGTGAGCAAGGTATTTAATTGAAGGTGATATATAACTGATAAATATATTTAAAACCAGTAACTAAGGACACAGAGTATTATTGTAGGTGTGGTGGTGCGACCTGTGCCGCGTGTACCTGCCGCGCGCGGCGTCCGGCGCCGGCTCGGAGGAGGCAGAGGCGGAGTCGCTGCGTCGCCATTGTCGCCTGCGCATCCATCTCGGCCGCTACGTCAAGTACCGCGACACGCGCACGCTCAGGCGCCACGCCGAGCGCATTCACCGCCAGCTGCACCAGCAGAAAGGTATCCTCACTACCTCCCGGTTCAACTATAAAGTCTTTTCTTGTGATTCCTTTAAACTCAATATCTACTCGAATATTGCCCAAAACTGTCTGTCCTATTTGTAAACGAATATAAATGCGCAATGAGTAATGACCACTCTGTTTACAGAAGAGGAAAATAAAGAAGCAGCCGCTGGCGCGGAAGGGGCGGAGAAAGTGAAGGCGGAAAAGGTCGACACCAATGACGACGCTAAGAAGAAAGTGGAGAACGGGGTGGACGCTAGTCCCGCCACAGGTATTGATTTGTTGATTGAATTGAAAAAGACTTTTTTTTTTTTTAATTTCGAAATATATTTTTATTTTAAAAAGTATCCATAAGTTTAAATATTCGAAGTAACGTTTCCTTTATGTTAATCTAGGTAATAATATGTGCATCCATATAACATTAGTATGCTTAACACGCAGGCAATGAAGACAAGATGTGGGCGGACGTTGACAAGGACATTGGAGACTTGTTGCGAGAAGTAGACCCACAAGGAAACGAGGCTAGCGAGGATGAAGATGATCTTGACAGGTACACATTTCTTTTAATAAAAATGATGACCACATACATTTTGTAGCGACAGGGCACGCTGCATTTTGCAGTCGTTTGGGCAGCCAGTCTGACCAGAGCCAATTTCCCTTTCACTGGGGACAATTAGGAAGGCCTAATCACTATCCTTAATTCTAATATGGCGAACAAAGGTGGCGTTGCATGTGTGATAGACGTAGGGAAAGATAAGTTGAACCTCGGATATTATCACAAAGTGAGAGTGAGGCTGATTTTGAATTTAATACAAAAAAAAATGCTGTGGTTTTTCAGTGACCACACATTTTCATTTTCATACATTTTCATTGCAGATACGACAAGTTTCGCAAGAGTGACAAAAAGTCGAAAATTGGTGATGGCGAAGAAATTGATACAAGTGCAGTAGATGACACTATTGAAAAGAGCAATACTGAAATAAATACATCTATTTAATTATTTTTGAGTACGTGTTAATCCTTAGATTTAACTAGCATGTTAGGTGACAAATATAGTCGTCAGAATTCCTTTTCTATAGGCATTGTATATTTTTTTATTGTAGGATCACTGTTTTTTTTAATGATTTTTTATGTTAAAAGGGCAACTTTCACATTTTTGTCCTGGATTTTTTTCATTCTTTAAGTATGTACTGTTATTAAAATAGTTTTCAGTTAATTAGGTAAGGTATTAATTAAAACTACTATTGAAAAACTGAGTATTTTGAGTTTACATGGTAAATAATCTATTTAGAATATCATCGGTTTATATGGTAAATAAATATTAAAGGTCATGAAGTAAAGTTTAGTTTTATTTATTAAACTGCAGCAATGAACACAAATAACAAAAAAGTTAATAATTTGGACTAATCCAAAAAAAAAAAGCTTCACGGTGGTCACGTGACTAGAGACAAGGTCAAACCCAGGCCTCCCTCCATCAAACCGCACTAGCAGAGGCGCAGAGCAGAGCGGCGCGGCGTTTCTGTTTAGTTTAGCAATACACAGTTTAACCGATACACACGATCTCAAAATGGATGAGAGCTTTGAAGAATTCATCATCGTGTCGTTATTGTGTGAACTGTAAAAAAGGTAGAGATTGGAAAGAAAAAGAAAGCGTTCTTTGTGGGTGCACGATAGGTCCACTGTTGTCGCGCTGCCGCGACTCAGTAATGCGATTATCATATTCAATGCAAAAATATTGTGAGACTTTTTCAGTAGTCTAATCTAATCGTATAAATAAATCGGAAATATTATTTTATAATATATATTTAAGGAGTATATTCCAAATAAGGGCCTACCTCTGGGAAACATTCATCAAAATGTGTAGTGGTTTTGCAGTCCATAACAGTCAAGTAAAGCAGCAATATTCATAAACTGCAGGTCATTTTATCTTACTTTTCGGAGGTTTTATTACTATCCATCAGTACATAGTATAAAACAAAGTCGCTTTTTCTGTCCCTATGTCCCTTTGTATGCTTAGATCTTTAAAACTACGCAACGGATTTTAATGCGGTTTTCACTAATGGGTAGAGTGGTTCTCGAGGAAGGTTTAAGTACATAATTTACTAAGTTACGCGGGCGAAGTCGTGGGCAGCAGCTTTAATTTTATTAACACGTAATTTTATAAACTATAACTAACATGTAGTGCCATCTGTTAACTTTTAGATGAATTAGAGTACTACATTGCTTCAAACAGAATTCCCTAGATGGCGTTGTAAATTTTGCATACACGTTGTCTGGGACTCCAAAAAGGACATAGGGTACCTTTCATCCAGAACGCGGACGAAGTCGCGGGCACCAGCTAGTATAATTATATTAGTGAGTTTAGGAATGTTTATTGTTATGAAAGAAGGCATGGTCCCATAATAGTTATGAATCCCTTTGAATAGAATTAGGATATTTTGTAAATGCACTTTGTACCGTAACAAAACCTTGCACTTTTTGTTCATAACAAAGGACACCCAAAGGTAACAATTTGAGAGAATAGGAAAGAAGAATTTCATTGATTTGCTTTTGGGTGATTGTGAACAATAAAATGGTTAGACTACTGGAAAGGTCTTATTAGGCCTCCAGCCAGGTCTGTTGTTGTGTTAGGGTATTATAGAAGAGTTAGGACAAGTTTTCAGCTTTAAATACCTACCCGGAAATGTCTACCATCTTTCGGGCCACTATGTCCTATCACAAGTAGTGTAGGGTAAACGTAAAGAGACACGTCGTCACGTGACCAAGGGTAAATGACCGTTCTTTGAAAAAAATGCCAAGACTGATATCAATTTTCAAAGCTTAAAATTGAGACACATTCCATTGATGACATTTTTTATCTAAATTCATTGTAATGGCATTTATAGATTTAACTAATCGATTGGTGGAATACAGCCCCATGAAACTCATTTCTGTGGTATTGTCTGGTGCATAGAAATAGTACTACGATGTCACCTCGTGCGCCATAGTTAAGCAGCGTCTAGTTTTTATCCATTATGATGAAGTCGTCACGTTTTATCCTACTCTACTCTAGGTGACTTTAGTGTCGAGGAAATATTCCCTAAGACTGTATGATACACTCCATAAGTTATAGACCTGACATTTAAAAAACCTCGATCATCCTATTTCTGTTGAGTGTCAAAATAGATCCATTTACGATGTGGACCGACCACATGTGAGTAAATCGAGCATGGGCTACAACTAATGCGTCGTGAACATAAAACCTCATATTTAAGCCATCAAGTGCAGGATTTTTTTCATATTTTATCGCTCCCAATAAATTGAATAGTTAAATAGATAAAATATGTTACTGTTTTGCTTTTATAGCAAATAAGAAAAAGAAGACAACAGGATTGAATATTGCGAAAGGAGTTATGGGTGTTTAAATACAAATTTTAAAAGTTACTGCTTTCTGTATAACCATATCAACAAATTGCCTTGCTAAGTTCCAAATAACAATTACAGTAAAAAAAAGCGAAAATTTCAACTCAAGTCATTTATTCATAGATTTACTTTTTAGCCTTCTCCTTCACTGCAGTAGGTGCTTTAGTGACGTCATCAGGGTTTTCAGCAGCGTCTTTAAGTCTCTTCGCGCGAATACCAACCAGTTTAGCAATGGAGCGAGCCTAAAACAAAGCCATTTAGAATTCAATCAAGTTTTGAAAAATATACAAAAATCAGAAGTTTTTATCCTGACATTTCTAGTACATATTTGAAATTCTGATTGAGCAAGGTGAAGTGGACATCTTTGCCATGCCAGAGAGAATGATCAATGGGGTGGGCGAGTTATGAATTCTGTTTATTTTCTTTGACAGACCATACCTGTGACCTACGGGTCACCATACCTGTTATAAGGGGTGACAATTGAAGACGTGAGTGGATGTCACACTTTTGGGTTTTTTCGTTTTTTGCATTGATGAATTGCCATATTATGTCCATATAAATGACTAGTATGTCCATATAAATGATTACAGACCTTAAGATTGTCGATTTGACATATTTTGCAAAATAGAAAGTTGAAAAAGGTGTTATGTACAGTTAATTTTAAAAAACAATAAGTGCAGAAAAGTTTACTTTTGTTAATGGAAGGAGCTAAAAAAACTTCACTTTTTATTTTAAAAAATAATGCAAGTGTTTAATTGCTATCATACCATTAATATTTTAGGTTGTTTACACAATTTTGCGTCATAATTAAGTACAAAAATCAATTCCGTGGTGACTTATCTCAAAAATTAAAAGTAAAAATTTACTGAAAATTGGAATTAAGCAACATAATCGTTCACATCTTCATTTCATAAATTTTGCACCACCGAATATTATTTGCCATCATTTGCATTTTAAATGTCACCAAATGCCATTAATTATTGTTAAAGAATATTTGGTAAAAATTCAACAAATGTCTTTATTCATCTGACATGGCTCTGTCTAACTTTTTCAATATAAAACACAGACCACTTCAAAATTTTGTCGTTCACTTTGCATTTATGCATTCATGTGCACTGATTGATATCAGAAAAGAAAGAAACAAGAATCTCAACAATGTACTCACTCCACGGAGATACTGATAAGCCTGGAAGTTCTTCTCGTCCTCAGTGATGGCCCGTGCGATGGATTTGGGCGCAGACTGCTGTACTGGCATCAATGGGCCGCGCAACTGAGTCGCCAACTTGCGCTCTTCCTCTGTCGCTTCACCCTTCAGTACCTGTAATTCATTCATCACATTTTTCAAATACATTTGAAAAAAATAAAAAATACACCACTTTACTTATAATGTCAACTTGGGTTACATAAAAAGACATTCTATAAAATCATGACCATACTTTAAGTGACCAACTGCTACGTATTTTGATTAGTGCTCAAATCACAGTCAGTTTTTTGTGACAAGGTTATGTCTTTTGTTACTTGTTCCAGTATTGAACGAAAATCTGTCATAAACAAACTAAAATTACAACATTCCTACATTAACTACAACAAATAGCATTATATGAATGTATGAATAGGTTCATACATCTCTATGTAATGTGTAAATTTCAGTTAGTTTTTGTTAATTTTAATATTTTCGCTGATCCTAAAGGAGTTGTTATGTCCAGATTCTACTGTATATAGATTTTGCTACAACAGGACCCACTTAACTTTTATTTCAAATAACTTGACAATGGAAAAATCTAATTTTACTCCTCAAGTAACATCACAAAACTCAATAAACACCACACTACAATATAATTAAGTATTAATTTTTCATTATTCATTCATAAACAGTAGAAAAGGGTTAGAATATATTATTTTGATTAGTACTCAAATCACAGTCAAGTGTTTTTGTGACAAGGTTATGTATGGTCTCATTATTTATTCACTTGTGCTAATGAGTTCAAGTATCCAACGAAAATTGATCATAGAGAAAACAAAATGAGGTAAAAATTGTCTTTGTTAACTATAATGAATAGAATGTAGGTACATTGATAAAATATGTACAAAGAGCATAATATGTCAAATAATGTTAAAGGCCTTATTTTTAATTGTTAATATACTTATTCCCTTAGATTAATAATTGGTCTCGCTACGCTCGACTAGATACCACCGTTGTGCTTGTAAAATGCGGCAACAAATACTACGCCGAATTCGGCGTACCCGAGCCAGTCACACTGCAAACTGTCTGTGATGTATACATGCCGAATGTTTTATTAAATTTTGGGCATTATAAAATGTCAGTTTGCGTAGTGAAACTGTGTAAAAATATAATGAAACTATGTAAAAAGTGACGATTTTTACACACTACAATAAAAACTTTTTGCATTCTCGGAGATATTGTTTTTGTATAGCGCTCTATCTTGTGGAGCGCAGCGAGACCAATCTTTTATCTATGCTTATTTCCTTTAAAGACAAAAGTTAAATGTACATAAAATTAAATATAATAAACAACTCAATACTTTACCTTCTTGCCCTTAGGGAACAGAATCAGTCGTGCACGATATTCTTTCAATCTTTGCACATTCACTTGTAGAGACTCCACAGATTTATTACGCCTGCGGGGATCGACAGCAATTCCAATAGTCCTTGCAAATGAAGGATTCAGACCCGCATTCTACAAAATGTAATGTAAAGATTATTTATTTTCTCGTGAACACAACATTTCATAACACTTTTAAGGTATACGGAAGATAGAAAGCACCTAAGACATTAGAAAATATTACATTACCCTGATTTCGCGAAGAGTAAATCCACGGCCAGAGCGAACTTTCGTGTGATAGCGCACAGTCGGACAACGTACAACAGGCCGAAGTGGTCCAGCAGCAGGACGCGGAGCTATTTTTTTGGCTTTCTTAATTCGGTTCTGCTTTCTACGATGTCTTCTGGCAGGTTGATTAAACCATGTATTCACAAAACGTTGCCAATCCTTATGGAAATGACCATTGGGAATCATATTATTTCCCTTCCCCATGTTTGTTTAGTTACACCTCCTGAAATTGCGATTTAAAACAAAATATAAACGAAAATGCTTAGAACTATCATTAATTTCACTAAAGACACTATAATACATGAAAAACGATAAAAGATAAATCTAAACAAAACAGATTTAGAAAACACTAACCAGCGGCTACCAAGAAAAAGAAAAAGAGGTTATATTTTTAGTAAACCTTTCCTGTTTCCTCCCGTCCCGACAATCATCAAAATGTCAATGTCAATGTCAACGTCAGTCTTTTAAACAAAGTCTCAAATATGTTTACTGACTCGTATCGGGATTTGCTATTTTTTGACTTTAATTTCAAAATAAAAATTAAAATAAAAACTTAAAATAAAAAAGGGTATTACGAATTGCTATTTTTACTAATGACACTGGCAAAATCATCGGAGAAGATCTGATGGAGCCAAGACATTAAAAGAAGAAGAAGAAGAATAAATATGTTCACAGAGCTCAAGAATTCCGATACACAGACTACCAAATTTATACAATACGCAATATCTATATCATCAACTATTTAGTTTGTGATCTATATACAGTTTTAGACATAGACATAGTATACTTCGTAAATTACGAAGTATACTATGTTTATGGTTTTAGATTACATAGTGAGTCTAGCACAGTCTTGCATTAGTTTATAATGACTGCCCCACAGATTATAAAGTTATATGGACTGCCCTCGCTAGCGAAACTCTGGCTGGCTCACGAGTGCGGGCACTATAAATTCATACCAGAGTGTACAAGAGCCACAGACGTAACGTAACATCGTTAATTTATTATAATAGACACAAACTAAATAGTAGATACTAATGTAATAATAGAATCTAATTATGAACCAAGTACATTACATATTATATTCATTATTTATTAAATTCATATACAGCCGGAATATGTTTTTAAAGGTGTGGAAGCGCCTGGCATTGCACAAAATTATTTCTCTGTAGTTAATGCAAAAGATTGTTTAAATATTAACAAATTGAAATTTATTCCAGAAACATGCAAACTTATTTTCGAGATAAACAAAAAAATTTATTGTCAGACAAAACAATAAAAAGCTAATGGCCTAGTCCTAGCTTGAAGTGTATCTTGATCTCTATGGTGTACCCACAAACAATATAGTGTTGCTATGGTGCCTCACACGGAAACCCTAATTTAAAGGGAAAAATATAAGCTGAACTTCAAAGTAATTTGCTGAGGAAATGGACCAACTCAAAGAATACTACTCTCTTATACGGCCACACGCACATAATTGCAAAATTCTGTCTACAGTTCTTATTTAGTCTGAGGTTTGAACTTTGGGTTTGACCAAGGTTTGACCCTCATCTTCATAAAACGGAAATACTGATTGTGAATAGCACCAGAAATTTTTTTTCTGACTTAAGCAATAATCTTTCTGTTAAGAACATTCAATGCTGCATCTATGGTAGGATATGTAGCAGCTAGCAGCCATACAAAGGTTCTTAAAGGAAGGAAAGAAACTGGAAGGGGTGTTTCCTTATTTTCTTCCTGTTTTTTTTGTTCCTTATTTCTTGTTGCAAAAATCAGCTCGAGTTTTAATGCGCAATATGCACTTATTAATATTTTTAATGGCAATATTGCTCTTTATATTGTTGCAATTGCAAAGAACGCCATTTTGATTTTTGTCTTTCAACGTTTCACAAATTCACATTTCACATTCACAAAACGTCACCTTCCTTTGGTGAGCGAGGTGTGTTCACGCGAGGTTGTGTGTTCCCATCGACTGTAGGTCACACAACCCTCACAATTTCGTGAAATATTGTTTGAAAATATAAAAAAAAATCATAAAACTCATAAAAACCCAAAAAAATAGTAAAATTACAAAAAATAGACGGGAATCACTCGATTTTAAGTTAGTGTACGTAAGCGTGCAACGTGGTCGGGGAATGCGATAGTCGACATTACAAAGAGAAAGTGAAGTTGCTGGCGGTTAATGTTCTACATTTTACTATTAGAACAAATATAGTGATTGTTTAATCATGAATCCGGGTACGACGAATTACCCCATGGCTTCTTTGTATGTCGGAGATTTGCACTCCGATATTACTGAAGCCATGTTGTTTGAAAAATTTTCAACCGCTGGTCCTGTTCTCTCTATTCGAGTCTGTCGCGATATGATCACCCGCAGGTCCTTGGGGTACGCTTACGTAAATTTTCAGCAACCAGGAGATGGTGAGTAAGCCTTTTATCTATTAAATATTTCTTCAAGGTCCTTTCGAAGTGGTGCAATCAAGTTTTGCAACACTCAACTTTGGTTACAAAACTTATATTTCATTAACATCATTCCCTATATTTCATTAAAAAACGAAGATTTGAGCAGTGACATTTTTTTGTTAAATTAACTTGACCACGTGACTCATAATTATTATTATTATATTCGTAATGGCGTTGCTTTGTTAATCTTTTGATAATTTTATTTAGTATTATTTTACGTACCTACAGAATTATTTTATTACATACAATTAGGACAGTTGCCTACATTTATTGTGTAGATATTTAATGTTACGACTCCAAAGAGTTTTAACAATATTTTTTATCTTATTTCTCGATTTTATCACCTACGTAAATTTGAATGACCCTGTTTTTTAAAACTTACATTACACGTGTTTGAATTTTAAAAACATGTGCCCACCCAGTTGTTACTGAGTTCCCGTTTAGATACCTATGAATAACAAAATAAAATATTGGTACAAAGTTAAGATTACAACATGTGGAGAAGGTGTGCAATTGTGCATTGTCTGTCACGTCTCAATGATTATTTTTTACTATCAGTGTGCAACTTACGGACTAGTTTATTTTTCGAAAATTCCACTGTAACGTAACATTGTTCCAGGATAAAAAGTTTCCTTTATGTTAATTCAAGTAATAAACTACCTGTGTGCCGAATTTCGTACAAATCCGTAAAGCCGATTCTGAAATTAGTGTACACAAACAGATAAAATCTAAAAGTATTCTGTAACATGTGTTCAACGTGTACAATTTTTTTTTTAAATATTTAATGTACAGACATGGCTTGTTTACTATTTTATTATATTTATAGACGATAATAATTATTGAGACATGACATTGCATTATTGTAGTATTCCATGACGTAAAGTAATTGTTTTAAATTCTTATAATTTTAAAATGAATTAAGTATACACATGCACTTAGGGAGTTAGCTAAATGCCTGAGGTGTTAAATAGGTATGACTCAATCAATTTGTCATTATATCAACACAGTAAATTAGTCCCAAGTCATCATACACACCCTTTCTCCTCTCGAAATTATATCAATATTTAGTATATCAAATGTTTCAAAACAAGTCATTATAAAACTTCAAAGCAATATGTGCAGTCAGAGCCGTCTATTACTAACATTACTACTACTACTGGATTTTTTTATTCTAGGGTCTACAAATAGGCTGATGGTCTATTATAGGGAAATGAGCTCACTAACACATCAAAACACAATAGCACATGTGCTGTTATTTCACAATGTGCTGTATTGTGTAATATTTACAATTGGAAAATAGTGTGCCCTGCCACTAATTTAGTAGTACCCAATTGTTTCGATAGACTAACATATTCATAAAATCTCAACAAAAATGTTGATTAATGTACCTAACAGGTTTGGGTAAAATCGAAAGAGGTTACTTAGATTAGATAATATATTATGAAATCATAATTGCTAATAGTCATGTAATAATATCTGTTAATTTAAAATTTCAATAGAATTGTGCTATATTTTACATGCTATAAAGAAATTTAGTATGTATTTATTTCTGTATATCAGAAGCAAACTATCCTAAGTCCATTTTTTGATGCCATTGAACTACATTATATTCCAATGGCATCAAAAAATGGATAGCATAGTAAACCTCCAGTATACAGATTTAAAGTTTGTAAAATATTTATGCTGAGACTAATTCATATGATTTTTTTCTCTTGTTTTAGCTGAAAGAGCTTTGGACTCTATGAATTTTGATATGATTAAAGGAAGACCTATTAGAATCATGTGGTCCCAACGTGACCCCTCTTTACGCAAGTCTGGAGTGGGTAATGTTTTTATAAAAAATTTGGACAAGACTATTGACAACAAAGCAATGTATGACACATTTACTGCTTTTGGAAATATTTTGAGTTGTAAGGTAGCTCAAGATGACACTGGTGCCTCTAAGGGTTATGGATTCGTCCACTTTGAGACTGAAGAAGCAGCAAATAAGTCTATTGAGAAAGTAAATGGTATGCTGTTAAATGGTAAGAAAGTATATGTAGGCAGGTTTATTCCACGCAAGGAACGCGAAAAGGAGCTTGGCGAGAAAGCCAAACTGTTCACAAATGTGTATGTGAAGAACTTTGGTGACGATTTCACTGATGAAAAGTTGAAGGACATGTTTCAGCATTATGGACGTATTACAAGTCACAAAGTAATGTTCAAGGATGATGGTAGTTCTAGAGGTTTTGGATTTGTTGCATTTGAAGATCCTGATAATGCTGAGAGAGCTTGCCTAGATTTGAATGGCAAGGAACTTGTCGAAGGGAAACTTTTGTATGTGGGACGTGCTCAGAAAAAGGCTGAACGCCAGAAGGAGCTGAAGCGCAAGTTTGAACAACTTAAAACTGAACGGTTGAATCGTTACCAAGGAGTTAATTTGTATGTGAAAAACTTAGATGACACTATTGATGATGAACGTCTTCGGAAGGAATTTGCTCCATTTGGAACTATAACATCTGCTAAGGTATGGTAACATTTACAGTATTTAAGAGCAAATGACCAATATTGGCAAATTTTATGTGGTTTTTTTATGTTTATCCCAAGACTGAAGGACAACTTGATGGTAGGTAGCTAATGTCACCTATAATACAAGCAATGCCACAAGACATGTGCTACAAGCGCACTGCCGTGCATAGTAGAGTTAAGATTAGGGATTAGGTAGTAAGTAATAGGGAAATGGGCTCTGGCATCCCTTACCTCCACCCTAACCTAACCACCCATCCAAGGGCAAGTTAATCTTTGTCAACACATCTATTTCATTGTTTTAATATTTTCGACTAAATACTAATTTACTATTTCGTTTTAATTCGATTTTGACATTTTCAAAATAATGGCTACAATTTTTTTATGTTAAGGTTTTGTGTGATAGGTTGATCGTAAGTGGTTACTGCCTCATATAACACAAGCAACGCCACAAGTACTCTTTTTTATTTTCAACATTATGAAATTGTTAAACATTAATTTGTATTTTACAGGTGATGCTGGAAGATGGACGTAGTAAGGGCTTTGGGTTTGTATGCTTTTCATCTCCAGAAGAAGCGACTAAAGCTGTAACCGAAATGAATGGGCGCATTGTTGGTACTAAGCCCCTATATGTGGCTTTGGCTCAACGTAAAGAAGATCGTAAGGCCCATTTGACTTCGCAATACATGCAACGTATGGCAAGTATGCGCATGCAACAGATGGGACAAATATTCCAGCCAAGTAGCGCTGGATACTATGTGCCTACTTTACCTCCGACACAGAGATTCTACGGTCCCGCTCAGATCCCACAAATCAGACCATCTCCACGCTGGACGGCCCAACCACAAGTGAGACCTAACGCTCAATCTGCTGCATCGGGCTACTCTAACATGCAACAGCCGTTCCGCCCTGCCCCTAGAGGAGGCCCTACACAGGCTGCCCTCCGCAGCTCCCTTGGGGCGAGACCGATAACTGGACAGCAAGGCGTAGCTGCGCCTTCCATTCGTGCACCGCTCGTTGCGCAAGGTGGTCGTCCGGCCAGTTACAAGTACACTGCCAACATGCGCAATCCGCCAGCACCTCAAGCTGCTGTCCTCATCCAAGGGCAAGAGCCTTTAACTGCTTCCATGCTGGCTGCAGCACCTCTACAGGAACAGAAGCAGATGCTCGGGGAGCGCCTGTTCCCGCTCATCCAAAGGATGCATCCCGACTTGGCTGGCAAGATCACAGGCATGCTTTTGGAAATTGATAACTCTGAACTCCTTCATATGTTGGAACATGCGGAGTCTCTCAAGGCGAAAGTTGACGAGGCCGTGGCTGTTTTGCAGGCTCACCAGGCTAAACAGCAAGCTACTAAGAAAGAATAAGTGCTTTTCTTTTATGTCTGGAACTCTTACCATCTCGTTCCAGTTATTACATACACGTATGTAATAGAACCAGACCACTGCCGTGTTCTATATGCATTAATGAATTGTAGTCCCGAACATAAAAAAATAAATAAAAATAAAAATCGTAAAATTATTGTATAAAGTGGATTGTGCATTTACATAAATGGAAGTTTATTGAATGCCAATTCTACAAACAAAAATACGCAACTGTAAAACGTTATTTCTATATTTGAAAGGTTTACTAACTACATTTTGTCCAACTTTTTCATAAGGTTACAACTGAGAATTACGAGTTTTAGTTAATCATTGAAATTTCTTTATTTTTCTTAATTATGAAATATGGAGTTGGTTTTTCTTATGTTTATCTTTTCCTTTTAATTGGATCACATTGGATTACCTTGTATTGAAAACTTGGTCACCGGTGGAGCCATATCATTTCTTTGTAATTTCTAATATTATATTTTGTGGAATAATTCTGATAAGTTGTTTTATTTATATTTAACCCCATGTTTTTTTAATAAGGCTATACCATTGGCTTCGTCAAGTTACAAGTATATGGGTGTGTGTAACTTTTTTAAAAGTAAATTATTATGTAGATAACCTCATAAGCTTATCTATTTTATGATAAATTGAACAGGCTAGTCCACTTGATATGTGACTAACCTTGCAGCAATTAGTGCACAAAGGAGTCAATTGCGTAAAATAAACATTCTAATTGGGCAACAATATATTTCCTATTGCAGGCGACTATAGCCAAACACCGTACCACATTAAAATCATACTTACAAACTTACTAAGAGATTGACACGCAATTCCAAATGAATATTGCTTTTGTAAAAAGAAACAAGTTAAAAGTCTTCTGTACCTAACGCATCAATGTATACTGCACAACGATATTGACTAGTTTACAAAAAACAAACCGCTAGCCGATGGTACATCTGGTGTAATAAAACACGTGTTTCGTGTCACAGGGCCGTATTTGGAAGCGTGTAATTTAAAAATACCTAAGTAATATAATTTAATTGGATGTTTGATATAGAAATGACACAACATGATTAAACGAATATTTAATAATAATAATTAGCGGTCTCGATTACAGCTGTTAAGAAACTTAACAGTGTTCTTAACAAATTAGTGAAAAATAAGCATATGTTTAATTATAGTTACTTCAAAACTTATTATTTTTTATTTAATCATATACATACTATTATGATCTCTTATTGTCCCTCAAATAAAAACAGCTTATTGAACTTTTTCAAACACAAGCATATAAATGTACAAAATTATTGTTTTTATTTAAAAACAAGCTGACCCGGCGAACTTTGTTCCGCTTTAGAGGCAATAAATGAGCAGACTTGATTTTATCATGGTCAATTTTTTATTTGGATAATTAATGTAAATTAAAAAAGCAAGTATTTAATTTACGGGAACGTGACGTGGGACGTGACATAAAACGTGGTATAACAAAACGCAACTGAAAGCAATTTATCAGTAAAAACCCGTTCATCCCGTCTACCCGTTAATTTGTTAAAAATGGTATAACAAAACAAAACGCAACTGTCGTCTAAACGTAATCTAATCTATGGTTAATTATGCAAATTATTAGTAAAAAAACAATCTAGCCGTTCATTTGTTAAAAGTGGTATAACAAAACGCAACTGTCAGCTAAACGTTATGTAAATTATGTAAATAAAAAAAATAAAAAAATAAAAAAAAGTATCCTATGTCCTTCTCCTGGTTCTGAGCTATCTCCCCACCAATTTTCAGCCAAATCAGTTCAGCCGTTCTCGAGTTATACGTGGTGTAACTAACACGACTTTCTTTTATATATATAAGAAAAGATATAAAGTGCGGCCCTGGATCGACCGTCAACCATATTGAAATGATAAGTGTATTTGAAACCTATATGTGTCTCTTTCTACAAAAGGACGATCTATACTACGCAATAAGTAAGAATGAGACAGCTATAAGGTTCAAATGCTTCCTTTTCAAATATGCAAAGGTTTAGCTAAATAATTAAATATTTTGTTAAAAATATTGTAATTTAGTCTATTTATATGAAATATTCACGTATGATACGTAATTACTTTTTCTTTTTGTCCTTTTTGAGGTCTATTTTTACATAATTTCACACAATACGATGGCATTTTGTCAATTTTTAACACAAATAAACAGCAACCAAACGGCTTCAGCGCTAGCGAGCGACTAAGTGCGAATTCGTCCACTTCGTCTCGAGTGGACGAATTTTACTACTACCATTTTTTGTGAGCTACGCCGTGTCTATACTCCCAAATATACTTATATAGTCTTTGCCTTTATGTATTATTTAAAAGGGAGGGGAGAGACTATATAATTATGGTTTTATGCATAGATCTATGATATTATCGTTCCCTTGTTTTATGCGATAGAGCCAAGGAAATGGGCCTGGCTTCTCTAATTCCCTTACTCACCGAAACACAGCGCACATATTTCACTGTGGTCTTGTAAGGGAGCGGTTACTGCCGCCAAATGACTACGAAACGCAGTGCGCCCTACCACTACTAGCCGTTACTCGCAACAACGCTCGTGTGGAATTTGTCGATATGAACTCTGACTAAGCCTGTTCGCTTACTCACCAGCTAGCGATTTCTGTGTGGAAAACTTTTATTTATCTGCCGTTCCGGAATCAAGTTCGCTGTCCGGAATTCATATGTTCGGTAAAATTAAAACTGCTAAGGTCCTTGGCAATTTATATACCCGTTATAACTAAATGTCTGATTTGAATATGTATAATCTATCATGGTAATATTACCTTTCTATCCAACCAAACAGTTTGAACGAAAAACGGTTACTTTGGATTATATTACATACTAGCTGCTGCCCGCGACATCGCCTGCGTAACTGTAAATTATATACACGCTCAATTTCGCTGTTAAAACCTTCCTCGAGAACCACTATCCATTAGTGAAAACTGCATTAAAATCCGTTGCGTAGTTTTAAATATGTCCCTAAGCATACATAGGGACAGACAGCGGGAAGCATAGATTTAGTATTGCTACCGTTCCGTTAGTATTATACTAATATTATACTTTATATCTATGGCGGGAAGCGACTTTGTTTTATACTATTTTATGTAGTGATATGCATCTAGGGACAATAATATAGCCTCGCGAACTTTTTTATGAGTATAGTACTTATTTACATACATAGTTCTCGCAGCGGACATAATTATAATGAAGTCTAAAAGAACCTGCGAATGTTTGAAATTAAAACATTTCGAAAAAAGGGTTCAGTTTTTATTAAAATAGGTACATAACTTAAAAAACTATTTATGTTAGATTTCTTAAAGTTGAGAAAATATCCTAAGAAAAAACACCAGACCATGACATATGTGGCTTGAAACATTCTAACTACTTATCCCTTCACTCTTTGTAGGTTTATTCATCATTTAAGTGCTTATTTTATTTTATTCCAATCAGTTTACAAACAAAAAAGTTAATTGAAATAATGCTGATTACCACGCACTGACCACGCAGATGAAGTCGCACGCACAGCTAATCCATACTTTATTATTATAAATGTCTGTCAACTTTTTCATGCCTTAACTACTCAATACGTCATGGAATTTTGCATACACGACACACGCGTTTTCAGAAATACAAAGGACATAGGGTACCTTTCATCCAGAAAAAAGTACTGTCCCCAACTATGAATAAATTATTATTCATAGGTCCCCAAAGGAAGATAGAAAAAAATATAAAGCTAGTTTACTGCCATCAATCAATTTTTAAACCCTTTGACCGCTTTGACCCTATCACACAGGCAAAATGTAATAAGCGGTTGTTAGAATGACAGAGCTATTTATTGTACAAATTGTATCTATAAAAATTCTGTCCACCTATACGTGTGTTTTGTATTTTAATGTAGGTATTAGTTATGTATGTGATTAATCTAAATAAAATTGTTCCTTAATGTTAATGTTAAATAGGGAAAATGTTAAATTCAAAAGCATGTTTATTTTCAACTATATTTTCCATAGGTACATAATTTTGAAACACTTCATAGTGATAAAATGTGAAAATATGTATTGCAATTCACAATATTATTATACTTATATAGAATCATCATTGGAGAACTAATCCAATTTTATTTGGAGACATAGTTGGACATCTCCAGTTATACAAGTAGTATTGCAAATTTCCATCCCCAATTCCAAACTTTAAAGGCTCCAGGAACTCTTTATTATCCATTAAATCCAACGCATTAAAGACATCAAAACCAGAATTCTTTGCTGTTATCAATGCATCAAGCATCAAATCTGTCCAGGGAGTCTTCGTTGACACGTTATAAAATGAATATGCTGCCTTTAAGGTTTTGTGAACTGGATGGTAAACCACAGTAGAGGGCAAAGTATAATAACTTACAAAGTCAGTAATGTTTCCATCACTGCCTTCTACAACAAAACTGTCAATAATGCCATTTTGTGGTGTAAACCAATGCTTGAAATCATCCTCTGTAAATAATGGTGCTAAATCAAACTTCTTCAAGTAATTGTTAATAAGATTCACAAGTGCTTCACAATCGTTGGGCTCCATTTTGCGGAAACCGGGTGTTTTTGGTAAGTCAGGGAGCTTAAACAACTTGAGCGTTCTTTGCATTGTCATATTTCTTGACAAATGACTAAATTTTATATCAATAAGCTTTTTTGGGTTGAGAGACCTATGCCAGTAGCGACATGTAGCAATCGGTTTAGGCAATACAATGCCTGCTGTATAAACACCTTGAAAAATACCGGTCATGTTAACTCTGCGAGTTATTTCTCTAATCAAAACAGGTGCAACTCTCTTGGCACGTAACTTCTTGTGTACACATAGAAAATTAATCTCTACTACAGTCTGTACATGTTCATATATTCTGAGTTGAGCCGGAATGGCCGATATAAACCCGACCAAACGACCTGATTTTACTACACGGACACCACAATGCCAATCCATTCTCCATCCAGGAGGTTGGAGAGCCCATTTTAGAAAATCAGTTTGATAATCAAAGCGAAACATGCAGTCGTCATCTTCAACATAATTTTCGTTTAGTAGAGTATACAATTCCTTTAGAACTAAAGGTTCATTTAAGTTTAACGTGTCCCACTGAAAACCATCCGGTAATGTATATGGTTCCGACCGAATTTCATCGGGTGTTTTAGCCGCTTCAATGGGTTCGTTAGAAACAATTTTTTCGTCCATTTTCGGGACAGGCTGAGTTGACCAAAATTGATAGGACTTATGTAATGCTTCCTCAGTCGTTTTAGCAGGTTTTTGTTGTAAGTTTAGAACTTCCATGGCCATTTTCAAATCTTTCAGGGATATATTTTGATGTAAATCACCTGAATTAGGCACAGCAACCACCCCGTCAATCGAAGAACTATCATCGTGATCACCGTCAGCGCTGCTACGTTTTTTCTTATTTTTACTTTTCTTTTTCGAATGCCTTTCACCTTTTTCTTTTTGGTTATCATTAGTTTCAATAGTTTTATTATCCTCCATTTTTCTAAATTATAATTTGTAAAAATCGGAAACAAGGAAAAGGAACAATCAGCAGAGTATTGCACGGCACAGACTGCACTACACAGTACAGTAACAGGACACAACACAGTCACACAGTACACAGACTACACACTACAAGCTAGTACCATAGACACTATATGGCTAGTACTAGTGTTCACAGACTAACTATAAGTGATGTAATGTGAGACCAAGGATGTTAAAGTATATTATTCATTGTGCCTCACACAGAGGCTAATCCGAGAAGAAAGAGATTTTTTTTTTTTTTTTTTTTATATAAGTCAAGGCAGCGCTTGGCCGCAATCTCACTTGATGTTAGGTGCAGATGCGGCCGAAGGTGGACCACGCTTACCTAGTAGATGCCCATTTACCCTACGTTTGAAGACCCCGAGATTGTAATTTTGGGGAAACACAGACGCAGGCAGTGAGTTCCACTCCTTAGATAGCCAAACTGAGGCCGTGTGTCCCTTTCTTTCATCTTGCCAGACTAAAAAATGTATTTCATTAAAAATTTAGATTAAAAAATCTTGATTCAAACAGATTAATTTCATTTAATTAATCAATCATTGGTTGTTTTTAAATGATAATAGTGGAGCCATTTTCTCCAGCTATTGAGCAATTTTTTCACGCAACCTAAACAAGGAAATAATACGTATTTCTTAAAATATGTGCGTTGCAATGGTCCAGTTTGTTTTTTGTCAATATTATTATTTATAAGCTAGAGCGAATTTTGAAAATTCACAAATGGATGGAGCCTAAAATTTTACATCGATGTGCTTTTGCTCACCTTCGCCTTTTGATTTTGCATTATTTGTAAATTGTAACTTCACCCGGCCAGGGTTACGTTACGGCGGTCTACAAATTTGTCACAGTCGCATTCAATCAATCAGTTGATTGAATTATGTTATGCGTAACCTTTTTTATGTGATTCACCGATGTATGTTTTGTCTATTGCTTTTTAAAAAGAATATTATCTGTCTGTTCAATGAAACAATATATGAAAATTTTACGTTACTGTTATAACATCGTTTTATTTTATTTTAATTATTTGGGTAAATACATATAGTATTAACATTGGTTATGGGCAATTCCATTAAATCCCAGTGATTAAAAGTAATAATATAATTATTGTGTGTGTGTAATAGTAACGACATTTTTTTGAATAAAATATAATTTTATGAAATGATGGATAATGATGCTAGTAATTCGAATATTTCTGCAAATAACATTGTTATTAGTACTGGTTCCAGCATGATCATAGAAAAACTGGAAGGAGTATCGAATTATGGAACATGGAAATTTCAAATGAAATTATTGCTGATTGACAATGGACTGTGGGATTATGCAACCGGGTTAGTAAAACCATCTAATGATCCTGTAAAAGATCAAAAAGCATATGCAAAAATTTGTTTAAATATAAAACAAATTTGCTATCCACATGTAAAAAATGCAAAAACTGCTGCAGACGCCTGGAATCAATTAAAGGCTGCTTATGAAAATGCAGGCATAAGTCGTAGACTTTTATTGAAAAGAAAGTTAGCGCAAATGAAGTACAATGATTACAATGGCATGGACCATTATTTAGGGAACATAATTTCTGCAACTCAAGAATTAGCCGATATAGGCTGTGTCATCGATGACGAGGAATTAGCTGAATTAATGCTAATTGGTTTGCCAGCTGAATTTGATCCTTTAATTATGGCAATGGAAGCCACGAAAGCCAAACTGACATCTGAATTTGTTAAATGCCAGCTCATTCAAAATGAATTCAAAAGGGAGATAGGCAAATCAAATTTGGAACCATCTGACAAGATTCTTATTGCGAAAAATAAATTTGTTCCAATATGTCACAACTGTCATGTAAAAGGACACATTAAACCAAAATGTCCTAAGTTGAAGAAGAACCCGAAGAAGATTTCCAATAATGATTCGACTCTTGATGCATCATCTTCAAAGAAGGGAAATACTAATTTATTTTCTACTGAAACTGTTTTAGTTAGTAGTGCTTTTAGTAAAGATAACTGGATTTTAGATTCAGGATGCTCTAGTCATATGACTAATAGGAAAGACTGGATAGTTAATTACACTCCTAATATTAAATCCGAAATAACTACTGCCAATAATGATGTAATATATAGCGAAGGTGTAGGTAATGTAAATATAACATTGAATAATAATGTAGAAAAAGTTATTACTGATGCTTTGTATGTACCAAAAGTAGCAGCTAATCTTTTGTCTGTTAGTAAAATCGCAGCCAAAGGTTATGTTTTAATATTTGATGTTAATAAATGTAATGTTTACAGGAAGGACAGTGTATGTGTGACTGGTTCCTGTGATCTGACAGCTACTAATGTGGACGGTATTTATAAAATTGATCAGAAATTTAATTTTGCATTAAACCAAGAGCCTAGTATTAGTACTAAAAGTAAAGCTTTCATGTCCAAAACTGATTCATTACAGCTATGGCATCGCCGACTTGGACATTTAAGTTTAAAAGGTATGTTAATCCTTCGTGATTCATTGGCACATGGTATAGTTTTTTCAAATGGAGATTTGACTCCTTGTCCTCCTTGCATTGAAGGAAAACAAAAATGTAAATCTTTTCCCCGTGGGCAGGCACATAGAAGCGTGACTAAATTAGATTTAATCCATACGGATATCTGTGGACCTATGTCGATTGATAGTTGGGGTGGTTGTAGATACTTCATTACTTTCACTGATGATTTTACGCGAAAATCTTTCATTTATTTTCTTCATCGTAAAGATCAAACAACAGTTTTGAATACGTTTATTGAATTTAAAACATTAGTTGAAAATCAAACCGATTTGAAGATTAAGCGTGTTAGAAGTGATAACGGTACGGAGTATTGTAATAAAAGTTTTCAGAATTATTTTAAGCAATGCGGTATAATTCATGAAACTACTGTTCCATACACACCACAGCAAAATGGCGTGGCTGAACGTCTTAACAGAACTTTAATGGAGAAAGCTAGAGCCATGTTACAAGATGCTGATTTGGAGAGAAAATATTGGGCAGAAGCGGTTAACACTGCTTGTTATTTGAAAAATCGTAGTCCAACTGCTGCTTTGAATGAAGCAACTCCTGAAGAGTTATGGACTGGATTCAAAGTGAACCTCAGTCATCTTCGAGTTTTTGGTTGTACAGCATATGCTCTCACTCCTCAATCTCAGCGTAATAAGCTTGACCCTAAATCAAAACCCTACATTATGTTAGGATACTGTGCTCATACTAAAGGATACAGACTTGGTGATCCAGATGATTGCACAAAAATGATTAAAGCACGTTCTGTTGAATTCCTTGAAAATGTAAATGGAATTAATTTTAAAAATGGAAAATCTTATGATAGTTTCAAAGATTTATTGAGTAATATTGAAGTTTCAGTATATAATTCGAATACTTCTGATAAAAATGTCAATGAACTTGACAGCGATGAGTATGCTACACCTGATAATTTATCTAACAATTCTGATATTGTTGAAGTTGTTGCAGATAAAGAAATTATTGAGAATTCCAGACCAGTTCGTGATCGGAAACTTCCTATAAGGTTCAATGATTACGAAATGAATTATTTCACTGAACTGGGTAATGGACAAGATGAACCTATCACATATAGCCAAGCTATGAAATGTGTAAATGCTAACGATTGGTTGAAAGCTATGCAAGAGGAATATAATTCACTCATGTTACATCGTGTCTGGGAACTTGTAGATAGACCAAAAGGTAGAAATGTCATTAAATGTAAATGGGTTTTCAAAAGAAAGGTAGATCCAAGTGGTAATTTTGAAAAATTTAAAGCCCGTTTAGTTGCTAAAGGTTTCACTCAGCAATATGGAACTGACTATGAAGAAACTTTTGCACCTGTTGTAAGACATAGCACTTTACGTTTACTTTTTGCAATAGGAATTGAAAATGACATGGATATCGAACATGTTGACGTAAGTACGGCATTCCTGAATGGAAACCTAAATGAACGTATTTATATGGAACAACCTACTGGATTTGCAGTTGAGGAACATAACAAAGTATGTTTATTGAGAAAGAGTTTATATGGTCTCAAACAAGCCAGTAGAGCTTGGAATGAAAAAGTTCACAAAGTTCTCATTAACGATGGATATACGCAATTGAAAACTGAAAAATGTGTCTACTTCAAAGACAAGGTAATAATAGCGTTATATGTTGATGATTTTTTCGTATTTAGTTCCGATGAATGTCAAAAGAAAATGCTATATAAGTTGCTCAGCTCCAACTTTATAATAAAACTGCTTGGACCAGTGAAACATGCGCTGGGCATGAAAGTTGAAAGGAACAGAGAGCAAGGAACTTTAAAATTGACACAGTCAGAATATGTGAAAAACCTTTTAATCAAGTTTGGCATGGAAGATTGTCACAAGATAGCGACTCCTATGGAGGTTAATTTCAATCTGCCGAAAGCAGAAACAATCGACCAAAGCTTTCCATACCAGAAACTTATTGGAAGCTTAATGTATCTCGCTGTATGTACACGTCCGGATATAGCTTTTGCGTGCAGTAAGCTTAGTCAATATAACACTTGTTATAATGAATCGCATTGGCTCGCTGCTAAACGTGTACTGCGATATTTATCAGGGACAATTAGCTACGGACTCAATTTTAAGAGGGGTAGTAAAAAGGTTAAAATTTCATCCGACGCAGATTGGGCGGGGGATATAACCGATAGAAAATCTTATTCAGGTTTCGTGAGTAGGTTTGGTAATTGTGTTATAAACTGGCATAGTCATAAGCAACAAAATATTGCATGCTCTAGTACAGAAGCTGAATACTACGCTCTTGGTAATGCTACTAAAGAGGCAAAATTTTTAAGAAATTTCTTATTAGAGTTGAATTGCAAGAATGAGTCACAACATGATTTGATTACTATTTATAATGATAATCAAAGTACACTTAAAATGGTAGAGAATGAATGTTTTCGTAGAACAAAACATATAGATGTTTTACATCATTTTATACAGGAATGTGTCGAACGCAAAGTAATCTGTTTAGCTTACAAGCCCTCAGGTGAATTAGAGGCAGATCTTTTTACAAAAGCCTTATCTAAAGTGAAACATGATTTCTTTGTAAAGTGCTTAGATTTAGTTTAAACTTTGTATCTTTTATATTTTGTAATCTCGCACATAGTTTATACTTTCTGTTAAATTTGTTTGTAAAACATATGATTGCTAGATTAAGGGGCAGTGTTATGCGTAACCTTTTTTATGTGATTCACCGATGTATGTTTTGTCTATTGCTTTTTAAAAAGAATATTATCTGTCTGTTCAATGAAACAATATATGAAAATTTTACGTTACTGTTATAACATCGTTTTATTTTATTTTAATTATTTGGGTAAATACATATAGTATTAACAAATTAGTATTAACTAGCTGCTGCCCGCGACTTCGCCCGCGTAACTTAGTAAATTATGTACTTATAAACCTTCCTCGAGAACCACTCTACCCATTAGTGAAAACCGCATTAAAATCCGTTGCGTAGTTTTAAAGATCTAAGCATACAAAGGGACATAGGGACAGAAAAAGCGACTTTGTTTTATACTATGTAAAGATATAATCTGTGAAAGAATAGACAATCGTTTCGTTTGTGGTTGGGTTGGTCGTTTTTTTACTCATATTGAGATTATTGAGATCGAGCGATTTATATATTTCGAAACGAAAGCAACGAAAGTATGTACACGAAGTAGGCTCTTATTTGTTACATGCGAATAAAATATTATTTTATTTAATAACGATTTTAAATAGGGGTATTTGTATTGCATTAGATATATAGGAAAACTTGGTAAGTAAAACTTCGAGGAGAAAGTCATCAAGTGTTGTATCTTAGTGTATAAACTACATATTTCATTAAACATTTTTATTTTCGTTACACGTCATATCACAGTTTTAAGTGTTTTAGAAACTTGCAGGTAACTTTTAGAACGTGACAATATTTTCTCTTAAAAACATGTAATTTTTCAATAAAGCCGACACGGATGTAAATAAATACCTAATGTTAAACTACCTAAGGTAAATAAAAACATAATATCGTTTTAAAATCTTTCACAAGCCTTTAATCCCATTATGTCATTATTAATTTACTAAGTTGTTTCATTAGCAATTTACAAGACATTAATATTATGTAAATTTATAAGAATTGTATTTTTAAAATTAATAATTTCGTGTGCTTGTAAATATGCTTCTTGTATTCTTGTAATAAATATATGATATACATTATTACACACTAATATATTGTAATAATAATGTTAGTGGTCGAAATTTGCAGAATTGTAAGTGCCATAAAATAGACCATGTGCTAAGGCTTTTGCTTTGGTCCACAATTTTAGGTCTATTGATATTAACCACTATTATAATTAATATTACAAATACCACTATAATTATTATACATCCTTACCTTAAATGACAAGTTTGCTAACTCCAATTCTACAAATTTTAGAAGAGACACATTAACATTATAATTTATTTTTTATAGACTACTACAGTAGGGCCTCAATAATCCGAACAATCAAATTTTCACCCTGTTCGGATTAATGAGGAGTTAGGATTATAGTCTGTATTATATATTTTGAAAGGTGAAACAGTTTTTATGATTGAAAGTGAATGCAAATTTTAATCATTAAGCATTATTACACTTTCTAAAAAAACTAGAATAGTACTTCGATGAGTGGTGTTATAATGACGAAGAAAATGCTTGATAACATTTTTTTCTGAAAATGTAATATCTTCTTGGTCCGCCCATTCCAAGCAAGCATGCTGACACAACTTGTGCTGTTTTCGTCAGCAGTGTAATTTTGGATTTTAATTCGGATTATTTAGGTGTTCGTATTATCGAGGCCCTACTGTACTTATGAAGAAACTTAAAATCATGTTACTCTAGTTTGCTGTTATATTTGTTTTATAATATAGCTGATTTTTCAATAAAGGTAACGTCATGTGCTGTGAGTTTGGATGTTTGTTACTTTTTCACACTGTGCAGTAATGTAATTCATAGATAATAATAACATGTAGGTAAGCTGTTATTTATTATGATATATGGTCGAAGTCATGGGGAAAAGCTACTTATAGTTTATTATAATGTATTGTAATTACATCTACTAAGTATATCAAAGGTTGCTAACCTCACACCACCTGCAAATAAATATTTCATTAGATCTTAAGTGCACTATTAAACTAATCTTTGTTAAAAAAAATATAAAATAACATTATCATATCAATAATCACAAGAAGAATCCAAGGTTTCGAACTCCCTGCCAGTGTCTGTATTTCCGAGCTCATATAACTCTAATCTTTTCAAGGTTTGAGTGAATAGGCATCTTCTGGGTGAGCTCGCTCCATCATAGGCCTCTTCCTTGCTACACACCTTGCCAAGAGCAAACCCATCTCTAACAAAAAAAAAAAAAAAGATTCTCACTGCCATTTCGTCATATTTTTAACGGTTTTGTTTTTAGGTGATAGGATTTTATAACTTTTGACATTTCTTAACTTTTAACATTGTATCTTAATTGTTATTCTTTGTTTTGTATTTAATTTTGTTTGGATTTTTTTGTATTTTATTATTATTAATTTTTATAATTTATTTGTACCAAATTAATTGGCTTGCACAATGTACCTAGATGTTAAGCAATAGGGTTTTGAATGTTAAGTGTGCTAGGCTCTTGCCTAGTAATTAATAAAAAGAATCCCTTGCTGATTAACCTGTGCTTGTTTCATGAATAAATTTAGAGTAAATATAATAACTGTAATAGACTTATAACATAATTAAACATACTCAAAATACATAAAACTACTTCATATCTAGTAGTATTTAGTATGTTTTCATCATCATTTTCATCGACAGTCTGTTTCTCTCACACAAAAATCATTAATTAAATGATGACCTTTATTAAATGTATCTTGAAAATTATAATCTTCTAAAATGTATGAAACATGATTTTGATAAATAAAGTATAATAGCATCGTGCATGCCTCCTATAGTTATATTCTACAAATTCTACTAATAGATGGATGTATTTATGTTTGTTACTCTTTCACATAAAAACTAATTTACGGATTTGGATGAAATTGATAGCTTATTACCTAGATTAACATATATAGGATACTTTTATCCTGAAAAAAGAAATTATGTTCCCTAGGGATAAAGTTGTTCATTCAGTTCTCAATTATAATTATGTTGCATAATGTTCCAAGAACTTTTGACTAAGATACCTTTTTATTGGTATAACTTTTTAAATTATAATATATCTTTTCAGGCGGCTTAATTATGGGAGACAAAGACCAAGTGATTCAGGCTCTACGAGCTACACTAATATCCGTTAAAGGTTCTCTAACACTTAGAGAAGTTAATCGTAAGTATTAACTAATTCTTTTACTATCTAACTTAAACATGTTATGTCTTTTATAGCATAGCATCATATTCCTAAGTTATTTTGATATTAATTTTATTTACTTAAGTATAATTTATTAAAAGTAAAAAAGAATAAATTAATAATATTATGTAATACAATCTTTACATAGTATAAACCAAAGTACGCTTAGATTTTTTAAACTACGCAACAGATTTTGATGTGGTTTTCACTAATGAAAAAAAAGTTTCCAAGTGAAAGGTTTTGATATAATAATTTGCAAAAAGAAATCCGTGCGAAGGCGGCCCGTTAGTAATAATATAAACAAATCCTTCTATGGCAAGCAGTTACAGATTGTAAATATTTTGTATTTGTAATAGATAATTTGCTTAACATAATAACAAAATAAAAAGGTTAAATTAATTTAGTCAGTTAAATCAACTGTTATTTTAGTAGTCTTAATTCTTCTTTTATCATTAACACTATGTGTGACATAAATGACATCATCAAGTTAAATGGAAAGCATTTATTGACAGTGATTTTTGTTTTCTTATTTCTTCAAAACACTTCATTATCATAAAACACAACATACAAAACATTTTATAATATTTTTGTGTCTGATTCCAGGTGATTATCGAGAATTACAAGGAGAACCAATACCATTTAAAAGGTTGGGTTACTCGTCACTTGACAAAATTTTCACAGAAGTTCCCGGTTTCAAAGTATCCCAAGTTAATGGGGAAATGGTGGTGGATGCTATTCCTACTCAAGAAACAAAACATATTGCTGCAATGGTTGCTCGTCAAAAGTCAAGCAAGAAAACACCTAGATTGAGTTATCCGGTAAACGAATATTATTTTATATTTTAACAAGTATATGCATTATGCACCCATTGTCGAAATCTAATTTATCAAGTTTTATGTACTTATAATTGAAGGGTTGTAAGTCTAAAGGGTCTAAGTGCAAACTTTATTATTTCTTAGACACATTTGATTGAAAAAATAATAGTGAGTCCTTACTAATTTTTTTTTTAGAATCGCTTCCCTCGAAATCAAGGCTCATGGCGTAAACCAGCTAATAATAATACAAATTACGACTATCAGTATTCTAAACAATTATACAGAGCCAACGGCGGAACAACGATCAATGGATCTTCTTATGGTAATAACAAGGTAAGAATGAATTCCCTTTTTTATATTTGAGACAAATAGATTTTATGTAAAATAGAACATTTTAATTCACTAAATAACGATACCTTTAAATACAAGCAAAACCTGGGGCGGATGAAAGTACGCACTCAATCTTGATAGAATACAGCATTAGGGATGGGATGAGGATATGGACATGAACGAAGAATGTGACATGCTATAATATATTTTGTTATAAAATATTGATTCATAATTGGTTATAGTTATTGCTACACATTTTTAAGCAATCTCTTTTGTTCTTGGCATTGAAATTGGGCAACCCTTATAATCAGGCTATACACATTGTTCACAATGACATCATAAACTTATGTAAACTTAAAGTTCCATTGTGTATAAACTGTAACGTGATATGCATAAGGATGTATAAATTTGTCAAAGTTATTGTAAACAAACTTTTGAAGTAAGTTCGTTATTAAGCCATAACTTCAAGGATACATTGACATTGCTTACATGCAGGCCCACTTTAGAATTTTATTCAGTGTTGTATTGTGTTGTGCATTGTGTAGTGTCTTACTTTAAAAGATTTAACTGGAAAATCTTAACAGTCCATAGTACTGAAAATCGTACGTATCGTCACTCTTTTAGAAACGAGTATTAGTCAGCAAAAGAAAAAGTCAACATTAACCTAATCAAAAGCTCCCCCCAGGGCCGGCCCTGAGAGAGAGGGTTGTGTTGTGTTATCATAGCCAGAGGAGGCAAAACTAAATCGCACTAAATCTTCTAAATTTTTAAAAAAATGTATTTATTTCTGCAGTTTCTGTGATTTTAATTTGTGTTATGTTCATCCGCATGAAAAAAGTGAAGACGTGTCTAAATGTTTATCTACCAAGTTTCATGAAAATCAGTTAATTTGTTTAAGTTTTATGGAGGAACATACATACATATTTATTATTAGTATTGATTGATAACCTATACTTACAGATTTATTATTAGTATTGATTGATAGCCTATACTTCTTGCTGCTGATAATGTAACTTTCTATAGGTGAAAGAATTTTCAAAATCGGTCCAATAGTTTTTGAGTTTGTTTATTACCAACATACAAATCTTCTCTCTTTATAATATTAGCATAGATTTATAGCAACTTTTGAAGGTGGCCTAGATTTTAATGCCCGTTTGCAGGTCTTCGCTGTATTTTACATCATGAAAATTTTCTAGCTGGCTATTAATTGTAGATCTTTATAAAAAGTTTTTTTTATACCCTGACTATTTAAAAAAAGAACGCTGAAATATTGATTTTTTTTTGTTTGGTAACATGTTGTAACTGGAACAACTTTTTGTTTTTTAGTAATCCTTAATTTGTGTATTTTTTTTAGCAAAGCAAATATCCTTCGCATAAGTCAAATGAAACAAAGTATAATGCTCCTACAACGATTAAACAGATTACGACCAAAAAATCGACAAACGATCACTCAAACAAGACCAGTCATGCCTCTAGTATTATTCCAACTGAAACATCTAATTCAATAAAGGTATGTATATTATGTATATTTATATGTTTTCATATTTAATTTCTTAGTTTAACAGATTTTTTTTTTAAATTAAAGTCAAAATTCAATGGATTTTATATAATATGTACAGTCAAGGGCAATAATATCTGTACGTTTCCAAAGCGGCAAAAATATCTGTACAGTTGAGAGGCCAGAAATATCTGTTCGATAATTCGGTCAGAAATATGTGAGCATTTAAAGGGTCAAAAAGATCTAGACGTTCACGTGGCCATAAATATATGTACAATGTCAGTCAAATATGTGTAGGCTGTAGGCAAATAGGAGGGCATAAATATCCATACATGAAACTATCAAAGAGCGTGTCAAGACTGTCAAGTCTAGTTATCAAATATTTTGATGTTTTGCATATTCTCTACTTTTTTAAAGTATTTTATGTGTAGTTTATGTATTTTTTATGAACAGAGCCAATAAATGCGCCTGTGTACTACCATAAAATTTACTTTCGGCACTTTCCTTCTTTCTCTTACAACTCGCTAAAACCTATTTTGTATGTATACTATACTGTTTATGATGTTGACGCACAAAACTAATTCAAAAAACCTAAATTGATATTTAATAAAAAATTCATATCGATAAATCTAGACGTGATAAAAAAAATCGGCCAACGGGAATAGATTCAAAGCATTAAAATCTTCATATTTTTGACATATTTTTTGAAGGAGGATTTCGTTGCAGACCAGTGATTAATTATTAAATGCTCTAAGTTAGTAAAAACCTAAGTGTTCTTTTTAACAGTAAAGAGACATTTATACATACACTAGCTGTGCTCGCGACTTCGTCCTCGTGGAATAGTTATTTTGGGAATCATTTGGGTATCTCGAACGGTTTTCGCAGCGCACGCAACGGAAGCCCTCAAAGATGAATAATTTTCCCCGTTTTTTCGACTGTTTCTTCACTCCTATTAGTCGCAACGTGATGTTATATAGCCTAAAGCCTTCCTCGATAAATGATCTATCCAACACAAAAAGATTTTTTCAATTCGAACCAGTAGTTCCTGAGATTAGTGCGTTCAAACAAACAAACAAACAAACAAACTCTTCAGCTTTATAATATTAGTATAGATTAGCGTAATCGAAAGATTTTCGTACTAATATTGTATAATTACTTAAATTACGAATAAATATCTTCCGTTTCATCGCTACGTCTAGTATAAATATGTTACTTACATAAATTTAGCATTGAAAAAATGCTAATATAATATTCACGAGAAAAGCCACGTGAAAATCGTATATGATAGTTGTGAACGCTGTGAAGCAGAATCTAAAATAATAGAATGAAAGGTGAAAGAAATATTACGTTAATGACGCCACAATCAAAATGAAAGGGACAAACAGATCATATGACAGAATGGTACTCTTTTCGATGATTGTCATAATTCAAAATACGAAAACTTGTTTGTTTGTACAGATATTTATGCACCCCTATTTGCCTAGATATATTTGACTGACATTGTACATATATTTATGGCCACGTGAACGTCTAGATCTTTTTGACTCTTTAATTGCTCACATATTTCTGACCGAATTATCGAACAGATATTTCTGGCCTCTCAATTGTACAGATATGTTTGCCGCTTGGAAACGTACATATATTTTTGCCCTTGACTGTACATTACATAGGTGCCCTAAATGTTCGATAATTGTACATATTTTTATTACTTTCATATTCGAGTAGGTTTCATTTCATATTCTTACTATGTTGTATACAAAGATAATTGATTGGTCTCGCTGCGCTCGACTAGATGAGCGCTATACAAGATCAATAGCTCCGTGAATGCGGCAACTTTTTATTGTAGTGTGTGTAAAACATCTTCACTTTTTACACAGTTTTATTATATTTTTACACAGTTTCACTACTCAAACTGGCATTTTATTATGCCCAAAATTTAATAAAACATTCGGCACGTACACATCACAGACAGTTTCCAGTGCGGTACTGGCTCTCGGTAGTATTTTTTGCCGCATTTTACAAGTACGACGACGGTATCTAGTCGAGCGCAGCGAGACCAATCATTCATCTATGGTTGTATAATATGATGATGTAAAATGTTATGTTACAGGTGAAAGAAAAGAAACGTAAGGACCCTGAAAATATAAGGTACGGTGGTAAAGCGTCGCAGAGGCTTTCCAACCTTATTACCAGTTTCAACACCGTCGATATTATACCACTTCAATTGCCAGCGGCCAATACTGATAATTTGGTAAGTGCACAAATAAAATAGACTATCTATAGCGCAATGCACAATTCCTAGGTAACAATAATGGAATTGTTTGAAGAACAAGTTAAAAACTGTTTATTAAATTGGTCAAATTCAGTCTCGTGCAATGGGCAACTAATATTTTAAGATATTTTTAAGTGAAAACTTCTTTAGGCACATTGGGCATTTTTGAGATGACCTATATCATACAATTAGTTTTGTTAAGCTACGTTTTCACTTCTGACATGCAGTCCCCCATGACTGACATGTTTTTTTTAATGTTGTTTCTATGTAAAAGAACAAGGATAGAACATCGTAAACATCGTAGGCCCACGTAAGAGTGTAATATATATTAATATTATAAAGCTGAAGAGTTTGTTTGTTTGTTTGTTTGAACGCGCTAATCTCAGGAACTACTGGTTCGAATTGCAAAATTCTTTTTGTGTTGGATAGATCATTTATAGAGGAAGGTTTTAGGCTATATAACATCACGTTGTGACTAATAGGAGCGAACAAACAGTCGAAAATGTGGAAAAAACGGGGAAAATTATTCGTCTTTGAGGGCTTCCGTTGCGTGCGCTGCGAAAACCATTCGAGATACCCAAATGATTCCGAAAATAACTATTCCACGCGGACGAAGTCGCGAGCACCAGCTAGTCTATAATATAATCACTGCTGGATATATGATTACATATATGTTTTTAATCATTAGCCCGACGCAAAAACGGGGTTTAACATGTATATCTCTGTGTCTGTTGGGATTGTTCTTAGTCATAATTTAGTTAGTTAGTTAGGCGTTTGAAGACCGGCAGTCCATTTCCTAGTTGACGAAGTAATTTCAACAATTTCCACATGTTTGATTCATGTGAAATTTAATACACTGTTACTTCGGTGGCATTTCCGTGACATGGTAATCTTGATCTGACGCTGCCACATCAAGAATACTACAAGATACCCAACTCCTCAGAAGCTTCAGCAGATATAGCGCGTTTGGGCTGAATAGAAAGTCAGGGAGTCGGTTTATATTTGTCGTAGTCTGGGATGTTCCCATTGTTAACACTGGGCATATATGTTAGGAAGTAGAGGAAGAGGGTCCGGTGGCACAGGTGGTGGCGGCGACGCTGGAGCCGCCGCCACCCGACGGCAGCTCGTCGTGTATGCGCCTTGAGTGGACGTGCCGCAAACTTGGCCTGGAAGCGCCCGTCTACAAGGTGCAACAGCTTGGCCCCAAGCGTGGGCCAGTCAGCTACGACTGCACAGTCAAGGTAATTCTTAGCCATGGGGGATAAGAGGTATTATTACCCATGTATTCGTCTCAGGGCTCCTTAACTTCTTCAAATCTATTGTTTGTTTGTTTGAACGCGCTAATCTCAGGAACTACTGGTTCGAATTGGAAAATTCTTTTTGTGTTGGATAGATAATTTATCGAGGAAGGCTTTAGGCTATATAACATCACGTTGCGACTAATAGGAGCGAAGAAACAGTCGAAAATGTGGAAAAAACGGGGGAAATTATTCATCTTTGAGGGCTTCCGTTGCGTGCGCTGCGAAAACCGTTCGAGATACCCCAAATGATTCCCAAAATAACTATTCCACGCGGACAAAGTCGCGAGCACCAGCTAGTACATAATAACCAGGGACGTTATGGATATGATATATCGGATCTGGATACGGATATAGAAATAATATTATACCGTTTCCAGATATGATTGTGGTTATGAAATTATTTCGGATTTTCCGCTAGTTTTGGATAGTTTCGGTTATGGATATTAAATTTTTAAAGAATTGTAAAAGTAAAATGTAAAAATTATTTACCGTTCTCTTTACCCCCTACTCTCCTGGTTTTAGCGCTGATTCAACATACGTCTTGATACCCTTAGCACTAAAAATGTCGATGATTTTGCGTGTAAAGATGAATTTCGTATTGACAGTTTGATAATTTCAAGAACAATGTCTATTAGGCATATTAAAAAAAAGCAAGCTATAAACTGTGACTGCTAAAACGAGTCGTGCTTGTTGGCTTGCTGCTTCCCGTGTTCTGAGGTTTCAAAATAAGAACATTATTGGTCCACGATCAAATTAGCATAATGTAAACAAAAAAAATAACGAACGATATTAGATTATAACACACATCATTGTATTTTTTTTCTTTTGGGCGAGCGTGTAGCGTTCAACCATTTTCATTTTAATGAACTGCGCTTACACACTAACATAGTCCAAGCAACACTTACGAGGTACCATTTTAACATTGTTTAGAAAATCGTGACGGAGAGGAAATCATTTTCAATAATTGAGTTACTAATTTAATTGACACAAAAGTAAAATTTGCTACAAATAAACTAATACCATATTATATCCTAATCCTTGTCATTGACATGCTACAATGTGAGTTACCAAACCGCAACGAAAAGAGCTTTGGGATAGCCACGTGTTTGCAGAAAAAAATATATTAAACTTATTTCGAATGCAATAGGGCCCTATTTTCAGGAATGAGTGTATTTCGGCAGATAATGAAGATATGATGTCGAATTCAAAATTCATATTTGTTTACAGGATCCATTAGCATTAGTATCTCAAAACGCCAGTAATGAGCCAGTTAAGTCTAATAAAAAATCCAAAAATAAGAAAAAGAAATCGAAAAAACTGAATGATGTAAAAAGTCATGTTGTAGATAATAATATAGGGTTCAAGATTGGCGATGAACTGAGAAATTTAAACCCTTACGCATCCAAAAATGAGGAAAACATATCTATAAAAAAGAACTATGTGAATAACGAACCTGCAAAAAATTTATTAAAAATATATGAACCTCAGATATTTGGCAAAAATGAATTGAGAAATTTAAAATATAGCACATCCAAAAACAAGGAAAACATATCGAAAATAGAAAACAATGTTAAAAACGTAGCTGTTAACAATTTATTAAATAATAATGATCCTCAGATATATGGCAACTCCGTAACAAATGAATTGAAAACTTTAAACCCTCACACATCCAAAAACAAGGAAAACAAAGCGAAAATAGAGAAAAATGTGAATAACGAAGCTGGGAATAATTTATTAAAAATAGATGAATCTCAGATATTTGGCAACTATGTAGCGAGTGAATTGAGAAATTTAAATTCTCATCATGCTAACAAATTAAAGATGTTGTTGAGACGGGCAATTCTTGAAATCACGGAAGAAGCTTATGAAGAAAATCACTTTTAGCAAGATTTTAGCAAGCCAACTTTCGCATACTTTAAATATGTACCTAATTCAATAAGAGATTGCCAAATAATTTTTGAAATAAATGATTTTTTGAAAAAGCAGTTTATTTTTAATAACTGATTATGAAACCACAAAGGAACAACATCCCCCTTTCATCAAATTTTGAATATGTACATATTAAAATGGTCAACTATCTTAAAAACTTTCCTTCACAAATTGCAAAATGATATTCTCTTTTTTATATAACATTCATTTTATCGTTAGCAAGCTTATTTCACTAAACTATATTTTTTTACAAAATTGTAACTATTTTTTATTTCAAAGAATCCATTGTAACACTATTTGTATGAAAGATAAAAAATAATAAACAAAACAATTTCTTATAATAACATGCAATAAACACCAATATTAAATATTTAAATGCAAGATGGTTACGCAACACCATTTTTTATGTTTTATTGTTATAAATGAATTTCAGTTATTATTCCCATTCAATTAATTCGACGAGGATGCAGGATCAAAACATCAAATCAAAATGGACATCCCTCAACCATACAGTGACCACGCACTAACTATATGTATAGTTAAAAAGTATATAATCTGTAAAAAAGCGTTGTATTAGAAATAGTATATAACAGAACTCATATATGGACTGTAAAGTTTGTTAAGTAGTAGTAAAGTAGTTCCAACTTAACTTATAAAATTCATAACATAATATAGTTTGACATCTGTGCATTCCTTCTTGAAGAACACATACTTATTGGTTGCTTTTTAGCCATTTCAATTTACAGGTTTACCGAATAATACCGAATCGGTAGAATATACACACAGGTCACCGGGTCCAGATTGCACAAATTTCTCGGTGTGCACAAAATGCGGTAGCTTAAAATTGAGGTTGTATTGGTTTGCAGGTGGGCAACACATACTCGGCAACATCGTACCCGGACTCATCGCCGACTGAAGCGCTGGCACGCGATGTGGCCTCGGTGAAGCTACTTACAGTGATCGAGAGTTCGGAGGCGGGAGGGTTGCCCACGTCGAGCAGCGAGAAAGCTCTCTCCGCACTGGCCGATCTCGTCGCCGAGCACGAAGCCGGCATCTTTGCCAACACTGTGCCACACTTGTATAGGTAACTATAAGTATCCATTAAAGCCCTTCGCACGTTACGATACTCATTACAAGAGAACTATTGGTCCTACAGAGTTTTGCTTGTGCTTAAATTAAAGCCAAGTAACTGCTTTACAACTTCATTTCTCATAATTTTGCTCGTAGAATGGTTATTTTAGACGATATTTTATTATATGCGTTCTGAGTGACGGCGTATCGCGGACATGAAATTCGCCGAACATGAAACAAATTCTCGACTTATTTCAATTCAACCTTTCGAGACTGCGAGTGGTCGCGCTTACGATGAAAAATGTTATAATCGATTTATTTCCGATGTCTTTGTTACAGAGAAAAGTATGGAGAAAATTTGCCAAACGATTGGCAACAAATAGTGGAGAACTGTCCAAAAATTAAAAAAGACAGAGTTGTAAATAGCCTCCTAGTACTTGTACCGAACAAAGAGGTATGTAAATAAATGTATTATTATATCAAAACACGGAATATCTGTAGTAGCCTGTTCTTGCGTCGGGAGTTGGGGGTTAAAAAATCTTGACTGTACTAAACTGTTTCGTCTTTAACCTACCTGTTTAGATAACATCACCTTTGCCACCGAGGTCTCCGGAGAGCTTCTTTCCGGAGGACACGATAGACAGCGATTTGCCCCCGTTGCAATTTCCCGAAGAGGAGTATTGGAGTGTTTATATCACAGTTGCCAATTCGACTATTGAAATATGGCTTCGAATTATTGGAACAGAATACAGTGTAAGCATAAATTTTGTTTTTTTATTTGAATTGTTTATTTTCTAATAAAAAATAAAATAATTTTATTTTTTATTTTTAGGATGCCTTTGAAGCATTACTGTTAGCGATGCAAGAATATTACACACACTCGGGCACAACCGTCGACGAGTGCATGATCATAGTGAATGCATGGTATGTCACAGACTACTACACTCTATCTATGATCTTATCTTATCTGCCTACACTTACCTAGGCATATAAAGTGGTAACCGTATATACGTCAAGTTGTTGACCCTAATAGGATAAAATAAATAGGCGAGGCTTCTCAGGTATCGAAATGCAACAGTCCCTTCTTATATAACTATAGTCTTTTATATGTTTATGATTATAAAAGACCATGTTTTTGTCTATTGATAGAAAAGTGCACTGTGAAAACAAAAAGGCTGTATTTAAAATATCGTTATAATTTTTCGCCCAATTGCGGATGGATTCAAGTTCAGACAATATCCTGCGAGTTACTTTGATACACGTACAGCGTGATATCTCTTCGTTTATGGAGCATGTTTGCGCTTCACTAATACCTTTTGGTGACTAGTGCATCTGCGCAGACGCATGACTCCCCCCTGGCTCTCCTTCAACTCCTCAACGAGTAAAAGAACAATGTATAAAAAATAGTAGGTAAATCAGTACGATACACCCCTCGTATTTATTATTCCTACCTTAAACCAGAATATTGTTTAATATATGTAATGTAAGAGCATGCATGTTCAGGTACGCAGTGAACCTAGAGGACGGCGGGTGGCAACGGGCTAAGGTGTTGGACGTAGACAAGGAGACGTCGACCGCGAACGTGTTTCTCGGCGATCACGGCGACGACGATGTGGTGCCTCTCGACCGCGTCAAGGTGCTGGAGCCGCAGTTCCGAAGGTTGCCCGCGCAAGGAATCCTATGTCGGCTGGAGGGCGCCGAGGAGCTAGCGGCCAGCGCAGCCGGCTCCGAACTCGTGCGGCGCCGGTTGCCCGGCGATACTCTCGTGGCTGCGCCGGGCCCGCGACCCGACCCGGCGGACATGTCCGTGCCGCTGGTGCTGTACGACACGTCCACGCCCCGCGATCTCAACTTGAACAACGAACTGGTCGCGGATTTCTGTACGGCCTCCGCGTTCACCATCACGCAAAATCCGTGCGAGGTGGAGGTTGCCTGCGTCACGGACGACGGCCGTGTATGGGTGTCGAGCGCAGAGGGAGCGGCCATAGTACGCGCGGCGCTGGCGCTGCTCACTAGCGGCCCGTACCGGCGCCCTCTGCCGGCTGCGCCCGCCGCGCCCCCGCCATCTGCGCAGCTGTACATGGTGCGCACGCTGTCAGGCGATTGGGTGCGCTGTACTATAATCAGCGGGCTCGACGGCGAGGGCACCGTTCGCACTCAACTGGTGGACAGCGGGCTCATCCTGCGCGCGCCGCTGTCGTCGCTCGTTCCGCTGGCGACGTTTTCGCCAGCGCTGAACGCGTTTCCGCACCAAGCGCTGCAAGTGCGTCTGGGGTCGGCTCGGCGCGCGGCCGCTGCGATGGTGGCGCGCCTGCGCGAGCTGCTGGTAGGTGCGAGCGTGCTGTGCCGTGCTCTGCCGTCGGATGCGTCCGCTACGTCGTCGCCGCCGCAAGACGTCGAGCTGTTCGTGCGCAGCGACCCCTACAACATGCTCTTCTCCGTCAACAATTCGATAAGCATGGAGTACGACTGCCTGAGTCTGTGAGTTATGCCACATAGTATTCTTTTTAACGCCCGACGCAAAAACGCACTGTTATAAGTTTAATGCGTGTGTATGTGTGTCTGATGTGGAATCGTAACTCCCAAATGGATTGACCGATTTTGATGCGTTTTTTTGTTGTTCGAAAGGTGAAGTTATTGTGATCATTGTTAGCTATTCATTCCACACACACACACAGATACACACATGCATATAGACACACAGGTCAAACTTATAACAGCCCTCTTTTGCGTGGGGCGTTAAAAATAAATGTAGATATTCAATAAGTGTATGTAAATAATCACAGAAAGAATAAAAGATAAAGAACTAAAGTGTGTGCGTGTGAGTGCAGAGGCAAAGGGAAGGAGCAGAAGGAGAAAGAGACGCAGGACCAAGTGGAGGCGTTGAATCGCAAGAAGGAGCGCATCTCGCGGATGCCGTCGAACGTAACCGCGGGCCGCGACACCAGCGTGCGCACTGGCCCGCCAGGCTCCCAACTGCCTCCGCCGGCGCTGCCTGGGCCCGGCAATTGCATCGACGTCTTCGTCGCGATGGCCGCCAACCCCTACAACTTTGTTGTGAGTTTCTACTAATTGTTGAATTGAACTGAATTGAAACTGTTGTTTTGACACTTACATTTTCATAGCTTTACTAGATTTCGTCCGCTTTAAAAAAGGAAAAATATCTGACAATTATCTCTGTGACGACAGTGGCGACCAATTTTTTTTTTCAGACGATCCCTCTGGACCTTTTTTTAGAATAAAAAGGATGAGTGATTAGGGTGGCTTGCCTTAACGCTCATTTCCAGGGTTCCCGCAGGGTTCGATTCCCGGCACGGCAGCTTACTTTGAGCTTACTTTCCAAAGTAAGCTCTGGTCTGTATAGTAGTCTGGAAGTAGTGGCAAGAAAATAGCATTTCGCAGACATTTAGGCAGCCCTTATTATGGCAGTAACCACCTCTTACAGAACAGCACCTATTCTACGAATAATATTCGTAGCACCTATTGTATGCTGACAGCATAATGCTGTTGTGTTTTGATGAGTGAGTAAGGGGTGCGAGAGCCCATATACCTATGTCCTATACCTTGCTAATCCGGACTAATCCAAATCCTTAATACTATTATGGTTAGCACCGTACTTGCGGCACCAGCCGAATTGCTTGTGCTATAAGCGACGGTAACCACTTACCATCAAGTGGACCGCCAGCCTATCTGTCAAGTTAAACATAATAAAAAAAAATTAAATTACTCTAAACAGATTGTTCTTCCATAGGTGCAACCGAATGCGACCAGACATATCCTGCAGAAGATGATGGCGTTGCTCCAAGTGGAGTGCCCCAAAGTGTCGCAACAGGAAGCGCCGACGAAACCTCAAATCGGTGAACTCTACACAGTTTACTACAACAAGGACGACTCCTGGTACAGGTGAGATATTTTCTATTTTAATCACACTTTCTACTTGATAAGCGCCAGTCCATTTTCGATATAGCGTAGCAGTATTGAAAATATATTTAATACAAAGTTAGGTGAGAAAATTCATTTGAAAGTGTCATTGACATTTATTATAATGTGAAAAATCTAAGCAATATATTTAGACTTGTGTAAATCCAAGTTTTGAAGTTATAAATTTGTTTACACAAAATCCCCAACTCAAATGAATAGAGTATATAGTGAGATGGACTAGTTTATAGTATTAAAATTTAGTTTAGTCTCTTAATAGTGTTTTGAATGGTGCAGGGTGACCGTCGCTGGGGTGGTGTCGCATGAAATGGTGACGGTGCAGTTCTGTGACTACGGGGATATATCGCTGTTCCCCAACTCGGCGCTAAGGCCTGTGCCCGAGACTGTCCCTTTGGCGACCTCCTTGGCACCCCAAGCCCTCAAGGCGCGGCTCTACGGTAAGTCCAATTCACTCGGTTATGTTTTTTTTATGTTAAGGTAGTCGGTACACAGACTGACGGTCCATTTGATGGTATGTGGCTATCGACGCCTTTAACGCAAGCAACTCCGTAAAGTGCTGCAAGTACGCTGCCGGTCATAGATTTTTATTTTATTGATTTTTGGGACACAAACAGAAATATAATAGAAACAAAAATATAGAAAAAAGACAAAAAAATATATAATAATATAAATTATAGTCTTTATAATAAAAAACAAACATCCTAAATTTATAATAATAGGATAATTAAATGACGCATGCCTAACGATTTTTTTACAGACGTGTCGCCGCTCCATCAAGACTGGACCGTGGAGGACTGCATTAGGTTCCAGGAGCTATGCGTGGAGAAACAGTTCGTGGGCTTTTGCAAGGACGTAAGCAAAGACCCTCTCGATCCCAACGAGCCTCAGCTCGTCCTCGACCTCGTCGACACCTCCACAGAGGAAGACATATTCCTCAACAAGCAGCTCGCCAATGAGGGCCGGGCTCGCCTCTCTTCTGATCTCGCACTTCAGTCTTAATCAGTGACGGCAACAGGTGGATCGTGCACTCAACACACATCCTATATGCACTGAAGCCTAAAGGTCAGCTCACACCGGGACACGTAAATTATTACTGCAAAAAAGGGTATACTGTTTAGTAAGTATCGAGTGAGTTAGTGAAATGTGTACCTTTTAGTTAGGCCCTTTACACATTAAGATACTTATAGGGCGCTTTTATTATTATGGACGGTAATCACCGTAACGGTAATATCGTTACCTCCCACGATAACGTGGAACATTTTTATAATTCCGTATCGCCGCTGTGAACGACACGATGTGTCGTTGGCAATCGTAAAAAAACAGTTCTGTAAACAATTGTGCCCTGTCACAGTAGAGGCGGACGAAGTAAGGAGTCATGTACGCCAGCGACACACGCACACACACACACACCTCGCCTTGTAGACATAAAACACATACTCAGTTTAGCGGCGGATAGCTTACGGGGATCGTTACGTGCGACGGTAACGACACGTTTTACTGTGCATGCCCACGACATGTCGTTACTGTCTACAGAATTATAAAATCGTTTCCATATAAATTCATACCAACTCGCTTCCCCTCGGATCGTGGCGGTAAAAAAAACCGTCGACGAAAACGATTTATCGTTACCGTCCATAATTATAAAAGCGGCCATTAGATTCGATACATCGGTAAAAAAATCGTTCAAAACTCAAGGTTCGTAAATAAAGCGACTGAAAATGAACCAAATTGTATCATTTCTAAATTACAAGACGCAATATTTTAATATCTTTATGTTTTTAATTATTTCGAAATGGTTCTAGTAAGAGGCAGTATTTTTCTTTTTTCTAAAAAGAAAACAACTGGTCTCATCTTTATATTAACATAAATATAAATTGCAAAGCCTTTCTCGCCCCTCAAGAATTACAAGAAAATAATAAAAACTAGAAAACGATAAAATGAAAATATATAAATACGTACATAACATTTTCAATTTAATGCTTAAATTCGCCGCCATATTGAAAATACATGTAGGAAACGCAACGTCGGGTATCGCAACGCAAGACTAGAATACTGATAGAGGTGTGCGATTCACCATACAAAATGTATGTGAGATACTCTTGAGGAGTCTCAACCTCGAAACTTGCGTAGGATACTAGTCGTCTTTGAGCAATAGGCGAAGGGTCTTAGTGGGGTAAATACGTTCCGGTATGAACTGACCCTAAGAGTGAAGGCATACTAGCGCATTCGAAGCATGAATCTAAAAATTTACATGGCAGTACCGAATGCGCATGATTTTTTCATCAAAATAGAAAGGTCTGCACTAAATTGTGAATTTGATAGGTTAATGGAAATTTTCAGATTGACTCTTTTTTTTTTTTTTATTATTTCCCCTCGGGGTTACCCCACCCCCACGGGCCTTATATTTCAATTTTACAACTTTATTCCTAAAACTGACATTTTTTTATTGTTAAGGGGGTTATTTTCTATTGTTAATAGTTCTGTCAATCTTTATTACTATCTATTGACATCCGCGCTATCAGATCGACTCTTCGATTCTGCGTTAGTATGCCTTGGCTCTAGGAACACAGCATATTTAAGTATATTGGTGTAAACTAGGCAACTTTGCTCGCGCATAGATTTGTTAACACTACGCAACTGATTCTAATCATTACTCTTAAGTGCTTATCATCACACCAGAGTACAGAATATATCTTAGATATATCTCTCTTTTATTGTGATATATATTCCTAATACGAGTATGGGCTGGCTTATCACTTTACAGTCCAAGATAGACTTGATGGGTGTAATTTTACTATTTATTATTTGTTGCTTTGAAACCCTTTCAATAACACTGCTTAAGGGCGCGTTCACGCAAACAGTGCAGTTTCAACCACATTTCAATCAATGTGAAAAAAAAGAAATAATATGTTACAAACTTTTGTTGACTATTTTTCTTCATCTGAATAATTGTAAATATTTGTAAAAGTATAGCGTTTATTATATTTGAATTTTCTTTATTTTTTTAATAAAATATGCTTAAGATTTTGGCTTGATATTTTGGATGGCAAATTTAGGATACATTTATTCAGTCAAATTAACATTGAATTAAGCTACTAAAAAGTATGTAATATCATTTAGGGCATTTTAAATATAACTCGAAATTTTTTATTTTTTTTATTTAGCCATAGTCCTTCAGACAATTGCTGTTTGCGCGTGCGTTCCCTATATATTAAGAAAAATGAGCTGGAATAATATTATCCAAGTGTTTGTTAAGTTTTTCTGTTATATGGGTGTTATAATGTAATCGTTTCTTACGGCTGTTTTTAAATAGTCAATAAAAATACTCTTTGTTATTGTTTAGGAAAGACTTATGGTACACCTAGCTGATAGAGGACTATGTTTGCTTGATTTTTTCAATCGTTCATTACCCAAACAAAAAAGACCTAAGTATAATGTGACATCCGTTTTTGACGAAATTTACTAAAGGAATGGATAATAATAATTATAATAAAAAAAAAGCCACACTTGTATAATTTAGAATTCAGTACTTGAAACTAACAATTAAATTTTAGCCCTTATCACTGAATTTATAATACAGATTGGTATTGGTGATAGAGTTAACAAATGTATATAAAAGTTTGATAGATTTTATTATTATATTTTAAATTGACTGGTCAGGACAAACCAGCTGTTAATTGGTCTATATAAAACCATCTTCTAGGGGTTCCCGTATAATAAAACGTTCACTGAATAAAAATATAAATAATTATGTTAACTCTATATGGAGTTAAATAATTAGGTTAATTTTATATGGAGTTAACATAATTATAACATTGATTGTGATTGATTAAATGAATTATATTCAAATTTGATTTATAAAATCCAGTAAACATAGGAAACTATTATACGCGCACCACTTGGATGCAGTCAGTGTAATGAGGTTTAATACTCAAGCTGCATGTTTTTTTAATAATTGATCCAAGCACTTCAAAAAACGTTTTTTATTAGTCAAATACGAATTTGTGTTAATCCATTCTCTATAATTAACCAAATCATATATATCGTCTACCTTGTGACACAGATGTGTGCTTGCAATTTATAAATGTATAGGTGGTTAAAATTTAAAGATCACAATAGTACCTAAATTAACGACGTTACTACAACTAGTTGGGTCTCAGTACTAATTCCTCATAGATGCAATTAAGTGGTGCGCTTACAGTAGATATACCCTAAGTCGAAACATTTATAAGACTTATAAATCGAAACATACCAATAAAAATGTTATGATAGGTTAAGGTTATTTTATTGCATTATATTCATTCATATGCCTGATATTGTTTTTTTTTTAATAATGACAGTCCACTTGATGATAGGTGGCTACCGTCGCCTATAACACAAGCAACGCCCACAGGTGCTGCAAGTACGATGCCGGCCATAGATAGAAGGATTAAGGATAAAGAAGGGATGGGGAAATGGGCTCTTGCATCCCTTACTCATTGGCCGAAACACAGCAGCACGTATGCTGTTATTTCAGGGTTAATGCCGCCAGAGGGCCTGCCCAACTGACTGCGAAACGCATTGTGCCCTACTATGTTGTCTTTGTCAAGGTCGATGGACCACCTTTTTTTTTTAAACATTAATTTTACTTTTGGCATGTTACATTTGTAATCTAATTACCTTTTTATACAATCATATTGTAACAATCACTAGCAGTGGTCAATTACAAGGAAATCCAAATATGCTGTCTATTTATTAAGTGTCGTAGTCTATGAACCTTTTCTTATTGCTGACAATTTATACTTATGCTTTGGTATAAGTATAAATTTATATCTAACAGCCCATCATTACTGTTATTAAATATAACACAAATATGTTATTATAACTTGTGAAAATAAAAATAAATATATTTCTCATTTCAATTTTTTATTGACAAATATATACAACATAAATTAAATAGGTTTTGTTATTTTCGGAGATCATCTGACGATATGCCATACTTCTTCTTCAATGTGTCTATTTCTTCCTCTTTCTTTTCAATATCCATACCCTTGAAAACTTTATGTGATCTGTAGTATAAAACTACGAGATATCTGTTGCATACATTAAAGCCTGATAAGTGATCACATGCATTTTTTGCATCAAATATATCTTCATACACAACAAATGCAGTACCTCGAGTTTCTGGCGTATTCCCACTGTAAAAAGAAAAAAAAAACATTCAAAAGTTATGTTAATCAATTGTGAGTAGAAAAACTATCAGTTACATACTCAAAACTATTTCTATAAGCTTGATGAAAGCGCTAACCAACGGACTCAGCAGCACTAAAGCTAATATTGTTCATAAAAACCTATGACCTGATAACTCAATTTCCTTTTTGACTACCAACTTTTTAACGAATCTTTAAATAAAATGATCAAACAAGCAGTAATATGTATGGCATACGGACCACCGATTACATATTCTCTCATCTTATCAACAGCCTACCTTCAGATCGTTTAACAGCATAATACTTAAAAATATTAGTTATTTTTGAAATTATATAATGGTGTAGATATTTCAATCATCAGCCTGTGTCTCCCCACTGGTCTTCTGTTGTTCGCATCCAGCAGCTTCCCCTTCGGGGGAAGGTGCTAGAAGCTTCTTCTCAGGTTGATTATTATTTTAATAATCAACTTAATTTTAAGTTAATAATATAATAACTGTTCTATGAATGAGTGTGGTTCAACATGCCACTTGGATGCGATGGGCACTACAGTTCTGCCAAGAGTGATTCAACTATATTACAAGAAGATTCATTTTATACTATAAGCTTTGTTATTAAGGTGGACTGAAGTAAATAGTTAAAATGAGAAAACAAAAAACTGTCAAATTATGACGATTTGACCGTGTTTTTACATGCCATGTTTTTTCTGAAATCTTAGTAAAAATAGAATGATGATGTGCTTCTTTGAAACCTATTGAATGAACATAGTGAGCAATACTTATTATTTGAATACTTACACTCTAATTTGTCTGATTGCTCCATATTTTCCGAATATATCATACATTTCTTCAGCTGATATTTTATATGGTAAATTTCTTACATACAAAACTCTATTTACTTCTGGCGGGAGTCTGACCTGAAATTCAATAAATGAAAACTTCAAGGCACTTATGAAATTACAAGAGAACACAGAAAAATAGGACTACGATTTTATAAAAAAGAAAAATGGTGAATTTTTAGTTGCTGATTTGTAGGTTATATATTTTTGATTACAATGTGATTAAGAAATAGTTTACAAAATTGTGTAAAATCAGTTTGATAACTATTCCAGGATAAAAAATATAATATAAAAGCATTAATTACTTACATTGGTACGCCTTTGAAGTGCTAGTGCCATTTTAACAAAAAGATAATCCAGGCAATATGTATGTAAAACTGTGAATTTCAAGTTAGCTATGAATTAGTAACTATTCACAAAAATCTTTGAAATAATAGCTGTTTATATAATAACTTTCGGCTGGTAATAAATGCGGTTTGTTGTAATCACTAAAGTTGCACTTGAGTTGATAAGTCTACGCCAGAGCCTACTATCTTAGAACACGATGTAGTGTAACAAAAAATCGTTCAAGATTCAATTAATAGATTGCAGCACTTTCAGCTTTATTAAATTAAGATAATTTAAGTTCGAGCATGATCAGGTAGATGTCGCTTTTTATGAATAATTTATAATTGCTATATAACGTATGATAAAACTTACCAATAAAATTGGTAAATTTTGGTAGAATAGTCATTACTTTCTTTTTCATAATGCGCCGGTCCAATTCTGTGCTGGAGTCGTTTTTTATTTATTTAAAATAAAAAACATCGTGTTGTTAACAATAATAACCTATTGTAATATTAAATTTTATACTTTCGATTACCTATTTTATATTTATGGTACCGTTTCGGTATTGTTTTATGCATGAAGCTATAGATAAAGATAGCTTCATGGTTTTGTCGTATTTGATTTAGAATACTTGTGTTTTAATCTAATATAGTGATTTTTTTTCCGTACATGCTGGGTATATATTATAGTTCTTGTACTAGCAACACTAACATGACTAACAAAATGTCTGTTTAAAGAACAGCGTACGCGTCGTTTTTCTTGTCCCAATTTTACTGCAATTTGCATATTTTTCCGTGTTTTGTGTTGGTTTTTCGTCCGTTGAGTTGAGTTCTGCTCCTCCGGTTTGGTTCGATAGTGTAGTGTAGTGATGGTGTAGTGCACAAATTGAGATAGAACTCTTATTATTTTTGTGGACATATCGGGCTCCGCTCCGACAAAAAAGTGTTTATTTAATCCTCGATTGGTACATATTCTTACGGCCGTATCTTGTACTATGGATATTAACTGAATATAGGATGTCTATGTGCTTTTTGTTCTGTTAATGTATTGGTATCCTGATGATATAGATGTGAAGAAGTTCAAAGAATAAACACCATAACAAAGAATCGCATTATTATTCCTAAAAGTAAGAAATAAATAAATTTTAAATTTTACTACTTGTTTCATTGCATTATTCCCATATTTGTTATAGGACAATTAATAAATAATGAAATAACTACCACCCTATTCTGTGACGCATACGTGTTAGTTCTGGACACAATATACAGATGGCGTCACAAAGCTGTTACCCGTTTAGACAGCCAAGATAAGTCTCTATTTCCGTATATATTATAAGTTACTCTATGGTCTACGCCAAGCCCTCAGGCCAAGCCAAACAAACAAAATGTAAAACACACAGAACAGACTGCACAGAGCAAATAATAAGGTTACCACAGATTATATGTTTATGTATGTTGGTTTTGTAGTATCTACTATTTAGTTTGTGGTTTTGTATTGGCTGTGGTTTTACCATAGTAATTGTCTATGGTCAATTCGATATACTCATGGATCTATTATAAAAGGATTTATTACTTGAATCTAAAAAGCGAGCCGAGCAGGATTTGTAGTAGATAAGCCGTGTGTCCCTTTCTAATAAGGTGACAATAAGATTTTTGTTATGTGAGACAAATTGTAAATTGACAATGTTGTAATATATTTGCATATAGTAGTAGTTTCTTACAAATATTTTTTTAAATTGAAATATGAATTAACCAACACTTTTAGGTACCAATTGTAATTTTCGCATTGTTCATTTTATTGCTTGTAATAGTTTTGCACCAATTGTACATAATCATATCCACTACATAACGCTACAAAGGGGATTGGGTAACTTTGTATTTTTTTTTTATTACAAAGGGAGGGCTGGCATCATTGCTACTTTCGAACTGATTTTTCAAATTATGCTACTTTTACGAGAGGCTGCAAAAGTTGAAAATGATGCCAACTTTACCCAAACCCCTTTATGGACATTTACCGTAATGTCACTTTAAAGGGATACCAGTAGAAAATAAAATAAAAAATAGTCCTGAAACTATAAATATTATCTTTTTGTAATTTAGGAATATATCACGAATTTTATGTAATTATGTATAAGTTGATTTAAAAAATATTAAAATAATTTTAGTACAATTCATTTACATAGTGTTTGATCTAAGATTTTTGAATCTGTTTTTAATGAAATACATTTTTGTAGTCTGGCAAGATGAAAGGGACACAAGGCCTCAGTTTGGCTATCTCTTTCTTCTCGGATTAGCCCCTGAGCAAGGCGCAATGAAAAATATACTTTAACTATTGGTAATACAGATCATTTTTTAAAAGCAATTTTTTTTGAAGTTAGTAATCCTGTTATATTCCTTGAATATGTTAAACGTCCTTGAATATACTAAATCTATGTTGATATACACCAATATACACGCATCAACACGCATAGATCCACAGATTACAATGTAACATAGATCTATGACACTACTGTTCCGTTTAGACACGACATACATAATGATTTTAATTAATCAATTTAATTTCACCTTGTAAGATTTTTACAATCTCCAAGGTAACTAGTAGGTAAAGTATATAAAATCTATACTTTACATGAACTCAAAAATTTATTACTCTTTAAGTGCATCCGCATTTCTACGCATTCTGATTACATAGGACCTCATAGGACCAATACTTAATGGATTATAATTATAACGGTCCGAATGGACCCAAAGGATATAAATAAGTACCTACAAAAGTTTCTGCAAAAAAAATTCGCAATAAATTGTTTTCCCTACCTAAACCTTGTATGAACTAATTGGAATATGGTTGCGCTTGTGGCCAACTAGGATCGAGGATAAAGAAAATAACTACTTTAGGTAATTCTCTCTCTTTATTATAATGTAAGGTAGTTCTACTACAATGAGCATCTTAAATTAAGGTCTTCTTAGTTATTCTTGAATTTATGCAATTAAAAGATTTATAAATGATCATCAGTAACAGAAAAGTTGCGCGTAAATTGTTTCCGTAATAATATTATGCATACACATAAGAGAAGAAGCAGCACCACAGAGACTCCACATAAGGCGAACACACCACCTCGTAACCGGCTTTCATCTAAAAAAGTACAACCGGCTCACTTAGGGATTAAAAAACTTCGTTGCGAAGATACCTTTCTTCTGTCAGGGTCGGCAGTGCATTTCCATCCTCTTCTTAGGTACCTACTATTGCTTGCGTTCTAGGCGAAGGTAGATCTAACATGAAGTTGACTGTCAACTTGCCGACCTCCCTTTGTCGTAAAAAGTCATTAGCATATTAGCAAAAGGTAACTTTTGTTTTGTATTGCATCAAAACAAAGTGAGACGTGTCTCGATCCTTATAAAAGCTATCACAATGGTTAAGTTAAGTTATGTAAGTTGAGCGGATATTATAGCATTCCTCTAAACTCTAAACTTATGTACCTACCTTTTTCAAGTTTGAAATGTTCGCTCCGTTCGGAAGATGATAATAACATATTTGAAAGTTCTTGAAGATATTGCAACCAAAAAGCTATTGCTCTTGTACCACGTGCATTCGAATCAACGGTATTTTTGTCACGTATTTCATACACATTCGCGTCGCCTGCTCTATAACTTTTCCATTCGTTATCTTTATCCGGTGACCTAAAACACTTTTTTAGTTTTTTTTATTACATCGAACACATAATTATGCAGGAAGGAGAATTACTCAAAACTTACCCAGTTTTAATAAAATTTGTGATATACTGTCTAAAATAGGACGACGTTCTCTGCTCGTCTGTATTAGAAGGACGACGGGCCACGTGTAACATTAAGGCATCGCCTAATAGTGCAACCAAATCCGACCCTCGTACAGCACCTATAAAGAGATGTATATTTTTTAAGATTCAGACTTTACGAGTTTTAACGCGCAGGCATTTTTTCTATTGATTAACACCTGAAAAGTTAAACTGTCTTCCGTATAGATCGACGCCTGGTTGAGAGTAACGGTACACATATAAACTGTTGACGCGACTAGCCAATCGAGCTGCAGCTAAGGCGATCCCTGTGTCCCATTTGGCAGAGGTCTGTGCACGCGCTAGAGCTTCAACGGCTTTCACAACTTCATCTTCATTATTGTTCTTCAACTCCCCTCTCCAAAACTCCCACAGCACTGCTTTAATGAGCTGCAATTGTGAGAATTACCTATTAATCTCTCTCTATATAAAAATTACGTGTCACTAATATATAAGTCAATGCGTGTCACGTTGTTTGACGCCAATGAACTCCTAAACTACTGAACAGATTTTGATAAAACTTCGTAACTATGTGTAATTTAGTCCAACTTAAAAGATAGGATAGTTTTTATTTTGAACCCGGGCGAAGCCGGAGGGGTTTAGCTAGGCATGTAGATATAGGGCAAGCTATATAGATATATAGCAACAAATTTAATTGTAAAAATATATTTGGTATTGATTTGACAGTAGTTACAGACAGACAGTACAGACAGGTTTCTACAGGTTAATGTACCACTGGTCAGTTTCCTTAATTTCACTAATTCACCAGTTTAATTCACGTTTGGTCTAGTGGCCGGTAACCCTAGCTGTTTACCAAGGTTCGAATCCCGCTAGGGGCAAATGTTTGTGTGTTGGCATTTGCCTTTGTGCCTGAGTCATGGATGTTTTGTATTTATAATATGTATGTATTTACAAAAAGTATTGTATGGAGTATATCAACTGTCTGGTATCCATAATATCCACAATAGCCAGCATATAGGTACTTAATTGTTATAGAATCTAGATTATGCTCAAATATACCGTTACAATTGCCTGAACGGACACCAATGAATTTCTAAAATTAAAAAAATCAAAAGTAAGTATTAATTTCAAACCGTTGGCAGTGCTTCTGATTGATTCAATGAGAACATTTGCAAAATGTCCGGTATAGCTTTTGTGCTCGCAAATTCCGATACGTATGATGAATTTTGCTTCATCAACTGTTGGTAGTGTTCGTCATCTGAAAGATACGGGGTTAATTTGTAGTACTTAGGTATCTTTTTTTATTGTTATTTTAAAAAATCAATCATTTTTTTTCATTTCAACTGCTAACCTAAATATTAGGTGTAGGTATGCATTTAGGTAATTCGAAAACTCAGCATTTATTAAGTGCCTACTAAGTAAACATGTTACCATTGTAATTTATAACTTCAAGGTCGACAGATCCCAAAAGCAGGTCAAGTTGCATGACAGGCCGTTTCACCGCTGATAGAGCAACCGGCAATGACGTCGGTAAGTATTGTTCCGAAATTGGCAAGAAATCATCAGATACTGGTTGCAAATTCGTACTCCAATTGAAATACTAAAAAAAGTTCAATAATTCTAGAATTTAGGCGTAGCGCGCGGGCATGAAAATTCCTTTAGTGGTTTATAGCTGTAACCACATTTATACGTAATTTATAATAAGTATTAAGTATAGGTATTAATGATTTAAAAATAATTACCGTGTAAAGGGACAATATATCTTTTAACGGACGTGCTTGCATACAACTCAAAACCTCTTGATCTAGATTTTTATTGCAACCCAAGGCTTGGGCGAATTCGCGTGACATTTTTTCAATATCGCTGGCATTCAGGGCCCTTCGTTCATCTATCGCCTTCCATATGTCTAAGGGAGACATGACAATTGCCCTCTGAAATAAACCTGGAATACAAATAGATTGTTTTTAAAAATGTCTTATTGGTAATGCCTAAACCTTTTACTTATCTAGGTATAGGTATAAATAAAAAAATCATTTGCCACATAGGTAATATGACGGAGTATAACGAGAACGGCATGACTGATTTTGAAGATTCTTTTGTTGTTGTGTTCGTATTGTAGGTTTAAAATATTATTTTCGCTAAATTCACGGGAAAACTCTCAAATTTGAATAGTATTTTAATATGAAATTGACATGGCTACGACTGTCAGGTTTTTTTTCAAGTTAAGATAGTCAATAGGCTGACGTCCCACTTGATTGTAAGTATAGGTGGCTTACGTCGTCTATAACACATACCATCATAGTAAGTGAATAAGTAAGTATACTTAATTACTTCTTACTTATTCAGCGAAACACAACAGTCATGTCTGATCAGCTAGTTTAGAATTAAAATTAAAAATTACCAACTGATCGAGGCGATGAGATGTGATGTAAAACGCTGTCGGCGCCTGCCGAATGTCCTAAAAGAGTAATGCTTGTGGGATCACCACCGAAAGCTCCAATATTTTCGCGAATCCACAGAAGAGCCATATACTGATCGAGCAGGCCGAGGTTCCCACGCGACGTGGGAGATCTCAGCGTGAAAAAACCAAGCATATGAATACGGTACATGACAGTGACCACCACAACGCCCTCTGCTGCCAACTCTTGGCACAGCAAGGTGGCTCCCGCACGTAACCACGATTCACTGTATAGTATTACCAGTACCGGAAGAGAGCTACCCTCACGATGCTACCTAAAAAAAATTTGCTATAATAATTAAGCAGTTTTATTCTGAATTATAGCTCAGTTAGCGCGACTTCGTCCGCGTTGAAAAGTAAAAAAAATGTATTGGCAATAATTTATTCAATCTCCTTCGAGAACAGTAGGTACCTACGTTTTTTCTGAACATACTTATCTCCTTTTCTTTATCCCTGAAAATATGTAGGAAAAATTTCATTATGATCGGTTGTGTTTTTTAAGGCGTGAAAACACACAGTCAGGGTTACACTTTCACATTTATAATATTAACATAGTAGGGAAGTGAGCATTTTAATTACCTACATAATAATATATAGATATTATTTTTATAAATATTTTAAAACATCTAACCGGTGGCGTCCATATGTTGAGATAAAGACAATCTTCACTGAAATATTCTCCGGTGTCGACATCTCCTTCTTGCGGGCAATGTCGAGGCATTCGATGAGCGAAAAATGTACGTCTCCATCCTGGATGCCGAACAGGAGCCTACAATTTTTTTTAAATGACTTATTAGTCAGTTAAATTGAGTACTTAGTTGTAATTTAGTAGATATATAGCAATACGGATTCTTACTGAAAATCTGTGTTGTCCTGTTGGTGATGACGCATAGGGAATGCCGAAAAATATTTGCACTGGCGTTAGAGAATTTCTAGTAAATAACTTTATCTGAAATGCCAAGTTACCTTAAACACAGAATTATGTACTTAATAAAAATAACAACTAGTATCTCTTAGTTAGTACGATTCAAAATAATTTACTGATACAAAATTACATTTTTAACATTTCACTTACCCCAACTATCCTCCCTTGTTGTAAATTTACCACAGGATCTTGTGCCATTGCGCATGTATAAACAAAAAAACACCAAATATACGATTTGTACATCATATTGTTGTAAGTATAAGTATTTTTACAAATCCAATTTTATTTTTTATTAACAAAAACACCTTTTTTTACAGTATGAATATTAAACAACGTTTGTGTTATCTGCATGTCCACACCCGTAATGACTCTGATGTTTTTACCATACCATACCATCACAATATATAGGTAGATGGTCGTTGGACACAATAAAAATTAGATGGTACACAATGATTACGCTCTAGTCCATGACGAGAGCGGCGTATCGGTGTACCTAACATTATTGTTCTAATTTCACCAACGATTCCCATTGTGACAATTTTACGGTGATGTCATAATATACTTACGCAAAAAAAAACCATGAATTACACTTAAGTATAATATTCAAATAAATAATGAGGTAAGTAGGTAAGTAGGAATATATTAAGACTCCTCTAAGGGGCCTTTATCTAATTAACTCGGGGCTTGTAAGAAATAATAATAAAATTATTGTAAAAATTACTTTACTCTTTTAAATTTGCAATACTAGGTATTAAACCAAAAACAATATAAAAGTTTCGGCCGTCAGACTTTGACGCCGCTATTAGAAATATCAAACTTCTTCAAAAACATTTTGTAGTAGTTATGAAAGGGCTGGTTGTTAGCGAAGCCAATAGTCGCCAACATTAATCCGTAGCCGAGGAGTATAGAAAATAACTTGTTTCTAGAGAACCACTGTCGGAAACCGCCCGCTGAAATTAACAATAATTTATCTATGTACTTACCTAAGTATAATTTGGAGACTCAAGTCCTCTAAAAATCTCAATCCGTCCGTATCCACATCCGCGGTTGTTGAAAATTCTACATCCGCAAATTCCGTAACAACCTTATTGCTGATTAATTTTAAAAGTGCTACCTACCTAAGTCCTATATTTCTTGTATAGATGTTTTAAGAACTAAAAATGTTAATGACTGGTAAATTACGATAAAATGGGATGAATATGAATATGACGAATGTCTAATGGTAGGGGAAGCCAACGAGACAACGCAAAGAATGTAAACAAACTTTCAAGGGTTGTTAAGAGTCTGGTCCCTGGGGGTGGACCGGAGTCATTGCCCCGGCAGAGCCCGGTTCATCCCTATCATGGGCAAGGAGGCACCGGGGAGTTTTAGTGGCGTATTCCCAGTGCCACATGCTCAAGTGCTGTGGGCAACCCCCACATATCTTTATCGCCTAGCCAGCGATAGGGAATCTGTAAGCGGATTACTCCTCGTTAAAAAAAAGGCTTGTCAAGAGTCAAGGTGGCTTCCTATACCATGAAACAGATAGCGCCAGCAGCTTCGTGTGAGGGAAATGGACAGAGAGCAGTTTGTTTACATTGTTTGCGTCGTCTTCTTGGCTTTACTGTACCTGACATCCGTTTTATTTAGTATGTACTTAAAAATAAAGAGGTACGTACCGTTTTGATTTGCATTATACGTTGGAAATCTCATCAATGTTTGCTGTTTTGCATAGACCAACAAATACCGCACCCTGACCAAGTCACAATTAGACAAAATATAATGCGACATATTACCATTGCCTCCCTGTTCTTCAATTCTTTTCCTTTCATCTTCATGTACACCATCTCCTATTAAACAAATGCATTAAAATAGCCAAATAGGTATTGTTTTATTTATCCACGGGAAAAAACGAATTAAATTTTAAAAGAACATGTAGTTTTTAATGCAAACCAGAAAACGCGGTCAAATGAGCGCTCATTTGGGAAAATATTTTCCTATACCTTAATTCCTAATCCCTTAGATATCCTAACTGAGGTCTCCTTAAATAATAAAAATAAATGTAACTGAATAACTCAGATATGCCTACATTAAATATAATTAGCTGTTTCTTTACAAGTTTAGGGCCATGTTACGACACGAGACAGCATAATTTAATTTAAATAAAATATATAGCAGCGCAGTTTATGTACGATCGCGTTTTCTGGTCTGTTCCGTACTCTGAGACTAACACTTACCCTCATTAGAGACAGGCATTTGATAGTTAATACCTTCGGGAGCATCGATTACTTCACACAACGCAACGCAGGACAAATGACCGCCTATACAACTTGCACCCCATCCAAATCCAGCATGACTGTACAGCAGACTCACCCTCAACTCCGGTGTTAAGTACACCCCGTTACCAAGCGAAGTATTCTGTATAAAATTATACTTATTCCTTATTCTCGCATTAGAGAGCTGGCTGTACAAACTGTATAAATATATATTACTAGCTCGTGCCCGCGACTTCGTCCGCGTTCAAAATGTTATATAGCCTTCCTCGATAAACTAATTGACTATCCAACACAAAAAGAATTTTTCAATTCGAACAAGTACCTACTTAGTTAGTTCCTGACAACGCGTTCAACCAAACAAACTCTTCGGCTTTATAATATTAGTAAGTAAAAGTAATAGATGTAAAATAAAAAGGAAAGTGTAAATCTTTCTAATTTATTGCTAATAAAGCACTGCGATTCATAACTCTAACATCGAAATCGAGTTTTTGAGTACGCTTCAAAAACTCGAGAACGGGTAGACAGATTTTGATTCGGTTTTCACATAATATGAAAAGAGGGATGAACGGGGAATTTAATTATATAACGTTAATTAATAGCTTAATGGACTATTTATTAAGCTTTTAATGGTTTTATTTAACCCTACCAAACTATATAAGGTTGGCGATACACCTGTGGAGTTGCCAGATAATTTTTTTTTTCGAATTAATTTGTTTTCCAAAGATGTTATTAGTTAAGCACCTACCTTATTTAGATGTTGCTGAAGACCAAATATTAATGTTGTGTAAAACTTTTCTAAGCGATTGCCGTGATATGCGTAGATTGTGCGGTGATTTTTTGCCAACTCTTGCCATTTCGATTCCGCTGTCGAGTTTAACGGGCTTGTAACTTGAAAAATGTATTGTGGTTTTGGAGAGGGCAGAGTGGATGGTACGTTGGCTAAAATGCTTTCGTGCTGAAAAAATACTTTCGTGCTATAAAATAATTAGAAGCAAAAAATAATGAGGAGGTATGAATCTTTCGTATGGAAAAAAATGTAACTAACATTTTCCTTAGAAAGGAACGTCCCTTCTAAGGAAAATGTTAATTAGAAAATAAATGTTTTTTTTTTCTATGAAACCTTCTAAAGTAGCCAGATATGTTACATTGTTTTAATAAAATTATCCAAAAGGCACGTAAAAATTAAATTTAAAAATCTCCTCAAGTACAAATGCTCAAATAGAATTTTTTTTACGGTAAAAACTTACAGCATCCGGAGGCACAGACTTTAAGCCCGATTCCTTTACTCTCACAAGCACGTAAAACAGTAAATCTATTATATGACTGATATTAATCAAGTTATCCATTTTCTCCAATTGTTGCAAGACTAAATCCAAAGCAGGCACATCCGTTACTACGCTCAGCTAAAATAAACAAATATACATTTTTAGGTAGGCTTATTGGCTTATTTTCTAAAAAGGCCAAGTAGGTATAGTTGGGGTAAAGTCAGCACGCCCATACATTGCCTTCTTCGGATGTACTATTAAAGTTATTACATAATTTAACGTAGGTATATGAGCTAACTGACAGTGCGGATCATTTCTAATGTATAATTATGATAGTTATTACTAATTCGTCTATGTTTTTTATCCCGTCCTTTATAAAAGCTGGTGGAAATGGTCTCAGACAAGTTTCGTATCTAAAACTGAATGCAGCAGCTACAAACAAACTCCATTTTATATCAGCGGCCTTGAAATCTTTTTCCAATACCAATCTGAAATATGGAAGCACAATTCAAAATTTTAACAACTAGAATTACGTTATATTATATTTTACAAATTTGCAAGTCGTATAAAGGTTGGTACTTTTTTAAAATACAGACGTGGTAGTTATTTACCTTAAGTGGACAGCCTTTTTTTCCAAGGTATCAAGTTTTGCTTGATTATTATTGTCCGAGGTTTCAGATAGGGATGTATAGTTACAATTCGTAGCAGAGTCGGATAATACTTCTGGTTCGCCATCCATGTCTTTTTTAAAACTTCCTGCAGGTACTTAGGTAGGTAAAAATAGAAATTATTAATTTATAACATAATTTTGGTTTCTAATTTAATGATATTTTTATTTGTAAAATATAAATGTGTCAAAATAATATAAGGGTTTAACGAAAAAAAAAACGTTCACGTAACCAAATAGGTTTAAGTAGGTATATACTGTAAACCCCTGATTTAGATGAATAATTTAAAATTGTGGATTGTGGATAATAGTAGGGTAGGTAAAAGATAAGAGATAAGGAGAGGAGGGAATGGGTTATTCAATTATTCATCCCTTACATTACAGCATATATTTTATGATGTTTTATCTAAGTATTTATTTTTTATTGTTTTTTAGATTATCACAATGTATTCAATCATTCAATGGTACTATAGTAAGTACTAAAGTTTTAAATATTCCTATGAATTTTATTGGTTGCAGACTTAGATTAATGGTTGGTCTCGCTGCGCTCGACTAGATACTGCGCTATCTAAAAACAATAGCTCCGTGAATGCGGCAACTTTTTATTGTAGTGTGTGTAAAACATCGTCACTTTGTATCACTTTTTACATAGTGAGAATATAGCTAGGTAATATAAGGAATGATAATGATAATAAGGATATAGGTATATAAGGAAAAACACGAATATTTATTATTAATGAACCGTTTTGATGGTCCTTTATTATTTTATTCTCTATTTATGCCGTTGCAATGACGTAATAAATTCTGGTAGTATCTGTATTTGATCTATGTGCAGTTTTTTGGTCTCTGACATTTTCAATGTTTGAAATTTTGGTAACTAAATGTTTTGTAACCAAGCAACAAAAAGCAGTAAAAAATTCAATACTCCCGTAGACAACGTAGCTAAACAAGTTCCATAGATTATACCATAGACTAGTATAGAACATTTAGAGCAAAGTAAATTAAAAATGGCGCTTATGTTGAGTTGAAGAGTACAACTAAACATACGTTGCGTCTTTTATGTTTACTTTTTGTGTTTTAAATAATAATATTTTACAGTGATACAGGTTATATAAATTATAAACCGATGTCTAATGAAGACTAATGAGTTTACTGACTGATGTCTGCCATAGCTTCCACTATCCCCGGTTGGTGTTCATAAATTTTAATGTATTCAATCATCTTTTTTTCTATCTAGTTTTTATTTGTTTAAACATGACAGTGCTAAAGTGTTTATGTTATTAATTATATGCATGGGAAGTAGCAATTAGCATCACAAAATCACTGACGTTGACTATTACCATAGCATTGAGTTGTCTTGACTGCACGATCGAAACAAGTGTTTCACTGTCAATCTAACAATGAAAATAAATTGTTTAATTTTATTCGTTACTTAAAACAGTAAAACGGTTAATAAGTGTTATTTATCTAATAGTTAAATTATTTATCAAACATTTGAGTAATAAGTACTAAATTGTTGCACATAATGAATAATATGCTGACCTAAGTATTATTTATAATTATTTAGGACAAGCATAATTTGTTGTAGTCATCGGATAATTCTCAGAATTATTATGTAAGTAGGTCTTTCACGGTATTTTGAAAACATTTTCTTAGAAATTATGTTTACGCTCTAAAAACTGCACCTCTATTAACTTTTAAAGTAGGTCAAACATTTTTATTAAGAGTTAAGAAATAGTTTCCCCAATTATTAATTCTTGTTATATTTAGCAGACTGATTTTAATTTTTTATACTTTAACAGTACAATATGATTTTTGTAGGGGCTGATCCAGCTAAGGATATACAAAAACGTCGTGCGGGCAGTATTGGGTAAGATTCATTCTCTTTAAGGATCACTTAACCTTCAGTGACTATTAAAATTGTTTTTCAGTTACTCAGCAATTCATAATATGCATGTATATCTAGTTGTAATTTGTGATTTTTTGTATCAGTCTCATAAATTAATGAAGTGATTTAAAAAATAATAAAGAAAATAAAATCTAACCAATTGATATATTTTAAACTATATTTGAGTGTTATGAAGTAAACATGTGGAGATTTTTCTAAATTTGTTATTAATAGTTCTCAAATGACTTTAGATCTTGTTCACACACTGTTGATTGATTATTGTAAAACAAACTGGCAATATGAATATCTACTTACCCAAAATCCATTTTCAATAATTTGGCTTTGAAATAAAAGTAACATTATCAGTTTTTTTTCTCAGGTCCGATGAAGACGACGCAAGTGGTGGAAAATACACAAGGATGGAGGAGGACAATATTCAAGATAAAGAACGTTTTGCGAGGTATTTATTTTAATTTTATTTGGTTTACCACAAAACAAATAAAGTTCTAATACATTACTTTACAGTTCTGTTTATTTTGATAAATATTTTTTTACAATATTATTTGCCACAGTACAATAGAAACCCAGATTAGAAGTCTTCGTTTATAACGACACATCAATTACAACCTAATTGGGATGTCATTGCAGAATCCCTATAATGGATTGATATTGCTTAAAATAACTATCCAACAATATGTTTAATACAAACAATTTTTTTTGATACACAAAATTTTGGTGAAGGTCGCTATAACTGATTTTCACCATTTGGTAATAATTATTACCACATTCAATGAGAATAATAATTTTCTTTTAGCACAAGTGAGGAAAAAATGATTCAAATAATCTGACTCTAAAATCATGATAATAACACAAAATCTCAATAGCTACTAAACGAAAAAAAACTATTGACAATCTTGAGAAAAAGCTATATAGATTTTAGTTAAATGTACCATATTGTTTCAACTCAACAAGTAAAACTTGCCTATGACCATAATCTAACATTAAAGAGTGTCTGTCCAGTTGTTGTGTTTAATACAATACATCTTATATTAATGAATTCCAATGCTACATGGGTACTGTTAACTATACTTTATAACAAATTTTAGTAAATACACCTTCATGATTTAAAAAAAGTAATTGTTGCCAGACTCAAAAATAAAACTTGAAGAATCTGATAAAATCAATCAGATCTCATACACAGTTGCAGTTGTGCACCTACCAAGTAAAGTCTATGTATGCGCCTTTGATATAGTTCTTCATTGAATCTCGAATCCCTGGTTCATTAGGTTCTCTTTAATTTCTAAATTAGATTGATTCTAATTTAAAGTAATTTTAATTACAAACATTTTATCTACCTTTTATTTTATAAGATGAATATGTTTATGCTATCATTAGATTTTTTTTTTCAAGCTTATATATCATTTAATTTTAGTTTCTTTTGATGTGATTGATAAGGCATCATGGCACATAGTCGTTAGTCAAAAATTCAAAATTTGGATTGTGATAATTTCAAAATTTATCACAATCCAAATTTTGCTAAACTTTTACTACACTGAGTTAACATCATACAGAGACATGCTATTAAGACATTGCAACTATTTTAGTGAAAGTGTATTTTAATCTAATCTATAAGTTTAGAAGAAAATTCATCGTATTTTAGACGCGATTAAAACAATGAAAGGATCTAAAATCTAATCTAAAAGATGACGTAATTTTAAAACAATTTAAGATGCGTTTCACGATAAAGTGTCTTAAAACCACGCAATATAATAAAATTTCTATTAGAACAGTGGTAACCTTGCCAGCTAAGGTAATTTTTATTTGTTTGCTAATTTATAGGTAACTTACCATCGCATTTGTTTGTACTTCTTACCTAAGTTATAAGGTAACTTATTACGATACTCAAGATGTCGATGTTCTTGACCTTTTAATTGTTTTATAGGCTCCTACTGTGCCCGATGTAAACGACCACATTCATCTCATAAGAACGCCATTGTTACGATGGCGTGTGATGATTGAAAACGTGTCTTATCACGCAATTCGCGCACCTTTCCTTCGCGAAAAATATCAATAATGATATTGCTTATTAATTTTGCATAAGTTTACTTAATATTACTAAAATTATCAATTTCTAATATATTAGTATTGTACACGCATAAAACAACAACCTAATGCTATAAGTTCGAATTTAATTTATAAAATTAATGCAGTCTTAAAATTAGATTCTATGAATTAGACTCTATGAAAGAGTCGATAAAGTTTATTTTTTTAAATTTATTTCAATTTAAATTTTATTTAAAATAGCTCGCCAGCTAGCTAGTCGAAATTTTAAATTGGAACCAAATTAGCTGATAATATGTATATTCGTATTGTAACTGCATTAGTGAATCTCAATACTAATTAAGTACTAGAATTATTTTGAAATAAAAATAAAAAAGCTTTTACCCTACCATAACGTAATTTCTATTACTAACATCGATTTATAATTACATGCATAATCTATATATCTATGTATTTATAAAAGAAAGTCGTGTTAGTTACACTTTTTATAACTCGAATATACTGGACGCAATTTTAAGATCTTTAATTTGTTGAATTTGTCTTCGCATCGAAATATTTTACGAAAAAAAATAATGAATAAAATTCATTTTCACGAAGGCTAGCTATGCATGAATTCAATATTATGCAATTACTATAAAATTTGATTGTAGCCGAGAGAATCATTGTGAAATCGAACGCCGCCGTAGAAACAAGATGACGGCGTACATCACGGAACTGTCCGACATGGTTCCCACGTGCTCTGCTCTGGCGCGCAAACCGGACAAGCTCACCATACTGCGTATGGCTGTTGCGCACATGAAAGCTTTGAGAGGTAATCACATTTTTACATAAATACATCTTTAAAATTCGCCTATTCCACTTAGCCCTACCAGTAGGATAGGTGATTTTTTTCTATTTGCTTCCACAGTAGAAGGCAAATCAGAGAAGAAATGATAACAAAATCGGAGGATACAGTTTGATATTGATCTAAAATTTATTTACTAAATTGAGAACTTCTGTAAAGAAACAATAAAATTTGAAAATTTCAAATCTATCATTTAATGAAATTATTTATTACTATATCAGCTCCTTCTATTGGAATTTGTGTGTTACAGAATTATTTATTAAAATTTAAATTATTATTTAAATAAATAAACCAAAATTAAATGCATTAAATATGATAATCACAAAAATGTTATTTTCAAAGTAATTTGTGAATCATTTCAGATGCTAGGTATCAAATAGCATTTAATAGGTTGTGATTGTGAACCTTCTGTCTAAGTATAAAATAGTTAGATCATTTAAGATTCCACGTATATTTTTTTTAATTTACAGGCACGGGTAATACATCCACGGACGGCACATACAAGCCTTCCTTTTTAACTGACCAAGAACTGAAGCATTTAATCTTGGAAGCTGCCGACGGTTTCTTATTTGTTGTCAGTTGCGATAACGGACGTATTATTTATGTCAGCGACAGCATAGCACCAGTTCTCAACTATTCACAGGTATATTCTCACACCTATTAAATAATATTGTATTGCATAATGTTGAATTTTAATTTTCAAATAATTTCTCATTATATTTTAGGGTGAATGGTATTCATCGTGTTTATACGATCAAGTACATCCGGACGATGTTGAAAAGGTACGGGAACAATTGAGCACTCAAGAACCACAGAACACCGGCCGCATTCTGGACCTCAAAACGGGAACTGTCAAAAAGGAGGGCCACCAGTGTAAGTTTCACATCTATACCTACATATAATAAAATCGTGAACGAGCCGTGTCTGTCCATTAAATTTTTTTTTCATAAAAACAGTTTGTACTTGTACACGTTGCACTTATGTTACCGAGGTCAAAAAAATAGTAGTTTTTAAAAAAATATCTGTTTGGAAATCTGTGTATGTAATTAAAACCAATCTCTTTTCAAAAGGCTATTATAAAATCTCTGATTATTTAAGCGACAATGAAGTCTGGATTTAAGCGATTCGGAGCTCTGACTATGTTTATAGTATTGTATTTTATATGTACTTTGAGTTTATTTATAATTAATTTAAAGGATTGTATTTTTTTCGGGGTTTACTCTCAGGATCGTCATCATCTTGGCTTTTTTTCCTAAACCCTAGTAAATTTAAATTTATGATGACGGTCACAAGAGTTTCTTGAAGAGATTATAAATAAATATTTTTATTTTGTTATGTTGATTTGGTTGGTTGCATAGTTCACGAAACTACCGTAAAAAAATGCAACTTCAGCGCCACACCCCAATGCTACCACAGCGCCTCATAATATGTAATGGTGACCAGACGAAGGAAGCGCTCCTAACACTGTTTGAGAGTTTGTTGAGTAATGTTGGTGTGTGTGTGTGCCAGCGTCGATGCGACAGGTGATGGGGTCGCGGCGCGGCTTCATCTGCCGCATGCGGGTGGGCGGGGGCGGAGGAGGGGGCGAGGGGGCTCACTTGGGCCGACTGCGCGCTCGCAACTCGCTCGGGCCCTCGCACGACGGACACAACTACGCCGTCGTCCACTGCACCGGCTACATCAAGAACTGGCCGCCCACAGGTATCTTCGTCACATTCGCGGACACAAGTGTAATAGGACTAACAAATAGACTAATAGGACTACACACTCAAAAAAGTTACTTCCAGATTAAATGCACTCTATACGCTCATAATGGTGATATATCTAAAATAAAAAAGAACCTAATTTCAGCAACGCCTTCTCAGTAAATCAATAGTTTGTTTAATGTTTCTTTTTACTAATGAAAGTTGAATTCCAAGTCTGGATATATATCTAAATTGTTAATGTCTATTTTCATTCATAGACAATTTTAAATAACTTTGTCTTAAACAAAATAAAATAATAAATTGTAATAATCATTTACAATATTTTTACCGTAAATTGGCGAACGTTAAACCAATTTGTAATTTTCGTTTTGTTACCTTGCCAATTCTCATTACGATAAATCACCATTTTGAACTTAAAAGTTCACTCATTGTACGAACTTATCTATGAAATCTATTCCATAACTTATCTAAAACGGCTCCTACACAACAACTAGAATACACATTTGAATTTATTTGCCAGATATGAGTAAATTGATCGCGTTTTTATAATTTTCTCTGAATGGAAACAGTAATGAAAAGATTAGTAGGGTGTTGCTCAACGAGGAGCATAGTTATATGTTTGTGGGATATCAGACTTGTTCCCAGGGATGCAGATGGAGCGGCCAGTGGAAGATGAGCTGCACGCTTCACACTGTTGTTTAGTGGCCATCGGAAGACTACAGGTATACTTTTGTCTATACTGTCTTTTGTGTACTGTACACGCGACAGCTTTTGGAATCCATTACCTCACATTGCCTTTTTTTGGATATTCAATTCTTCAAATAACGGAAGTTTTAAGGTAGAGAGGTAGTCTCTCGCTCTATTATTAATTAAGGGTTGCCGGACTATTGCAATGTTCAGATGTATAATAAATAAAATAAAGCATTTCATAAAAATATATAATTAACTTTTAACAGTGACATATTAGGAGAGGAAAGTACCAGATTAGTGAGACTCTACCATTGTAGATAAGGTGACTGCAAAAAAAAAACAATCCCGCCTTTGAAAGTAAAGTAAGTGATAAGGTTGTGGTGGGTGATAGGTGACGTCGACGCCGAACGCGACGGAGGGCGGGTCGTGCGGCGGCGGAGCGGAGTTCGTGTCACGGCACTCGGTGGACGGGCGCTTCACGTTCGCGGACCAGCGCGCGGCGCAAGTGCTCGGCTACGCGCCCGCCGATCTGCTCGGCAAGCTCTGCTACGAGTTCTACCACCCTGAGGACCAGCAGCACATGCGCGACAACTTCGACCAAGGTACGCACTAATGCCAAGCCAACCATAGTAGGATTATGACATAGAGTAATGGACTAAGCGTTCCCTATCGCTTGTGATTGAGTTAGTGAGTGAAAACTTTGTTTTATTCATACCAAATTGAGCTTACACTTTCACCGGAGAAATTGTGTCATGTGATGAAGCTAATTTTTTTTTTTGTTACAGTGTTGAAGTTGAAGGGTCAGATCATTTCACTCATGTACCGGTTTCGGACGAAAAACAGGGAATTTGTGTGGTTAAGAACGTCCGCGTTTGCCTTCCTCAACCCGTACAACGACGACGTTGAATATATCGTGTGCACAAATACATTAGCCAAGTGAGTATATTTGTGAATATATACTACGAGAAATGTATTGGTTTTGAAATGGTAATGGAATGTTGTCTCGTTGGTCAGTCGGTCGCTAGGCAGCGCTAGCGCAGAGCCACCCGCCGAGGAGAACTACGACTATCACTTACGACACCGCGACGTGTATCAGGCACCCGCTCCCACCATTCACCAGCAGCCACACCATCCACCAACAGGTACTTTTTGTCCTAACGTATGTAGTGCCAATTGCACTTGTATTTTTGCCAATAAGTGCAAAAAGGTATTGACAAACTACACTAGCATTGTTATGTTATGATTTCAGGCGCAGGCACCCGGTCGCCGAGTGAGACGGGAGTGGGAGTGGGGGCGGTGGCGGCGGCGGGGGCTGGGTACGCGCCGCACTACGCGCCAGACTACTCACCGCATCGCCCGCCCAACACGCCCCCGCACACAACATGGACTACCCTCAGACCTGTTAGTATAGTTTTTTGTTAAAAAGTACATTTTTTTTTTATATAATATTTGACGTTCGAAATCTATATTATGTAATACGTACAGTCGAGTCAGTAATAACTCGAAAACGGCTGGACCGATATTCACGATTTTTGTTAAATTTCTCCGTCCCGAATAGCGGAATAATTAAAAGATCTGAGTATTTAGGAAAAAAAAATACGAATAAAATTAATTTTGTATGACACGGGTTTTATACTGCGGCGTCATATATGCCAATAATTCACGTGAGGGTGTCGTCAGTGCTAACGAAGGATATATTGTGTAGAGCGGAGCGGCGAGCGGCGAGAGCTACGCGTACAGCGCGGGCGGCGGAGCAACGGGCGGTGCGACGGCGGACGGCAGCCCCGCGCGTTCCCCTCCCGCCCCCGCGCCCGCCTATCTGCCGCCGGCACACTACCACCACAACCACCATCCCACCCATCCCGCGCATCCCACGCATCCCGCGCACCCCACGCATCCCACACATCCCACACACCCCTCGCACGGTATGTACTACTCAATCTCTATTTCTTCTCTGTTTTTCACTTGAATCAAACTCTTTTTTATCGTTTCGAATACTCATTATTTTTATATTAAGTTAGGTATATATAATTATCAAATTATTATTGATTACTAGATTTTATCGTTGATTATTTAACTAAGCGATAATGAAATCTGGATTAAAACGATCGGAGCTTTTACCATGTATAGAATACTACGGATTTGTTCAACGAGGAAGGTTTGTTTATAATGTTTGAATATTTGTCGTAGCGATGTGGACGTGGGGAGGCGGAGGAGGCGCGGCGGGGAGCGGGACGGGGGCGGAGGGAGGCCACGCCCCCCACGAATTGTCAGATATGCTGCAGATCCTGGACCAGGGCGGCGCCGCCACCTTCGAGGACCTCAACATCAACATGTTCAACTCAAGCTTCGAATGAACCATCTCAGTGTCAGTGCTATTATGTACTTTGTACATTGTGAACGAAATGCGGCTAAAAGGTGAACGCTCGTTTCGATAAGGTTGTTTTAAGCGTTAGCTAAGTAAGTTACATTTTATATATTATATAGCTTAAGAAGTATTATTTGATATTTTTAAGCATTACACTTAGTGATAAGTGATTTATTCGAAAAAAGATAAAATTGAACCACTAAACTGGTTTGTTAAAGTGGCACTTTTTTTACTCTGAATTTTGTTTGAACTACATAAAACGTAAGAAAATTTTAGTGTTTAACACTAAACTCATATTTAAAGACCACATAGTAATATAATCCTTTTTTTTCTCTAGTACATTTGTACAAAATAGTTGGCTGACTGACTGCCCCAATTATAATTTATTGAAAATGGAATGATTCAGTGCAGGGTTGTCGCGGATATCCGAATCCGTAAATACGGGACTTACTCTTCGATTTAGACATTGCAATAATCAATGTGAATATGAAGCTAGTTCTAAATCTGGCAGATTTTCTATTTACTTACATTTATTAAAATAATAAATTTCAACCATTTATATCTGATTTAAAAAGTAAAATCTATTAAAAAAAAACTTAAGATCCGCATTCACGGATATGATCCCTTAGAATTCTACATCCGCAACAACCCTGGTTCAGTGTCAGGAGCATTTCAGCTATTGTTAATTCGCAACAGAATTAAATATTTATGTTGTTTTTTTTTTATATAAAACAGTAGCTAAATGAAACATATTTGTTACCAATAAAATGGACAGTTTTTCACCAAAGTATACTCAATTGCCCATTTACCAAAATATAAATTCTCTGTAATTGCAGAGTGATCGTTTTCACGTTATTTTTATGTATATCCTTCTTATTTAATTTTTATATATTATTTTTATGGCATAATATAGTCTTCCTTGCAACCTTTATTGATATGAACATTATATAAAAAAATATTCCAAGAATTTTATATATTTTAGGTTTTGTATGCAAAACAGCTTTACCATTTTTCCAAAAGACATTTTGATAAGTTTGAAAGTAGTTGCAGATTTTCGTCGTGTTCAGTATTCAATCTAGAAAATTTCATTTTCCAAATAAGAACGTATAATAAGGAAATTTATTTCATATTCAAGAACATTACCTATAACATAAATTTTCATTTATTTGTGTTCAAAATGGGTATTCTTTTTATTATTGATAATGTCTTTTTGTTTTATTATTTCGTCGGCTGTTCATGTTTAATTGCGATAAGTGCTATATATGGATGAAATAAAGATGTGAAATATTTAACAAGAAGATCAAGAGGATGTCCCTCTGTGATTTCTCAGGCCTTGTAGTCTATTATAGATAAGTGCTTAGATTTTATTTTTCTCCAAACACCTTATTATGCCGATGGTCATCGCTGAACTTTAAGATGGACTATAAGGTCTAATAAGATTTTCACCGGTTAGCCGCAAGCGCTATTCCTTAAAATTTCTATTTTGTATTTTCCGTTCTGATATTTTAAATATATTTTTTACCTTTTAATTATAATTTTGAAAAAAAAAAGAATATTTTTACTTGTAATTAAATTTATAAATGAATTTTTTTTAATAAATATTAATGAAATGTAATAATTGTTTTCCTATTTTACATCCTTTTTACATTGTTTGAAATTTATATAACTTGACCTTAATTATATTATATGAAAACTTAAAACTACCTAATACTCGTACATGGCAAAGCAATATATTTTTTAATACCTACAAACGTTTTATATTTTGTATTATTAACTAAGTATCCTTGAATTTTTTTCTATAAGGTTATAAATTACTATCCCGGTAACAACTTTGGATACTTGGATGATTTGCTAGTTTTCCCACCAATATACAGAATATACTTGTCCGGCCGGCACTTGCAATCGCCAGTGTAGGCTGGCTCTTTGTATAAACTTTTTATACTATTGATAGAATATACCCTTAAAATTTAAGCCTTGTGCGAGGTATTAATACACATGCAGATATTAGGTATTCATTCTTTTTAAAATTATCAAAAAATGTTTTATTTTTTATTTCACCTTTTTCTCAGTCTCTTTTTATTTTCATGACCCTGTTTAAACTTGATTATGTAATCTAATGTATAAAATTCTCGTGTCGCAATGTTTGTTGCCAAACTCCTCAGAAACGGCTGGACCGATTTTGATGAAATTTTGTGTGCTTATCGGGTAGGTCTGAGAATCGGCCAACATCTATTTTTCATACCCCTAAATGTTAAGGGTCCACCCCAATTTTTTTTTATTTTTTGACAAAACAACGTTCACGGGGTCAGCTAGTAATAAATATAAAATTATTTATTTACACATATATACATTTATTATTTATATCACTTTTTTATATAATAACTTTTAGTTTTATGACTAAATCAGACAATCAGTATAAAAGCTAAATCAGTATTTTCTGACAGGGCGACTGAATTATTTGGTTCAACGGTATCTGATACCTGCATTACACTATCTGAGGTCCAATCATAATCAATTGCAGTTTCATTTTTTCCTTTTGATTTTTGTAAATATTTGATTTTTTTAGATTTTGATTTTTGCGATTGTTGTGCAAATTTAGTTAGCTTCGAATTGAAAATATTTACACCACCTAAAATATAAGCAATATGCAATTTCAAAAAATTTATAACAGATGTTGGTAATCTTACTTTCTTACTCAAGTTCATTTTCAAATCTTTAAAGTCTGTTTCTACGTAAGAAGAGGTAGGTCGTAGCATAGTCTCAGGTGTACATACATTTGACCAAAGTGGAAAATCTTTTATATTTTCAACAAGATGACCGTACAATTCTGGAACGTAGTGAGTATTCAGCTTTGTACCAGTAAACATTATTGTATTAGTTTTTTGACATATCTTATCAATCCATGATAACAGAGCGACTGACCACCCCTTGTTGTCAATAGCTTCTTGTGATGATTCCTCAAAAGCCAACGTTTTATCAGGGTCCACTTTGAGAGAATCAATAGAAGTAAGATCTAGGTCCCGCTGAGCAATTAGTTTTTCTAATTTTTTCTTAGCTTCTCTCGGAGTAATTATACGGTTGTCTATTACTATTATTGAATCTTTGAACTCTGTGTTGCACACTATTAATATCAATGTGAAAATTTCCTCTAATGAAGATAAAGTCTGACAATCTATCATTAATGCAACACAATATAAAAAAAAAGACTTGACAATTTTATGCAGGACAGACTGAAAACATTTCCATTTGCTGACAGTATGAAGGAAGTGAGCTGTATCCAATCGTATGAAAGTACGTGGTTGTAAACCACTGTGGGTAGTTAAACTTTCGAAAACAAAGTTGATGTATTCTTTCAAATTTTTACGATTAAATGCAGTTGACATTGCATTTAATAGAGCTCGGGATCCATCAGAGACTGCTTGTCGTGGTAGAGTCACTTTGTTCGCCCATTCAGAAAGCCAAAAAGAAATAAAGTTTGCACTGTGCTTCTCTGATAACATTTGATACACAGGTACGGTTGTACCATCAAAATTAATAACAATCTGATACAAAAAAATGTCACCAGATTCAGTTAGTTTCCTTACTAAGCCACCAGTCGCGTCGATGTTTATTGATGAATATTGCTTATGAATACGCACATATTCTGCGTAAGTGTGTAATTGCGTAGGAGTCATATAGAACACAAAAAACGGTGTATCACCTACCCATGAAATAGAATTCATGTATTGTGGATCCTGATTCATATTACGTATAGTTAATACCGTATCTCCTCGATCATCAGGAGTTATCTCAAGCTCTTTGTCTAAAGCTTCTTTCTTAGCTAGGTGAAGTGTATTCAAGTCGTATAAAAAAGGTGATCCAGTATCTCCAGGTTTTAAAATATTCTTTGCTTCTTCTTTTCTCCAGCCTAAAACACCAGAACGTAGAACTTTTTGTTGAACTTCCTTTCGTTTGTGACCATTGAGAGGACGCTTCACATCAGCATGCTTAGAATAACGTGTATCCCGACATTTCATGGTAATAACGACAGGTCCTTCATCTGAAGGAGGATTTTTTATGATACCACGAACAGGATTAAGACAAGAGGGATCTCTACAACGTCCATTCAAAATTGCATAGGTATTACCGCTCTTATTAATTTTCCCTCGTTTGAATACGAAAGCACATTTGAGACGGTACTGTTCCCAAAAAGCAAAAGAAATGATATTTGTCCACACGCGAGGTTCAAAACCGTAATACTTGCGGCCTTTGTATACAAATGGTTTATCTCGTTTCATTGAATTCCATTGCTCGCGGGAAATCGTCACGTGGAAGTCTTCAAACTTATTATCATTGTCATCTCCATCAGATAAGTCATGTGAGACATCTTCTTCTTCAATACTTTCATCACGTGTATTGTATAAATCACAAGTGTTATTAAAATGATCAACACTATCTGTTGAGGTATTCAAAATCGGCGAAATATTTTCTTTTTTAGCTATGGAAATTCCACATTTTTCTTGAGCAATGGTCAAAATTTTTCTTCTGTTTTGACAGATATTTATTCGAACAGCCGGAACCTTCCACAATCCTTTTAAGTCTTCTGAAATATATTTCCATACTGGTGAACTGTGTTCTGGCAATACATCTGTACTGAAGTATGATATATATTTAATAATGGCATTTACTGCCAAATCAACCGGTACTGCCGACACAGCTGGCATTGTGATAATACTCTCAACAGGATGTTCTGAAAAAATGATAAAAAATCGTAAGTAACTTGGTAGTTAATATTTGTATACTGACGGTAATATATGTAATCTATATATATAATTGTTTATAATTAAAGGTCAATTACTTTCATAAAATATTTTTATAACAAACAAAGGTGTTAATGTAGAGTTTTAAATGTTAGTTGTTAATAAAAACAATGAATACTTTTATTGCTAACTATTTTGCACTGAAGTGAACTACCGAAAACTTTTAACGAGACTTGTGAATCAAAAAAGTGTTGTTTCTCGAATATCTATTAACATATGCTAGGTCAGCGAGCACATAGATAAAGATGCATTCTCACATGTTTGTATATTTATTCTCACGTGTATGTTCATTCAGGTATATATATTGCACTTGTCTGTTTACGAAATTCATAAGTAAAATTGTAAGTAAATAAACGAATTGGGTATGTATGTGGTTTGTTTGATTTTTAAGCAAGTGTTTACAGTTTAATCTTCAACCACAGAGTAATATTGTTTCCAGTGAAATGAGCCACAGAGTAATATTGTTTCCAGTATAAATTGGGCTAGGTTAGGTTCAATAATGTTTATGAAAATAAATGCGAGCGGAGTTATACTGTTTGTCGATACGACTGTGCACTGAATTAGGTTAGTATTTGTACTGGAAACAAATAGGGCTCGTGGAACAATATTATTCTGTGGCTATAATGAGTGTTCTCTGTGTGTATTTATAAAATGGTTACATGCGCAAACTAAATAGTAGATACTAACGTATCAGACGGAAATCTGCAGTACAAATGCGCTGGACATGAGCTCGAGTACTTTAATTTCACCTGATTGGTCATAGCAAAATAGAACATTTGACTTCCCCGCCCCTCTCAGCCTCTCACCCCTTTGTTTTTTTACGGGCTATTAGTCCTTGAATTTATTTTTAAGTAAGGAAATATCATCACAATTAAAACATAGTAAATAATTAAAATAATGCGTACATATTTATTTTTTATGATATAGACAAACATAACAAGGACTTAATATACGACTTAAATAGAAACTAGAATAGAAATAAATAGAACAATAACGCCCGTACTAACAAAGTGTGCGATAAACTCAACAGATTACACTATAACACTGCACATCCACTGAGTCCTGTCACGAACTTGTATTTTCTGGCACACAGCACTTATAATATATACTTAATATAATAAATGTATCCAAAGATTGTTATTAATAAATTAGTAGATATATAAAAAGGCGGAAATTAATCGACGCAACAATATAAACAATGACCTTACAAAACAAAATGGCTTCCTCTCAGTACAGATCGCTATAAGGCAATCAAGGCCATGAGGGGAGGTGAAATGTCATGTTCTATTTTGCTATTACCACAGGCTATAAAATTCCTATGTCTAGTGAATTTTCCTTGAAGATTACCAGCCGTGCATACAACCCAAATACAACCACAAACAAAACAAATACCACAATCCACATTCACTTTGGTACTCATTGGTATTCAACATAGAATAAAACCAACACGTGAACACCTTTCGCCACAGATCATAAAGTTATACCTCTCGCTTACACGCTTATTAAAGAGTATAGAGTACATACTATATTCCTTGCACAACACGATACACACACAATCATGTGCATGTGAATTATTGCGAATTGCGAATGAATTGTGAAATAAACAGCTCAATAATCTTACTATAATATCAATTAATATTGTAGTAATTCTAAAATGTATTGTAAAAAGTGCGATGCTTTAGGCACTGTCGTTTTGAGACAAAAAGATGCCTATTGTAATAATTGTTTTATAGTTAATATAAATCATAAATTTCGCGCTTGCATAGGAAAAAACAGAATATTCTCTTCTCAGGTAAATGTTTTAATATGCTTATCAGGGGGATCAGGATCTACAGTTTTATTGGATTTGGTTTACAATGCTGTATCATTGGAAAACCATAAGAAATTAAGGATTAACCCAATAATCTTACATTTAATAGGTGAGAACTTGTAACCTTTATTAGCTATTATTATGTATGAAACTTTTATTAATTAAATTATTTTACATTGCATAATATGTTGCAGACGGTGATAATGACGTAAATTCTTACAACACAGCAAATACTATTATGACACAATGCAGAAAATATAATTTGAATTTATATGTGGGGCATTTATCAGATTATATGCAAGATAATAAGAAAATACTCGTAGAGAATCATATAGTGGAAGTTGCAGACGATGCCAATATAACATTCCAAAAAATGTTGTCTACAATGTCTCCAACTACAAAATTAGATTTTATTTTAAAAGTGAAACGTAATTTATTTATCAGTTATGCAAAACAATTGGGATGTAAAATTGTCTTCACTGCTGAAACAACAACCACTCTTGCTATTAATTTACTATCAAACCTAACAATTGGTCGTGGAGCACAAGTTGATTGTGACATTGTAAGTGTTCAAATTTTCTTGAACCATTTACACTGAGATATAATACTTTCCAGTTTCTGTCCCCACACACCTTTCCGCACCCTCGCTGCGCCTTCTAATCATATGTCATTCGTTATGCTTAAAATTGTCTTAAAAGGCATATCTTACTGTTTGAAGTCCTTTCACGGAAACATATATTTTATTAATATACAAAAATACTAATTTCAAAATAGCTGTGTAAAAATAATTGATAAATAGCTTTTCCTTCAGTTGGTCCTATGAACCACAGTCAAACCTAACATCTTTGCATAATTTGTATCTTAGATTATTTTACAATCCCTCTGGCCAGTTTTTCAAATTCTGTTACCTTGCTCATGTTTAGCCACACAGTCTTTTTATCTTTATTATAAACATTCATTTGTAATTTTGTGTTCCTTTTCAGGGATTTTCAGATACCCGATCGAATGATGTAAGAATACTAAGGCCCATGAAAGACATAAGTGCAGAAGAGCTGTGTTACTATGTTGAAATAAAAAATTTGCTACCCGCTAGTGTAGACAAAAGGGTCCATAGTTGTAGTCTACAATCAGTTATCAAAGACTTTGTTACCAACTTGCAAGAGAACTTTCAAGCTACCATATCAACAGTTTGCAAGACAGCAGATAAACTTGGTGGTAATAATGAGTTAAAAGAACACGGTACCAAGTGTTTGATATGTGAGGTATGGTTATGCCTTTCTCCATTAGTGTCAGCTCACACAGTTCGTTTTAAAAGTAGGAATGCCATATAGAGCTTGTTTGCTGTGCAGAAGGATATGTAGTATTCTTCTGTATACCTTTTAGTCTAGTGGATTTGTACTATATTGGTAAAAAATAAATAAAATCACGTAAATCTGTCCAAAATCAATTATTTAGCTATCTCTAACTTTTGCCCTACCTAGAATAAAATCATAATGGGGTTAACCATTATATATTTCTTAAATTTTCAGAGTGAACTCATCACAAAAGAATCAGGGATGTCAGCACTCGAAGCAACAAATATTTCAAGAGCCACTTCATTCGGAAAGTCACATTTTAATTCTTTATGTGAAAATATCAGTTCAGATAGTAACATGGAAAAGCAAACTATGTTTCCATTCATGAATAATCATCTTTGCTATGGCTGCAGTAAAAACTACACTGAAATGAACGAGTCGATACCAGAGCACATTCAAAAGAAATTAACTTAAATTCATTGTAATTAATTTTTAATGTAATAATAAATATTAAGACATACTACAAATATTGTTTAAATTAAATGTTTCTAAGTATGCTTAAAATTGTTAGGTGTTCACAAATTTCCTTCACAAATATGATTTCATTGCAGTTTGTAATTAAGATGTTTTTGTTACTAAAAAACATATGTTTCTAAAGTAATAAAAATGATCATGAGTTACAATAATAAGAAAAAAAAATGGAAATAATTGAAAACATTTTCAGGCAAAAGTTAGTATTGTTTATTGAAATTTTTAGTGTAACAACTTCTAGTTATCACAAAATAAATTAAAGATAAGGGGTTGGCTCAATTTAGTGTAACGAGTTTTTTCCTACACTCAAATATACCCTCTTAATAAATTCATACATAAGAACCGCTAAAGTAAATTACTAAGAATATTAATTTATACTAATCAAAATAATATTTAACGTGACACTGTCGAATCATCATATTACTGGTTTACTTTTTAAATACACGAAAGAAAACAATTTTAATGTGTATTAAAATTTTGTATTTAAGTATATCACACATATCTACATTTTATTTCTAGTACATAAATACAAAATTTTAAAAACGCTAACGGAAAGCTGCTAACCAGTAGGAGTTGCAAGTATTGTTATTAATATTACATATAATATTATACAAGTAATTACAAGATCGATACCATAGGTTAATAAATGCAAAAGATCAACTGCAAAGAAACTAGTGACCAGTTATTCCTTCTCTCATTCACCGAGCTCTCGTGTAAAAAAAAGGATAATCTAATACCCACCATTAAATATTTTTAAAAGTAACAAACAACAATAATTATGCATTTTTTATGTTTTATAATCACTTCAATTGTTTAACACGTTTCGGCGGTTTTGCACAGAGATAAAACGTATTTATTAAAATCAATAAAGGAAATTTACTAGTATTAAACACTAAAATCAATATTGTCCTTGTGTATTACATTTGTCTTTACCAAAAATTGGGAAATACTATAGAAAATTGTCTCCATAGTCTGCAGTGGGACCATCACAGACGGGCTCAGCAGCCTGCCTTCGTTTGCTGTTACTCTTATTAAGTGTCTCTTCTGTTTTCTTCTTCAAATATATATTTAATACATATTCAATGCTTATACTGATCTCTGCTACAACTATTCCGTAGCATTTATTGGTCCTTGCAGTGCATTGGGTGTTGGAGAATTGGACGACACCATTCGACCCTGATCCTTCACAATTGGATCTGTAAACAACAAAATACACTTAGCCTCCTGACTCACATTCATATTTGCCACTTTTTGGCAACCATAAGTTATAAACAATATAAAAAAACCTTTTAATATTTTATTATTATTAAATAGTACTATAGGTAATTAAGTAGATCTGACCAGAGACAGAATCAAAGAAAACACATAGTATGATAAAGCGGAATGGTTGAAAATAAGTAGATTGATAAGTTACTTACAGAAGTAGGGATGGTCCATTGCCTCCCGAGCAGTGTAGCGCTCGTAGTGATCATAGCGCAGAAGGCGATCCAAGAAGTCTAAAGCTTCAGGCGAAACCAAGTGTTGGTTCTCAGAGTGCACAAATCTCTCCCATCGTTTACGAGAATGTCTGAATTCAAAAATTTGAAGAGATTAATACACAGTAAAAATTTCATTCGCTGAAATGAAACAAAATATTCCATAAGAAAACTCGAAATTACTTTCTGAACGAAAACCCTACATTTTATACTACCATAATAACGAATCTGTAGACATCATAAAATACTCATCGATAAAAAATAATAATAATTGTAATGAACACACCTTCCAAGTATATCATGAAACCGTGGATCCAATTCTATATGGTATTTATCCAAATATTCAAAAAGCTCTTCGGTGCCCAATACTTTGGCAATACGCACAAGTTGGTCGTAATTGTCATGGCCATGGAAGAAAGGCTCTTTACGAAAAATCATTGACGCCAACATGCACCCTAGTGACCACATGTCCAAAGAGTAGTCATACATTTGATAGTCCACAAGTAGTTCTGGACCCTAAAAACAAAAAAATCACAAGGGTCAATATTATTCATCATTCAGAACTCTAAAATTCATGGTAAATATTCTCTGCACAAGCATTTAAGGATCTCGAAAATATTTCTCATGTGCTATTCTAAATATCTACAAAGATTTCTTATGTACCATACTAATATTCAATAAAACCACCTAGACATCCCTTTTAATGTTTATTAAAATTTAGTAGTGGCAGTGCCCTGCATTTCAGTCATTTGGGAAGCCTAGAAAATAGAGAGGCCACCACCATTAAATAACAGCATGTGTGCTGTTATTTACTTGAGCAGGTATGGGGTATCCTTTCCTAGGGCTTTAGTCAAAGTAACATTTTCAAAAACGATGACAAAGTTCAAAAGAATAAAATGTATGGGATGTATCACGTGATTAAGCGACGGCATACATTTTATGGGACAGTACCCACCTACCAACGAGTGGACCATCACTATCTTTGTCGACCTTAACTGAAAAAAACATTAGAAAGCACTAAAAAGTTCTTTTTTTACATCATATTATAATTATCTGGGTCGGAAGCCATTGAATAAATAAATACCCCTTTGCAAGCAAGGGGTGTGGCATGAGTAGAGTTAGTATTTTTGCTCAGTCAAGATTTTCCCCCCTGAAATTTTGGTCATTCTATTGACACCATCTGCTGAGAATGATCAGTTTTAGATATCACATTTTCTGTAGAAATGTGCTGGGAACACATTGTAAAAATATCATAATACTGATTGCATGCATATTACCTTAAAATATCTAGAAGCAACGCGAACATTATACTCTTGCCCCGGATGGTAAAACTCGGCTAACCCCCAGTCGATGAGACGTAACTTTCTGTTATCGTGGTCAATCATCACATTATGAGGCTTCACATCTCTATGCATGATGCCCATACTATGGCAATAGTCTAATGCCTTTAACAGCTCGTACAAGTAATATCTGAAAATTTTCAACAATTGTTACACATGTTTACACAGAAATTTAGAGTAATTTTCATACTTATATTGATATTACTACCTTATATCGTAGTCTGACAGAGTTTGATATAATTGCTTAAAGTCAGTATTGTTGACATGTTCGAAAATGAGTGCTGGAGTACGGGATACAGGATCTTTGACAACAGCTTGTAAAGTAATTATATTTGTGCCACCTCTTAAATTTTCTAAAATTTTTATTTCCCGTTTTATCTTCTTCTTTTTGACAGGCTGAAACAAAATATTGAACGTATAAATAGAAAGTTGTTTTTTTTTACCTTAACAGTTTTTATTATAGAAACAAGACAATGTACATAGAGTAGAACCTCAATAAGCAGAAATACACCCTGCGAGTTCTAACTCACCTAGCGTTCAGATTACAATATGTTAAAATAACATAAAATAGGCAGGTTTTATATACTTAGAGACCAAGAAAAAGCTTTTATCTCTTTTTATTTACAACACATTTCACTGTAGGAATCGTATGTCTAACCATGAGTACCTGTGTGGAGAGAAGTATTTGGCAGTTTGGATTATAGCAACATTTGGATTAGCCAGAGTACCATTATCGACATATCGCTCTACTGTATTAACATAGTACTAATAATACAAAGATTTATATTAGGGTTTTATGAATTATCTATACAATATACATTTAATTTAAAAAAATATCAAATCCATTTACAGTGCACTAATTCCATCAACTTGGTACTCATATTAGAACTAATATTACATACAGTGAAAATATGTCAGACCTTTTTTTATTGGAGATAAAAAAAATTCCTCCAAGGGAAGTCGTTATATCTGGTTCTACTGCACGTTAAACGTTGAGTTAATTTTAATTTTGAATAGTTTGAGAAAAATATATAATGGGAACATTTAAGTCTTCAAATGTGATCACCATGGATGACATAATTTAATTTAGACCCTATGCATATTTGAAGGTTAAAATGTGAAAACAATGTTACACAATACTACAAATTTCAGTTAATTTTTTTATCAATGAGATTCAAGGTTTCAAATATACAAAAATGACTATTATACTATAAATGCTCTTTATGATTAGAAAACCTAATTAATAGAACATGAAAATACTTCAATGACTCATATGTAAAATACCCATAACGAGCCATAGAATATGTAGTGATTGCTATTATTATTGTTTTGTAAAACAAAACCTATGTTTTATAATTAGTATACCTATGTACATCACAGTGCATTTGCAATATGTACCTAATAGTTTTATTTCAATATGTGTGAAGCAATTAGATTTAGACTGCACTTATAAAAAATTGGACAGGCTTACCTTCAATATTTTTACTACACACTTCTCATTATTTGTGATATTTATTGCCTCAAATACTTCACTGTATTTTCCACGGCCAAGTTTGCGAACTAGCTGGTAATCGTCCTGATTGCCCCAATCAACCACATAGCTCTCATAGTCCCAGTACTCTCGAAGCTTTTGTGAGTTCACATCGGCGTACACCCGAGCTCTACTAGGTACTGCCATCGTACTATACCTTTGCCAACCTAAGGTTTTGTCGACAATACTCTTTCCGGAAATCGCATATGTCTTGAGTAATGATACTGTAAAGAAAATTTTGCAAACGTCACTTCCAGAAAATCACTTTGAAACACATCGTTAACTGATTTAACGTGAACATTAAACTTGTCACTCCGATTCAATAGAAGTTTAGATTACGAGTCACGGTTTTAATTAGGTATTGGCGATATATAACCTAAAAGCAGCATCCACCTCAATAATGTCTTTTACATTTAAAATATATACACTAAACGTAAAAATTGTTATTTTCACGGTAAAATTTAATATCTATTCCTAGAAACATGAAATGTAAGTGTTCGCGGAAATTAGTGACACAAAATAAAATTTGAAAGTGTCTAGGAAAGAAAAACGCACGCCATTACTCGTCAAATGATCGAATTGTAGTAAGCAAGCAAATTGACCATACCTAACACATTACAGCGATATAATCCAATTTTCTAAGATAAAAAGTTTCGTTAACATTAGATTTGTTAAAAACTAATAATAAATATGAATTTTTAGCAATTAATTTACACTTTTGTTACGACTGAACCGGCTCAAATCCAGTAAAATCCAAGATGGACGCCCATCTAGCATCTATCTACCTCTATGCTACGAACTACGCTACGATACGATACGAAACCTCCCGCTCCCGCCACTACATGGCCATAAATATGTATGTACCATGTTACCCACAGATGTCACTATTTTTAAAGAAATTCAACGATATAGAATTTCAATTCAATTTGAAGAAACATTGATAAAACAATTTATTATTATAATAAAAGAAAAAGCAAATATTATTATTGATTTAGCATCCACCTTTTATAACTACTTACTGTAAGATATGATTTGTATTAAAGAATAATTTTTATTTGCTACTTATTTCTTTTAATTTATTCTGTGATGTGATGTGTTTTGAAAATGCCAAACGAAAGTATAGGTTTTTTTTTTTGCAATAAAATGGAGTTAATTAAAAATTAAAATATGTAATGGTTCCTCGTTTTTGTTATCCGTAGTCTATGGAGAATAGAGGCCAACGCAGCACTAAACACTGTGAACGAGTATAGACAAACGCCATAGACACACTACACAACACCATAAATAAATAACAAAGAACAAAGTTAGGCGGCATTTAAATTTAAAATGAGGACTAATATTAATAAAAAAAGACCAATAAATAGCTGGCAGTTTATTTTACCTAGACAATTGTGTAGGTACCCCAATTTCAAATTTGAATTGAATTTTTCGAATATTCATCCAATAAACAGCCATTTAACAAATGTTAGAGCTAGACATTGCCAAGAGAATGCTTTCAATTATTTCGTCGTTTTTTTAATAGTGATTGTTAACTAAACTTTTTTTCTAACATTATACAAATTCTTCTTACTTAAGGGTTATAACTAAAAACATACCTCTTGAACAAAACAAATACCTAGCTAACGAAATTTAATCTTAATTTGTAACATTAAAATTCGTCAATTTTTATACCATGGTAAAGCTAAAGCCATGGTATTTATTTTTTGGTTAATGTAAAAAATAGATACATAAAACTCATACAAAACCAAACTTCAGAGGTGTTCCTAGGTGTACGAATGTTTCTTAGCAAGTTCTACAACAGCACTACTTTTGGTTACTACGGCAAAATTTATTTGCTTCAATTCCATCAATGGAACTATGTAAAGGTACCATGGTTATCAAAAGTGCTGAATATGGTGTTCAGATTAGCTGCTCCATTTATGACAACCAAATAAAATGTTGGCCACATTTTGTTAGTTGAACTTTAAATTATTTACTTACTTTACTCCCAATTATACTTATATAGTCTTTGCTTACTTGTATGAACATATTAATTGCAGATTAAATAATACTTACGTACATAGATAAATGATTGGTCTCGCTGCACTCGACTAGATACCGCCGTCGTACTTGTAAAATGCGGCATAAAATAGTACGCCGAATTCGGCGTACCCGAGCCAGTCACACTGCAAACTGTCTGTGATGTGTACGTGCCGAATATTTTATAAAATTTTAGGCATAATAAAATACTAGTTTGAATAGTGGAACTGTGTAAAAATATAATAAAACTGGGTAAAAAGATACGATTTTTTTACTCACAATACAATAAAAAGTTGCCACATTTTCGGAGCTATTGCTTTTGTATAGCGCTCTATCTAGTCGAGAGCAGCGAGACCAATCAAATATCATTGACTCACGTAGTTGTGTAGATACTAAAATTGCGTAAAGAATAGAATGAAATAAACCAAAATAAAAAGTTACTTACCTATTATTAATAACTTTAAAAAATGCTGATTTGTTTTATCCCAAGAACCCCAAAGGAAAGGCATAGAAATAAGAAAATCCTTAGGCAGAATTTCTATCATAATTTAGGTACACCTTGGAAGCAAGATCGATAGTGCAAAATACAAAACAATGTATATTGAACTATTGGAAATCTAAAAACACATTTTTATTTTATTGCATATAAAATGTAACAATATCAACGACTTTAAAATGCGTTTGGTCATAAACTTTATGTTTCGTTTATTGATTTTATCAATGCACCATTTGTCTCTTAGCTGTACCTAATAATAAAAAGAATGTATTTATTAAAAAAAAAAAACTAATTGGAAATAAATACTAACACCTTTTTATAAAATCATATCAAAATATTTATTTATCAATTGGGTTTCTTCAAGAAACTCTTATTATCGTCATATACAATATCTAATTCAAATCAAGCTATTATAATTCTGGCAAACCATCGCATTTCCATACTAATATTATAAATGCGAAAGTTTGTATGGATGTATGAATGTTTGTAACTCTTTCACGCAAAAACTACTTTTTGAAGGTATCAAAGAATGATAAAGGATCAAAGGATGCACTAAACCGAGTGCATAATTTAATAAAAGTAACTAATCAACACTTTACTTGTAGTTTGTGAAAGAGGCCCTTTGTAAATATTTGAAATCAAATTAATTTCTTATTTATTATAGTATTTATTTATAGTATATACAATAATTTCTTTTATACATTTTATCGCACATCATTTTATAACACATTTCTTATACACATTTATATATTTTATTATTTCATCACAAAAAAAATATTTCAGTGATATTTTTAAGAAGCACTGCACTCCTGGAGTACTGTAATACTACTATTGAAGTATTGTACCTAATATTAAACTAGAGATCCTATCCCGAGTAAAGTTTTACACGATTTTTTGTGCTTTCATTTCAAAAACCGTAGAGGGCATACATATTATTATCAAAAGAAAACAAGTATTGAGAAAAGAGTGATTTTCAGTTCCACTATAGCACAAAAATGTATGTTTGTAAAGGCATAAACACTTAAATATAAAATGAGGATAACATTATCGTAATTATAATAATTTCGAGGCTTGATTTTACCCCGATCATATCTACCAAAATTATTCATTCATTACAGTCATGTAGATGTTGACTCGAGTGAAAAAGTGACACTTTCAGGGCATTAATATTACAGTTGGCAATTACCAAACGATGCTTTTATTTATAGTACAGTCTGTCGGTGTTCAGCAGTCGAGTGAATTCCTATTACATATTACATATCGCCCCAATACAAAACTGTTAATTAAGCGGCTTGCCGCACTACGAGCAAGGAGGTGTTGTTCGCGACGTGCGTGAGTAGAGGGTCAAGCGGGGGCAGTGCAGGGTGGAGGGGGGAAGGGGAGGCGGCGAAGGCGGTCGCGGTGAAGGCAGCGCCGATGACGTAAGCGCCGGGTGCGCCGCACACTGCGTTCACTTGCACGCGCCGCGACGCGAATCGCTCCAGCCGCACAAACACGCCACACTCGGCCGGCTGTATGTCGTCGCCGTGGCTTAGGGCGCCCGCCCACCCTAACTCCCCACGTGATTCTCTGCAAAGAAATATATACATATATAATGAATACTGAATATTAAATTATATATGTGCGGGCCTGTAGCACCTGCTCATTTGATATGGCCTGGCTGTTATGGCTTACTGAGTGGGCAGAGCCTCCGGCTAAGGAGGGTGCGCTGGTCAGCCGTTCGACGGTTAGTCGAGGAGGAGAGGGTCGTATTTTCCAAAACAAGTTTTGTACTGGTACTAATGGTCTTTATCAAGCCGGAGCAAGAAGAAGACTGATTTTTTATTAAAAAAAGCCTATCTATATTACAAATGTAGCTTATACAACTAGTGACTATGCTACGATATGTTACACATTCCTATCTATTACATGCTATCTCTATCTTATATCTATCTCTGTCTAATATTATTCCTGTCTCTATCATGTGTTGTCTCTGTTTTTAATGTTGTCTATTTCATTCTAACTTATGTTGCCTTTATTTATTCAAAAATGATTCTATACAAAACAAATATACAAATAACTATTCTATGTGGCTGTCCCGAACATTCTCCCGCCGTGCGTCGTCCTCAGGGCGATGCATCTTCTATCTGCTGGAGGGCAGCCGGCTCCGTTGACAGGACCACCAACTTCTTGGTAGGCCTCCGTAGAGTGCCAGCCTTCGTTCTGACGTCGACCGTCCTCACAGCTCCGTCGGGTCCGGGGTAAGCCGCTATGACCCTTCCTCGCGGCCATGTGTTGCGAGGTAGGGTGTTGTCCGCGATGAGTACGACGTCTCCTATTACGATCTGCTGTCCCCGTCCTTGGGGCTCCCGCCGGTGCTGAAGCTCAGGGAGGTATTCCCGAAGCCAGCGCCGCCAGAACAAATCGGCGAGACGTTGTGATGCACGCCAGTGTGTGCGTCCGATGGTGTCCTCCTCTGCAAAGGCTCCTATGGGCGGATCTCGGCCCGACCCCATCATGATGAAGTGGTTCGGTGTGAGCGCCTCGGGATCGTCAGGATCGACCGAGACGTGTGTGAGTGGTCGGCTGTTGACTGTGTACTCAGCCTCCGCTATTAAGGTGGCGAGTACTTCTTCTGTAGGGCGCCGCTCATGTAGCACACTGTTGAGGGATGTCTTGACACTTCGCACGAGACGTTCCCAGGCCCCACCCATAAAGGGGGCACCAGGAGGGATGAAGCGCCAATTGATCCTCTTCCTATTTGCTTCCTCTTGAAGCAGTTGGTCTGAAGCTCGCCGTAGTTCACGTTCTGCGCCATGAAGGTTCGTGCCGTTGTCCGACCAAATTTCTGTCGGGCAGCCGCGACGCGCTATCATGCGTCGCAGTGCCATGACGGCAGAATCCGTTGTCAAGGATGCGGCGATCTCTAGGTGTACGGCGCGCGTCGTCAAGCAAGTAAACAGCGCGACGTACCTTTTCTGTGTGGTGCGTCCCACAGCGACTGCAAGTGGCCCGAAGTAGTCGAGGCCTGTGTAGGTAAACGCACGTCTATGATGTGCTAGCCGGCATGGTGGTAAGTCTCCTGTAGGTGGCACTGGTGGCTGCGATCTACGAATCCTACATGGGAGACATCTATTCACTATCATGCGTGTGACCGGGCGTAGCCGAAGAATCCAATAGTGTTGTCTACACTCATTTATCGTCAATTCGACGCCAGCGTGATGTAATTGCCTATGGACGTGTTCTATGTAGAGCTTGCAGACTTGGTCATTGCCATCGAGGACTGCAGGGCTCTTCAAACTATCAGGAACGTCTTGCGTGGCGCCAATACGAGTCTTCAGTGTGATGACGTCGTTTTCTATCTTCACCGCTAAATGGCGTAGACGGCTATTTGGAGTTATTCTTCTATCGTTTCTCAGGTTGTGTAAATCTTCGGAGAACGCCTTTTCCTGACTGCTTCTAACGAGGATTTTCTCCGCTTCGTGTAGAAGGTCCGTAGGTATTGGAGTGTATGACTTCTGTTGTTGAGGAGCTTTCGGAAGTTTCTTCTGTTGTTTCCGTGTCATTTTATGCTCCCGCCATACAGGATCGGTTTCAGGTCGTTTTGTCGTCCTCTTGTAATTCACACGTTCCTTTTTCTGTTTACAAAGTCGGATGAAGTGTAGCACACGTGCAGTGCTTCTAACTAGTTTCTCCCACTTGGAGAACCTGTTGCTATCGGGGATGCACTGCTCCAATTTTGACCTTCCTATTATGACGGTCACGTGCACCTTTTCTTCTCCGGTTTGTGTTGTGGTTGCAACTCTCTCTCGTGGCCATCTATCGGGTGCTTCCAGCAGGAAGCTCGGCCCGTTGAACCACCTATGTTGCGAGTTGAAGTCGATGGGTACATCCCGGGTTGCATCGTCCGCAACGTTCAATTTGGTAGGCACCCAGCGCCACTCGCCTATTTTGCTGTGTTCTTCTATTGCTGCAATGCGATGAGCGACGAAAGGTTTGTAGGACCTAGCGCCTGTTTGCAGCCATGTGAGCACAGTTTTGCTATCTGTCCAGAAGACCTTCTTGTCAGGTTTCCTGTCGTGCTCTTCTATTACTGTTGTCGCCATCCTGCTTCCCATTACTGCAGCCATCAGTTCGAGTCGCGGGATCGACATCAATTTGAGTGGTGAGACTCGCGCCTTCGCTGTTACAAATGCCAACGACACTTGTCCGTCTGGCCTAGTGATGCGCCAGTATAGGGCTGCGGCGTATGCATTCTCGCTCGCATCCACGAACACGTGTAGTTCTATTTTCGAAGCATCGCTATAGTTGTGGTAACAGCGAGGTATGTTTATGTCGCGTAATCTCTTCAAATGTTCTAGCCACACTGTCCATTGGCTAGTCAGATCGTTGTCTATCTTTTGATCCCAGTCTATACCTCTGCGCCATAACTCTTGAAATATTTGCTTGGCTCGTGTGGTCACAGGCGATGCGAGTCCAAGCGGATCGAACAGGGACATAATTATTTTCAAGGTTTCCCGCTTCGTCGGTTGAGTGTTGTCTATGGCGCCAGGTGGCAGTCGAGCCAAGTTGAGATCGAAGGTCAGCTCGTCAGTAGCAGGTCTCCATATGACTCCCAGGAGACGTTCTATTTTCATGCTATTGTCGAGATCTATGTTTCTTGTTTCTATTGTGGAGTCTTCGTTTAGCGCTTCGAGTATCTTCTTTGAATTCGATGTCCACTGGCGTAGTTCGTAGTGGGCTTCTCTATTAATTTGACGTACTCGAAGGGCTACATCTATGGCTTCTTCTTCGCTGTTGAAGCTTTGTAGATAATCATCTACGTAGTGGTTTCGAACAATCGCCGTGTACGCTTCGGGATACCTATTTCTGTATCTTTCGGCGTTTCTGTTCTTCACAAATATAGCCGATGCAGGCGACGACGTGGCTCCGAAGATGAGGGAGGTCATCCTATATTCTATCGGAGGCTCATTGCCTCGTTGTCTTCCTCTCCACAAGTATCGGAGCGCATCTCTATCTTGCTGTCGTACTTTCACCTGCATAAACATTTCTGCTATATCTGCAGACACGGCGAATCTATGTTGTCGCAACCTCATCAAAACCCCTGGTAGCGACTGTATGAGGTCGGGTCCGGTTAACAGGTAGTCGTTGAGCGAACGCCCCAACGTCTTGGCTGCTGCGTCATGCACTATGCGGACCTTTCCCGGTTTGGTGGGGTTGAGCACAGGAAAGTGTGGCAGGTACCAGGTCTTTCCTGGCGTTCTATGGGGAGGCGCCTTCTCTGCGTATCCCTTGTCTATGAGTGCGTTCATCTGCTCCTCATAGCGATCCCGAAGTTGTGGATCTCTATCAATCTTCTTCTCTGTCGTGTGGAGCCGTCTAAGCGCGTTGTCGTAATTGGCGGGCATTTGAAACTCGTCCGATTTCCATAATAACGATGTCTCGTAATGTCCGTCGCTATTCCGTTGAGTGGTTTCGGCAAGCGTCTTGATGGCTCTTTCTTCTATATCGTTTGATGGTCTCTTTGGGGTGATCATCAGCGACTCCAGAGAGAAGTATTGTTTCAACTGTTCGTCCATGCTATCTTCTGTTTTGTGGACGATGTTGTTGATGGAGTCCACACGGCGACCGAGCATGCGCGCGTGTGACCCGTGTAACACCCATCCGAGCGCAGTGAGAGACGCGACCGGCTGATGTCGGTGTCCCTTTCTGATGTGTTTGGCAAGCAGCAAGTCCCAATTGTCCTGCCCGATGAGAAGTTTCGGCTGGACGCGAGGATATTTGAGCTTTTCTCTTATGTTGTGGAGATGCTTGCAGTTCGACAGGTCTCGCTCCGATACGGATTGAGCGGAGAGCTGTAGATTATCAATCGTTCTCGCTCGAATGTTGCAGGTGTTTCTATCGCCGTGTAAAGTTACTTTTACACGGCGTGATCTATTTACTTCCACTTCGGTGTTTGATATTGCCTCTATATGTAGAGGATCGACGGGCCCTTTTGCGCCTATTTGTTGCGCCAAATCACTATCTATTAGGGTCACCGTCGATCCATCGTCGAGCAGGGCGTATGTCTGGACACTTCCTTGGGGGCCGGAGACGCGAACAGGAACAAACTTCAAAAATGATTGTGTTTCTGACGGTTGCCAAGTTGAAGTGACCACCTCTTTTCGATCACTATTCTCTGTTTTTTCGAAGTGGAGCAGTCTATGGTGAAAACGCGGGCATTTGTTCACTTTGCACTCCGATGTGTGACACTTGTGTATCCTTGTTCTATTCTTCAAGCATCGGAAGCACAATTGCTTGTCCTTGGCTATGTTCCACCGCGTTTTCGTGTCTGCTTCTATAAATGTTGGGCATTTTTCTATTTTGTGTTCGGTATTTTGGCATACCGGACAGGCAGACACATCTATCTCTGTTGCGGCGTAAGTCTTTTGAATCCGTCGGGGCGCGTGGGTTGCTTCTTTGGGTGCCACGAACTCCGGTAGTGTTATAGGATCGTAGAGCTCCGCCTGGGTTTCGAAGAATCTCGCTAATTTCAACAGGTCCGGTTGTTCCTTCGGTTGATCTCTGATGAAGGTGACCCAGTTGTTCTTGATTGTAGGGGAAAACTTCTGTATTGTTTCGCTCAAGATGGCTGGATTGAAGAGAAAGTGCGACTTCTCCAGCGTTTGTAGAGTCCTCACGATGCTGGTGACCCGCATGGCGAAGTTACAGATGTCACGAGGTGAGTCTGTCAGTCGGGGAAGCGTCCTCAGTCTTTCCAGTTCGGATAAGGCGATGTAATCCGGTCGGCCGAACCGGTTTTCCAGCGTCTTCATCACTTCCGGAATGTTTATGTTGTGGACGAGGAGGGTTTCGACTGTCTCCTTTGCTCTTCCATGTAGACTTTTCCTCAATCGCGCTATATTTTCACTATTGCTGTAGTTTTGGTGAGATTCTTCGTAGGCCGCTTTGAACGTTAGCCATTCTTGGTGTGACCCGCTATAAGGTGGTAGCTCCATGAAATGGCGCGGAGCTTGTTGGCCCGATCTTGCGGCCATGGTGATTGCTGCAGCCAAATCCGTTAGCCCTATATACTGGTTAGGGGGCGCTGCAGCAGGTACTACGTCTATCGCGGGCTTGCTTCCACTCGGGGGCCGATCTTCTATATGTACGGGGATTGGAGCCGGCGTGGTCGTGGTGGGTAGCACCTGGGCCTGCTCTATTATGCAGGTCTCTATTGGTGGCGCTCCCGGCGCTAAAAGCGCTTGACTATGGACCCAGGTGTCGACTCTCTCCTTCGTAGTTTCTTCATCTTCAACGGTGTCGTCGTTGATTGTGTCGGCGTCCGAATCGTATTCCAATTCTTTAAGTTTTGCGGCAGCAAGCTTCACTTGTAGTTCCAGTAGCTTTATTCTAGCTTTTTCTATTTGGGCCCTCTTCTTGGACCGATGTGACGAGGCTCTCATTCTAGAGCGTACGTCCGAAGGAGGTGCACCGAGCGTGGGGACCGATTGCTGTCCCTCTCCCGCCGGTGCCGAAGCGATCGTCGCAGCCGTCGACGTCGAAGTTGTCGTCGTGGCCGTCGCTTGTGACGTCGTTACTATTGACCCCGCGGACCACGTGTCGGGTGACGACGTGGTGGCGAGGGCGGACGCGGGAGCGATTGGTCTCCCGCCGTCCCGAACACTGGACGCGTGAGCGATTGATCTCTCGTCGTCCCGAACAGCGGACGCGGGGGCGATTAATTCCCCGTCGTCCCGAACACTGGGTGCGGGTGCGATTAATTGCCCGTCACCTCGAGCAGAGTTACTCCTTGTAACCGGCATGATGTCAACCTATACCCTCTCTCCTCGACAGACAGCAACTAACAAACGGCTATATCCGGCTCGTTTGGACCATAAAATGTGCGGGCCTGTAGCACCTGCTCATTTGATATGGCCTGGCTGTTATGGCTTACTGAGTGGGCAGAGCCTCCGGCTAAGGAGGGTGCGCTGGTCAGCCGTTCGACGGTTAGTCGAGGAGGAGAGGGTCGTATTTTCCAAAACAAGTTTTGTACTGGTACTAATGGTCTTTATCAAGCCGGAGCAAGAAGAAGACTGATTTTTTATTAAAAAAAGCCTATCTATATTACAAATGTAGCTTATACAACTAGTGACTATGCTACGATATGTTACACATTCCTATCTATTACATGCTATCTCTATCTTATATCTATCTCTGTCTAATATTATTCCTGTCTCTATCATGTGTTGTCTCTGTTTTTAATGTTGTCTATTTCATTCTAACTTATGTTGCCTTTATTTATTCAAAAATGATTCTATACAAAACAAATATACAAATAACTATTCTATGTGGCTGTCCCGAACAATATATAAGCATATGTAGTCAAAGTATGGTCAAACGAGAGAGAGAGAACCGTGAAATATTTTTGAATAAATAGAGGAGGTGAGAATAGAAATTATTCGAAACCATTTGTAGGTTATTTGACTTACCCATCCTGCTTCTTGGACATGACGATGAACACTTTAACAGGTACTCCGTAACAATTGACTATGTTGATTGTTATTGGAACTAAACAAAGTTTCCTCTGATTGAAATTGTGTCGAATTTGATTTAGGTGCTCCATCTTGAAAACAACAACGTTATCTTTTTTGTTTTTAGTTTCAACAGAGTCTATCGTACTGTTATATTCGTCGAGGTGCGTCGTGGGGAGATCTGCTGATACGTCTTCCTTCGTCCGAGACACTACCTTCTCAAAGCACTCGAGCCACAGGCAATGTTGACCGACCGCTGTTCTCCCATCCTTTTTGTTGTAAGTCTTCCATCTGAGGATGAACATTGACTGAATGAGGCCGTTTCTATTTGATTCGGTCTCCTGGGTCGGTTTTTCAGCGCTGTCGATAAAAGGAGGTTTATTTTCTGTGACAAATTTACAGTACGGTGACGTATCAATGTTAGGAGCGGAGTCGGGATGCTCTCCGAGTATTTTCTGGGAAGACCATTCCACTATTCCTTCGGGTGGTGTGTCTTGCAACCTCCTCGCTTGCAGAATAAGGTGTAGCTTCTCTCGAGACTTAAGTCGATCCGCGTGGCCTGGAGCCGATACCAAGTTGGTCAACTTCCACTGACGACTCAACAAGGAAACCTCCAACACTTCGATATCGATGTCATCTTCCTTTCCATTGGAAATGTTTTTAAGTTCGACTGCTAAGTTTAAATTTTCTACAGTTACACCGTCGACGGTTTTCAGACTACGCCGTGGAATTACCGTCATCTCGACAATTTCCTAAAAAAAACAGGTTAAAAAACGTTAGCATGAGCCAAAAATATTCTTTAATAAAAGTATCTCATATGTTAATACACTATCTGTGTGCTGTTTTTGAGTAATAATTAAACAAACATTATATATAAACAAAAAACATACCGTGACTTGGAAATTGAACACGTGTCTGAGCAGTCTGTACGCACGGACGTGTGGTGCTACAGAGGGCGGCACCGGCGCAGGTGCAGTTTTGTCGGATTCATAGTAGGCGAGCAGTCGTAATGCGGCTGTGGTCGCGTGCGGACGCATCAACAATCGTGCTCGGGTGGTGGCTCCACTTTCTACCGCGTCCGCGACGCGTATGCACGACAACGCCGCCGCACTACGCCACGCGCCGGCTCTCGCTGCGCGCTCATCTGTTCGGTACAATTATAAACACATTAAATTGTGTACGTCGACGAAAACCCATCTGGCATCAAATGACAGTACACCATAATTTGACTTTTAGCCCATTCGCACATTAGGATACTCAAAGATGATTAATATCCTATGCAAGTTTCGAGGTTGAGTTAAGTCTCAGAGTATCTCTGAGGATCTCACACTTCACTACCAGTAGTCGACACTAGTCTTGCGATATCCGCAGTGTCAGTTGCCCGTGCGTATTGTTTCCAACGAGTATTTTTAAAATGGCAGCGATGTTAATTTAAAATTTAAGTAGGAAATCAAAAATTTTGCATGATCATACAATTTTTGTATCATTTTCTACTTTTTATTATTTTGTTGTAATTCTTGCAGGGGGACAAAAGCTCTGCGATAAAGAGAAGATAAGATCTTACGTTTCTATCATACAGAAATATCGCAAGAGAAGCAGTTAAAATGTCAGAAATTATACAATTTGATTGATTTTCAGTCGCTTAATATATGAACCTCGAGTTGCGGATGCGTACACGATTGGTATTTATTCTACTGAAGTATCGTATCTTATGTTATGAGTGACGGTTAACGTTTGGTTGTTTTTTAATCTTTTCCATTACTTGGTTAGATTAAAAAAAAAACTTTCAAACAGAAAATGTATGAATAAAATGTATAAATATAGTGACCGGAATATTGTGTTGGTTCGCTGTATTTTTGCTGGTACAAGTGGTGGAAACGCTCTTCACGTCGCTGGTGGTCCGTGAGCACTGCAACGCAATCCGGATGTGAGAGCGCCACGTGCAGGTTGCGCATTCCCACTGGACCCACGTTACGGAATTCCACGTCCACCGAACGCATCTCACCACTCGTCGCTTCCGGACTCGTCTCCGAAAAGGTCATCTACGATTTCAATTCATTTGTCATTTTACAAGCTCAGACCAAATGAGAACAATATACAGAAATTTGCGGATAACATTGTGAAGCCGGTTTGATAAACAAGTGTGGGTGCGTACCTAGGCTTTTTACTAGCTATAACCTCAATTTTTATTTATTTGCCAAGTTTATTTACGTGTGAAATGTGAACTACGCAATTCGGCATTTTCACTAGTCAATATTTTAATGTAAAAAAGTGGCCATTGGTCACCAGGATAAAATGGAAAGTTCTACGTAATAAAATTACAGTAATTTAAGTTCTACCAATGTTTACGATACCTGTAAGCAAGGCGCCTGTGGCACAACAATAATCTGCAACAGTTTGTCGATGCTGGCAACTCCCGCTGTTAATTCCAATTTACCCGATATTACTGCGCTTTTCAAATTATCATTTCCAGCTTCGACTCCATTGCTTAATCTGTAACATATTTTTAGAAATAATGAAATACCTTCCGGGGAAGTAAAACACATATAAGACTATATCTGAGCACATACTTATAAGCTAATCCTTTGATTGAAAAGTGTCCGACCCGCATTGGGGTTAGTGTGAAAATTAACGGTTTAGTTGTGTCCCCCTCCATTATAATGGACTTTAACTTTTGGTGTACGATATAAGTGTTGTCCATCGAGCAACCGGCGGCGACTGCAGGCTCGTTATTCAACGCTTTAGAAGTTCCATCGTTATCCTTACTCGGCACAAATTCCCACAGCAATTCCACATCTTTCAACACTAACGATATTTTTAGAGGGTTTCGCAGAGTCACAGATATTTGCATAGGTTCTGTAAATGATATAAATAGAATTAAGTTAAATTATTGACCAATTGCTATAATCCAAAAATTACTACTAACATGTTTTAATACAAATTAATTATGTAATGATTACTTAAGATCTTTAGATTAACCCTGATTGAAAAAAATAATTAAATTGGCACACAGCTACTACTTAAACTCATTTGGCCAGCGATCTGGCGGCAGTAATCATTTCCATTACAAAAGACCGGATTGAAATAAAAGAATGTGTACCTTTGTGTTTCACTGAGTCAGTATGGGATACCAGAGCCCATTTCCTTACCCCTTCCTGTTATAGGCAACGGTAGCCCCCAACCTTCAAGTGATCAACCTGTCTGACGACCTTTTACATAAATATAGACCCTTGCCTTTCTAACAATAACATTATATCACATTTTATTACCTCCCTGTGGTACGACGGGGTTGCAGTCCGTGTTCTCTGTGTAGAAATCGATAGTTGGTTTGAATATCATCGGTCGAGTCCCCGTGACGGCTTGTAGCAGCATTTGTTCGAGGGTGTGCCACGGATGTTGCGGTGGGAGTATCGTTGGGGAGGAAGGAGCATACGAGGGATTGGACTGGGTCTCCTCGGGGTGGAGGGAGAGGGAGGTGGCAGGTATTCGACCTGGAGACGAGAGCGGTGCGGGCCCAACGCACACGACGCGTGTCGCTCGCCGCTCCACGAGTGGCAGAGGCACAACAGGCAAACACTCTTTGAAATCTGCGCAGCTTTCGACCCATTGCTGCCGACAATATATTACTAATAAATAACTAGGGCCAGTGCAATTTTAGTGCAAAAGTAAATGTTTGACAATTTATTATACTTGCTTGTCAATTGAGTAAAAGCTTTTTGTAAGTCTAAATCTTGTATATTTTTGGCTTTCTGAAGAAAAGAGCAAAACGTGATGGTCCTGATAGATAATGGAGAATAGAGGTATCAAATCTATACACGAGAAAGTGTCGTTTGGTTACCATTAAATAGGAGGCGCTGTAGTAGCATTTTGTTCACGGTGGTTTCACACAACTACATTACTTTCATACTGAACAAGCATTGTTCCGGTCAAATTATGAGCCACTATTTAATTGTTGTATCCATTGAAGTCAGTACTCCTCACCGATATTCTCTATGGTTTTGCTGTGTGGTCGATGCGGAGGTAAATTACTAACCTGTTGCGCCATCATGTACTCTCTGAGGAATGCGTCCTGCTGCGAGGCGGACTGCGGTCGGTTGAGCTGGTGCGGCGCTGGAGCTAAAGGCGCCGCCAGCCAGCGCACGGCTTCGTGCGGCAGCCGCAGTGCGCCCGCCAGTCGTCCCAACGCGAACTGCACATGGTCAGTCGCCAGGCGCCAGCCGCATGCCGCGTAAACCTGCATGCACCAATTCCGTGAATATAATATACCCTTAGAAACATAGACAATGGACTGAGCCATACCCGCATAAAATTTACCACTCTCTAGTTAGAAAAAGAAAGCGATTGTGCAATTGTAAAATTACCTGATGTGCTTGTCTGTAACATCTATAGGCGTGTTTCTTCTGTCCCGCTTTGGAGAATCTATGACCCGATAGCACCATGTGGAAAGCGTATTTCCTGCACATTGCCTTCGCGCCGGGTCCCGAGAGGAAGCAGTGAGCGGCTTGTTCCAACAACATTGCGCTGCGCAAATCACTGTCCTCTGACGTCATCCTTATTAGCTGTTTCGCCGCTTCGCCGTGAGAGCCCGAGCTGCTCAAGCACAACGTCGACAATAGCGTAGCTCGCACAGCGTACTGCACCATTCTGGAAAACGAAATTGTTACTGAGACTGAAGCTTACAGAGTTCAATACTTATCGCATTCAATAGAATTCTTATTTCATCGAATTTTTCAATATGAGGTCTATAGATAAATTAATAAATGTATTTATTTTAATAACTCAAGTATGATGTAGTGCAAATGTAAATGTCTAGCATGCATGATATAGTGTAAAGATTCCATATAAATGTTTTTCGCTCCTACCTCTAATGGCAGCAGTTAGATATGGCAGTGAACTATTCGTTCAACACACAGTCAAAATGTTGAAATCTAAAAAAGATTTTGTTTCGATAAGGCCGATATTGATACCTGCAGGTGTTCAAGTAAGTGACGATACTTTCTTCCATGTAGCCGTGGGTCTTGCGGGTGGCGGTGCCGGCCATGAAGGCGCTGAGGGCGGCCATCTCCAAGGCGCCGGCGTAGCAGAGCCACGCGCTGTCGGCGTAGAACTCGCGCTTAGCGGTGTGGTACGTGTCGAAGGCGCGCTGCCACTGCCCGCACAGGAACCACAGGTCGCCTAGCCGACGCAGCTGTAGCTCTGGACAATCGCTTGTATATCTGGAACAATTGCATTTATGTGCAATAGTAGTGGCAGGGCGATTACGCGGTAAGTTGCGGTAAGTTATGAGGTGCTTTAGGAGTGAAGCCCTTCGCCGACTGCCCACTGCCCCCGGGGCGGCAGACATGGGGCCGATCTCCCCATGGTCAGTGGGAATCTGGTTCGCAGATTTTCCCACGCAATAAAAGGACGATTCCGCACTCATAAACTGAGCTACAGTAAAATATCAGGGAGTGCACTGTAGTGTTACGTTAAGTGCATATTTTTGAGATGCCAGGCACTTTACCTTTGGTGGTTGGTTAAAGGAAATTAAAAAATGACATTTCTACATACATGACTGTATTATTTCCCGTGGTGCTACCAGATTTGCCGGTGCCAAACCAACGTTTAGTTGCAGATAGTAAAGATCTGCTAACTCCCTTCCTATTTGCCACCTATAAATGCAATACACAAATTTAAAATTAAAAACACTTTAATTTTTTACGTTTTCAACACATGCAATAAATTAAATTTAACTAATGCTAATAAAAGAGAAAACTAAAATAATTTGACAATATTTAACCAAGGCAATGAAGCATCAAAAAATAAAAAAGTTAATGTTATTTAAATCAAAATTTGTTCATATTGTAAAACTTGAAAAAGAAATAATAAAATAACAATAAAACTTATTCAATAAATATTGCTAAACACTTACAACTTCTGATAATTGAGCAATTTGTTTCTCAATATACGGTAGTAGGGCATTTGACGCATATTCTTGTATAAACTTTTTTATACCCTCTATATCAGATGCGTTTAAATTTGCACCATGTTGTTCTGTAGTATAATCTAAGGTTTTCCCAACTACGTTCACACTTTCGGAACTATCAGAAAACAAATGTGTCTGAAAATTAAATAAATATTAATTAGTTTCGTACAAATTAGATCACAAGAGAAAAAAGAGAAACAATATCACACACAGAAACTTTAAAAAAAATGAAGCATTTAATTATATAAAATATTCACCTGTAAACTATTGGCATTATCATAAACATCATTTTCAATATTTGTCAAAGGGTGCATGCCTTCTTGAACGACTGAACTGTTAGAAATGTTCTCGTCTGTAAATGAGTATCAAAAATGACTGTTAAAGCTTGTGAATAAAATTTCTCTGAAATAAAAGTATTAATCTGTTAAGTTAAAAACACCTTTTTGAGGTTGCTGATGAACTCGCTGTTCAGAAGGTGTAACAGCCGTGTTTGTTGGTGATAATGCCTCACTCTGAAAAAAAAAAGATAAGCACAGACGTGACTATATTATATCGTATGTGACTATATTATGTAAATTTTTTTAATGACTAAAAGATAAATAAATAAATCGCCAAGACTAAACACAACAATTATATGTCCCCCGAAGTGAGCACTATTAGGCTTGTGTTATGGGGACGATACTCTTCGCATTCAGACCAGAACCAACTTTGTAAAGTTCATTTACAAAGTTGGCCCTGCTGGGAATTGAATCCGAGGCCCCCCGAGTCAGAACACGGCAAGCACCTTAAATGGCCTCGTAAGCTCGTAATAATGTTTTAACAAGTAGGGAGAAAAAGGGCGAATTACTAAAGTCTTACATTAGTAGTTTCCTGTGTTCTTCTTATGTACTGAATCCAATAATCTGTAGGCAAATTAGGATCTGTGCTACTTTTTGAATTAATCGTCACCATGAAACAATTGCTAGCGCCAAAACCTTTTTTTAAATTCTCAAACATAGCATCTGCCCTGTAATACATTAAAAACTGAATTAAGCCATTGAATCAATTTTGGGAAGTTTTATTTCAAAATTATCCAGAATTGAGGAATCTCTAAAGACATCTTAATTCTACATAAAGAATATATAGCCATTATAAGCTATCATCATATAGATAATATATAAACTAATTTTTAAAACTAAAAATTCTATGCATGGCTGTAAGAGAAATGTAACTAGCTTAGCTCTTAATATAACTGAATATTAAATTATATACCTACTTGTCTTTAGGTAAGCAGGATGCGTCATGTAAGAGAAGATAACTTTTCAGTACTCCACTTGTAAACCACTTCGGTAATTTTGGTGGTGTAACATTTTGTAACTGAGCATATTGTTGATTAAGAGAATTAAAAGTGTCAACAATATTTTCATCATGTGTTGTAGCAACAATTATGCAGGACAGAAAATGTTTTGTGAACTCATGGTCAGACGGAAACTGCACCTCTAAATATGTCTCTCTCCAAGCGTCAAACCAGGGTGTGGATTGTGGTACATCAAACTTTCTCCCTTCTGTAATAGAGTATTTCACCGACATTAAAAATTTCCAAAAAGAAATCACATTTGAATAAACATCACAAACCAATAGAAATGTTGCACAGTTATATTTAAAATTAAAATAAGAATATTTAAAAAATATCACATATTACTCAAAGTAATTATTTCAATATCTATCAATCAAAAAGCCTTCCTGTGATAATAAAATTGTAATGGTTATAATATATTTTTACGAAATTACTTCTAATATTTAGTTACTGACTCTTGATTAGTTATGACCTACTTATCATGAATATGTATACAGGTGTCCCAAGACTATGCGACATGAAGGGAAAGTACCTTAAATATCGTAGATAGGATATTTTGCTGAAAGTAGACTTTGTCATTTTTAAAAGTTAGTAATACTGCATTCAAAGATTTTCTAAAAAATAATACTTAATTGACTTCCGCAGTTTCATGTATGTTTAAAATATTTGTACCCCCTCATTAAAATTGTTAATAATTTAATTTTTATCAGTACAGCAAAGATTCATAACTTTTTTTTAAAACATTATTTAAGATTATTTTTTATTTTTAAATTTTTGCATGTGCTTTCACAACTTCACATTCTTTAAAACAATTGTTTGTGAATTAATAATATTAAAAAAAAAATAACTTATATAAGGGTCTTATTTATTGAACACTTAGGGACCCCCCTATAATCCTGATAGTAACCCCCAGGTTGAGGAACTGCTTTTGGCAGTATGAATTTTAACATACCAAATTCCAGTGTAATGGTTTTATCATTATAATTATGCAAAGCTGCATTATTTAATTGCCTTCTAGCATCAGTTGGTGGCAGTGGTTTCCAATTGACATTCCTTATAAGTAATTTCCAATTCTTAACCACACATGTACTCCCACTTGGATCCCGAAATTGACCTAGGTAATAAAAAACCTTTGGTATTATTACTGAAACATGGAAACTAATTGCATTAGTGGATAGCAGTTATTAAAAATTAATTGTAGTATTTACCCTCCCAATCAAACGTTGCAAATGGTTGTAACAATTCACTAAAAGACAAGTTGTTTTTTGAAACAACATTTTCGACTTGTTGACTGCATAAAATACCAATAATTGGTGAAAATGAATCTTGTATAAATTCTTGTGCTGTTTTACTAGATCGGGCCATTGTAGCTCACTCGCTAATAACTTTTGTATTAGATATGGGTATTCATTTGGAAATATTTAGTAAACGAAACTGTATTTTTTATTGATTCTAAATTTTTTTATAGTTATTTTTTCGCAAGTTAATATATTATTTATATGGACAGAAAACAGATAATAACATTTATCAAATTTAATGTCTTGTGTTGATGTTGTCCGCATGACAAATTGACAATGACAAACAAATGGCAACCAAGAAAATACTTGTTTATGACTAGACATGTAGAGCAATAAAAGTGTCAATGCACATTTTCTCTGTGGTTTTTCTTATAGTTAATTTATTTTTTACTAATTTTTCTTTATTGTTAATATTTGCCGATATATAGTCGATTAAAAGACCAAATTTTGGTTTTTGGAAAATACGAAAAAATGTAAAAATTACGTTAGTATCTACTATGCATAGATGAATAATTGGTCTCGTTGCGCTCGACTAGATACCGTCGTCATATTTGTCAAATGCGGCAACAAATACTACGCCGAATCCGGCGTACCCGAGCCAGTCACACTGCAACCTGTCTGTGATGTGAATGTACATACGTGCCGAATGTTTTATTAAATTTTAGGCATAATAAAATACCAGTTTGCGTAGTGAAACTGTGTAAAAATATAATAAAATTGGATAAAAAGTGACGATTTTTCACACACACTACAATAAAAAGTTGCCACATTTTTCGGAGCTATTGCTTTTGTATAGCGCTCTATTTAGTCGAGCGCAGCGAGACCAATCAATTTTCTTTGAAGACTAGTTTATTTTGAAGCTCAATCACGGCTCAATGATGCCAAAACGACGGCGGTATCTAGTCGAGCGCAGCAAGACCAAACATTCATCTATGCTAGTCTTATTGAAGCCATAAAAGATCTGCTTACGTTGAATTAATTAAAGTTACCGGAATTCAATGCTGAAGCTACTGATGCCAATCTGCAAGCTTAGTGCAACACCGTGGAGCATGCTTCTAAGAAAAACCATTACAAAGAAGTGAATTGATCAGTGCATTCAAGGGCAGTGCACCACAATTGTTCACTAGACAGCAGACAATGGCACAGACAATGGCATCAAATAAGTTTTTCTTTGTAAATTAGTGGTGCATGGGTAGACTAATAAAACTAAATTTCTTCAAATATCTATGTTTTAATGATATGAATTGTTAAACTTTGTTAAAAGCAGCTATGTCGACGCTTTGCACCTGAAAAAAAAACACTTATAAATTTAAAGATCGCAAGTGCTTATACTATGTATGCCAGAAAGATTTTTCTTAAATGAGAAGTCAGTGTAAAATTTATTTCAAAAACGATAACTAGCTCAATGCGAATTTCGAGTGGGTCTTCAAAGATAGCTAGATTTCTGAAGTGCAAGTTTCTTTATGTTTTCATTAATTAATTTACACTTTAGAGTACTCTTGCTCAGTTAGATTTTTTCTAATCTTCAAGTGAAATTTTAAAAAAAAACAACTCAGGGTGACCAGAAGTATCACTCCAGTGAAATGTTAAATCTTGAAATTATTTTATTAAAATAATTGTTATTGCAATTAACTAATTATTATTATTTGTATGTTTTAGTAATTTAGTGGAAACTTTGTTGATTTATGTTTTTCTTGTATGTATGTGAATATGTGTGATGAGGTATTGTATGTTTCCCTAATATTAATAAAAGAAATTATTTCTTACATAGTCTTCATGCTTTTCGATCTCTTCGGTGAGCAGGTCCACAGACACCTTGTCATCCTCAACTACGCAAGATATTTGTAACTTGTGGATGCCGTACGCGAGAGGCACCAGTTTAGCGGCGCCCCACAGAAGCCCATCCATACTGATTCCTCTCACTGCCTTCTCCATCGCTTCCATGTCGGTTTCGTCATCCCATGGTTTTATATCCAAAATTATATTTGACTTTGCAATCAGAACAGGTTCTGCAAGTAAGAGTTAAAAATGTAAGCTGGTCATTAATTTCCATTGACAAAAAGCAGTGCAACTTTTTCTAATGTAAAGAAAATGAAGTGCACTGCCAACTTTGATGGGATAAAGAATAAGGATAGTGAAATGTGCCCTGGTATGCCTTATCACTTACTGGAACACAAAACATAAGTGCAATTAAGATTATGTGAGGACAGACAGCCCACCTAGCTTTTCTTTTGAATAAAACATGACCAGCAGGAATTTTTTTGAACAAACCAAAATATGGGATTTTACATTCATTCCATTTATTTTTATTTATTTATACATTTTGAGTAAATGTATAAATAAAAATAAATGTAGTACTACTATGTAATAATAAAAATAATATAAGTATTATTATTTGTTAGTACTTCAATTTATAATTACTTTTAGCTTTTTTGGCATTATAGGCAGCCAAGCGCTCCTCTCTTATTTTCGCAGCTTCTGCAGTTTCTTCTTCATCATCGGATCCAAATAAATCGACACCATCATCCGAATCTTCGTCTTTTGGTTTTGCTGCCTAATTAAAAACAAAACAAATATAATTATTAGTTATAAGTAAACATTGTACACAAAAGGTAAGATTTATTAATAAACCCGAAATGTATTGTTTACATTTTAATTTAAGATATTTAACAAAAATAAATTTATTACACATATTTTTGAATTTATAATTGCATTGTGAATTGTCTTAACATGTTAGAAATGCCAGATTCCAAAATGTTTCCTCCTCTTTGTGTTTAATAATATAGTTTGTAACATGTAATATTACCATCAGTTGATTTTTCATCTCTTCCACAGAGCAGGGTTGTTGCGGATGCAAAATTTTCAACATCCTCAGATTTTAGAGGACCACGTCCACAGAAGCAGATTTAAATTTTCTTTTTAATACATTTAATTTTTAATGCAGAATAAATAATTACTAAATAGTCTGCTTTTTGTAAAAAAATTTAAATATATTAAATTAAAAACTGAAACAATTTGATAATTCATCCTGGGAAAATCTGCCAGATTTAGGACTTGCATTGATTATTGCAGATGAGGATGTCCTAATCGACCTATTGTTAAGACTAAGAATGAAGGAAAACAAGTTTACAGATTTTTTAAGTAGCTAATTGCAGGCCGCACAGAAAAAAAACAAACTTACAGCAGCTTTAGGAGCTTCAGTCTTTGTTGTTGCACCAGTAGCCTCAATTTTTTCTATTCTTGCTTCTAGGCTAACAACTAGATTTCGCAATTGGCTTATTTCCCTCTTAAGAACAGAGTTCTCTTTTTCCAGGGAATTAATTTTATTGGACAATTCAGTATTTGGGACTCCGGTTAACGCAGCTACATTATCCATCTGAAATTTAAACATTATAAGTTAATTAATAAGCTGAAGTTAAATAAATATCTCAATACACAAATAAGCACACATAATTATAGGCTATTATACTAAAAAACTTTATTTATTTGCATTAAGAATATTAGGTATTCATTTATTATCAATTCATTCCAGAAGCTGTTAATAAAGTACAAAAGCCTAAACACAGTAACACTTGTACATAACATTGTAATGTTTTTGTTTATTTATAAACAATTTACTCACATATTCTAGAGAATTTTTAATGTGCTCCCTAGCTTTGGCCACTTCATTAGCCAGAGAAGATTGAGTTGATACTAGTGTAGCAACACCAACCTATAACATGATCATTGTGAAAATATAATAATTGTAGCAATTTAATCCTTACAATAGCATAAATTTAAGTCACTTTCGGTGTCTGTCTGTTTACTCCGCTAATTCCTAAACCATTGGATAAATAATTTTAAAAGAATTTTTATATCTATATTAATACTGTAAAGAAGATTTGTATTTTTGTATGTTTGTCTATACTAATATTATAAAGTGGAAAGATTTGTTTGTTTGTTTGCATTGAATAGGCTCCGAAATTACTAGGCCGATTTGAAAAATTCTTTCACTGTTGGGAAGCTATATTATCAGCGAGTAACATAGGCTATATTTTATAAAGTTACGCGGACGAAGTCGCGTGCAACAGCTAGTAATGAATAAACTCAAAAACTACTGTACCGATTTTGAAAACTCTTTCACCTATAGAATTCTACTTTATCAGTGAGTAACATAGACTATATTTTAAACAGCTAGTATAAACATTCATAATAAAACCATATTTGGTTTTTATGTTAGTAGAAAAAAAAAGACAATTTTGCAACCATCACCAAAACTGTCAGAATCTGTTTCTTTCTTTGATAACTACTTTTAAACCACCAAACGTACTTTCATACGGTTATCAGTAATGGAGAGAGAGAGAGAGAGAGAGATAAACGAGGAAGGTTTATTTCTATAAAAAATCGGATCCCGGGTTAAAGTGGGTATTCTAATAAGATCAGAAATTTTACTATACACTTTTTGAGTTACCTACAAAATTGTATTTATTTTTACATAACAGAACATACATTTTTGTTAATGACTCTTAATTGTACGTGTATCTATCAACATTTTTTTATTTAATAATATAGGTACCGACCTTTGACAAAGATTCATAGTAGGTTTTCTCAGCGTCATTGTAGACATTTTTATCCAACCAAACCTTCTCGTGAGCTAAACCAGACATCTAAAACAGACGATATAAACTATCAAGTACAAATATTACATTGGTTTTGGGATTTCAATTTTTGTTAATTGATATACTCAAATGATTTAAATATATTATTGCATACGTTTGTAAAACAGTTTTAGAGGTTATCGATAATTTTGATTAGCGTTATTTTTATCTTCGAATTACTTTATGAACAAAACATAAACACATCTTACATTGTAGTAATTGAATAAAGTGTTGCTATGCTAACAAAAGAAAACAGAAGGAAAAAAAGTTTCTTTTCACAAAATTACAAATCAAACCATCTCTGATGGATTTATGGCTAAAAAGGAAAGGGAAGCAAAAAAAGAAGCAAAAACTAAACTTCAAACTTCTGAAACGTCTACACTTATTGATACACAGACCAGTAAATAGAAGTAGAAGCTATTCTGTGACACAGACTAACTAAATCCAAAGTATAATCTTAATCCGAGTTGGACCATAAAAAGTAAAAAGAAATTTTAAAGAAACGTCGCAAGAGCTAATACATATTTATCTCCATGGATTATAAAAAAAATAATATTTCCATGGATTTTGAAATGGAAATAACTAATAAAAATAAATAATATATCCCACTACACAGAGTACTTGTTTTCATACGGCCATACATAGATTACACCGATCAACTCGGGTTAATAACTTTTATAAGAGGGTAGGTATAAAATACGTATCTTAGTCAGATTCGTATTTGTGTGTGGAATTTGTCATCCCACTTAAACGAAATTTTGATAGATTATGTATTCGATAGTAAAGTAAAAACGAAAAAAAATGTCCTCAAAAACTTTGCTTTTGTAACTTTTGCTTATGATCAATATTTTAGAAAATCCATGGTTGAAATTTTCATTTATTGATCTATTCAATATCTAAATAAATATATACTACAACCTTTTTGTACATAGGCTTAAGTTTATTCAATAAATTATTTAGTTATTATATTGTATTTTGTATGTTTTTACTTATATATATATTTTATAGATTTTCACTTTACTTACAAAATAGTAAAAGAAAGTTTAAAAGTGAGTCCTATTACTTTTTCATTCATGTTAGGTAGGTACTTTCTTTCACTACACCTTGAATGTAATCCCCCAGCATATTACTATTTTCGTTGTGTTGACCCTGGTAACGCTATCCGAAGTCCATGATATCTCGATAAAAACGGTCTCCTTGTTATATATAGGTACATATTATATACAATTATTTTTCTCTGCCGTTAATAATATTTGCATGCTCATTTAGAAATTTTTTAAAACAATACGGGGGCATAGTCAGAAGAACTACGAGATCGGTTAAAGGGGAATTTTATAATTATTATCTAATTATAATTAATTATAATAAGTTTTTAAAAATCTATTTAAAAATTTATTTATCTGGTTTCTATTAGGTAAATAATAATATAGAGTTAAATAAAGCTTTCTCACGCCCTGCAGCATTTTAAGTTGTGTTCAATACTTCACAATTAGATCTGACCGATGGGTTTGAAAATGTCTATGAAACACACATAATATAAGAGCTATGTGTACACGTGAATAGTTTTTGTTTCATCAAAATCGATGCAGTATTTCCGAAATTATTGCAGTATGCAGTATATCCGAATTAATAATATGGTTAATAAAATGGTATTAATAAAATGGTTTTTCATAATAATATGTATATTTATTAACCTACATATACTTGGTTGTAAGTCATCCCCATATCATAAAGAGTGTAATATTTTTGTTAGTACTAGAAATTCGCTATTACTCACCTAAACAGCTGAGTAAAAGGATCTCGGCTGCTATTATACAACACATAGCAATCTGATATCTTTTATAGAAAATACAATCGAATAAACGCATATTTGGTATAGCAGTAGTTTTTTCGCTTTTTCTCAATATTTAAAGCAATTTTACAGCACGTGTTTCCTTGTTATTCGGCGCTTATTCTACCTTTACAGGACTTTAGACTGAGTAATCTGTTCCCAATTCGCGTCGAGTAAACGTTTACAGCATTTTTACTCACGTATTCTTAGCGCTTGTATATCATTAAATAGCAAAGCGGAAACGTGCTCGCTACTTTTATAGCACGTAAATTTGCTGGTTGGGATATTACGATATTTTCTATACAAATATTGGACTGACCGCACACGCAGCTACAATATATATTTCTATGACGTCACCAACGTATACCGTAATTAATATTATTGCTCATTATCGTATAGCAAGACATATTATGCTAGGCGGACCATCAATGAAATGAAAGCAAAATATATACCTATTATAGCAACGTCTCCGTGTATGATAGCATCGTGTGCGTGTCTCCGTGTCATCGTGTATATCAGATTTTTTTTAAATTGATTGGTCTTAGTAAAATTATATAGCCGTTAATATAATAACGATAATTGACAAAACATAATATTAGCATCCTAATGGGTCGAATATTGGTGGTCCCGGTGGATTTCGGATGTGGATTATTTGCTGTATCGGCGAATATGAAACTTTCCTACATGCAAGCGTCCTTTAATTATTAAATGATTCGTAATAATCAACCTGAGGCCTGAAAATTGTAAATTTTAATTGAAAACATATATAAAGTATTATAAGTAAGTATACTTACATCTTAAAAGTCCTAAAACTTGGATAATTGATAACTTTCACTGTTTAAAATCGTATCAAAATCCGTTTGGTGGTGTACGGGCGGTGGAGACGAAGTTAGCGGAGAATCAGACAGACGCGGCCTTCAATTTAGGTATAATACGAGTATGAAGAGTTAAGCTATATACCGTTTACAAAAAAGTATGAAGTGCCTGTGATTTTGATACTAATATTGTTATTTGCACAAAACAAAAATCAAAACGTGTTTTTGAAATTTTTGAGTGGCTCACACAGCACTTCTTTTGATATACCGAAGAAAATATTAACTAGGTTCACTTTTATTCATAAAATATTGTCCTACGTTATATGGTTCGTAACAAAAAAATAATAATTAGTCATGTAGCAGGAAATTGCTAGTAGGGAAGAACCTTAATTTTTATTCAAACTTACGAGTAACATTCAGATTTATGGGCTGTTATGATTCAAGTTACAAGGATGTATTGTATAACAGTAGTATTTTTTTTGATAAGATTTTTGCATAAAATATTATAAATAGTCTTGCAAATATCAGTGTGTTTTTATGTATTAAAAAATGATATGTAATATATAGTTAATAATTATAAAGAGAAAGTTTCTATGTTGTATGGCAAAAGTATAATGCACGGGGGTCAATAATTGTATGTCAGATGCTTTACATAATATTTTGTCAGGCGATATACCTGTTTTACTTTTTTAAGGCCGACGAATCCACGGGCACCAGTTAGTACTTAATAAAATTACAAGGTAGGTATTAATAAAATTACAAGATAAGTTGTATTCTCAGTGTATCTATTGTTATAAATCACTACATAGTATAAACAAAGTCGCTTCCCGCTGTCTGTCTGTCTATATTAAAAACTGTCTTTAAAACTACGCATCAGATTTTAATGCGGTTTTCACTAATGGATAGAGTAGTTCTCGAGAAAGGTTTTAGTATATAATTTACAAAGTTACGCGGGCGAAGTCGTAAGTATTAAACAACCATTTAATTAAATATGAAGGCGACATCTGGTAAAAGGCTGCAGAAAAGAGGCTTATTTACGTAATGTTATTAATTTAAATTAACAGATGTCTTTGACGCGAGGGCGACATCTGGTAAGAACTTACGTAATGTTATAACTTAAATTAACAGATGTCTCTGACGCGAGATATTTTTATTTTTAAGTATCCTTACTAATACAACGTTACAAAGTTACGCGGGCGAAGTCGCGGGCAGCAGCTATTAAGTAATCGTAAAGAACCTTATCAAGTAAGGAATATTTACATTGTGTGTCAATAAAATTACATAATCAGTATTACCTACTTGTCTAATGGATAATATGATTCCTATATATATCATGGATTCGTTATATGAAATAGCTATCAAGTTGCATGAAAGTCCGATAAGGGAAGTTGCGTAAAGTTGGGTAATTCCATGCGTCTCGCAGGTCGAAGATTTTGTAACGGCTAGCGGCCACCAAGCCTACAGCGGAGCGCCACTGCCTCCGCCCTCCGTGCCTCACCGCGAATCGACGGTTAATTTTGCCTTAGGCTATATGCGAGTGTCATACTTAATACACCATTTTGTTCATGTGACTTCACGGCTTGAAAGCATTGCTATATCTATATTTATTTTATGAAATAAAATCGCTGTCAGTCTCTGTCTGTGTCTCCGCTAAGTTATTTTATACCACTTAGCGATAAGCGAGAAAGGTTTATGTATGGTTTTATAATTTGCAGAAAAAAAGTGCATAGTCCTACTAATATTTTATAAATGAGAAAGTTTGTGAGGATGAATGGGGATGTATGGATTGTATGTATGTATGTATATACATTTATTACCCCTTCATGTTAAAACTACGAACAGATTTGAAAAAAAAAATTGCTAAACAGATAGTTTATTACCTGGATTAACATATAGGATTTTGGTAAATTGTTAGGTTCCCGAGGGATCGTTTATAAATAATAAAAATGGGCGCCAAAGTCGCCGTGGTAGCGCCACCGTTGACACATCGTTATATTATAGTATTATGTATTTATAAAGATGCCAGGTTTTTTATTTTTCCACTCAGACGAAATCTCTGGTACCAGCTAGAGATAATATATAAAATGGGAATAATTACGATTCCGAATAATTAAAATAAAGACAATAATACAATAGATAAATACTTCCGTATGTAGACTTCGGGTGACGAATATTAGTTGTAATTTGCTTAAAATACGTAAGGGGAAAGTGTAGAATGTGTGGAGCTCGGGCCGGCGTTCCTGGGTAGGAGGGTCAGCATGCGCGGAAGATAAATTGGTCGTTTTGGTGCGTGGAGAGAAGGCGAGGGCGATGCGGGGAGGTGCGGAGGGCGGCGGCGCCGGCGCGCGGAGGCTGCTGCGCTCAGAGCACCTGCGCCCGCGCTCCGTAGCGCCGCTCGCCGCGTGCTCCTGTACCCGCGCCCGCGCACCGGCCCGCGCCGCGCCTCGCGTCGCGACGCCGCCCAAGGTATGTCATACGCCATTGCGACGGCGCGTCGGGGTCGGGCGGCAGCGAGTTCGCCACTGCGTTGAGCCGTGAGCCGCTCGCCGACCCGGTTGCCTGTGTCTCAGCCCGGCCGGTTTTCTCATTTTGCCGGTCGGACCGTGACGTCACGATACTAGTTTGACATGCACGCGTGACGGTCTGCACCGGGCGGGACGCCGCCCGCCGCCGCCTGCGCCGCCGTCGCTGCCCCCGACCTTAGATCCAGTGCAATGACGTGCTTGTTTATCTCCTCTCGACTAACATCTGTGTAAAATTCTATGTGATGCAGTGATTACGAAACGTCATAGCCAAGAATCTCTGTTGTCATTGCGCATTTTATATTAATAGCGCTCGGTTGTTAATTAGTTACCCAATGATTATTAGCTATCGGGTTTTCTTTGTATTAAAGTTTTGTATCATGATTAAAAGGCCAATTAAGATTGGTATATCTTTAAAAATAAACCAAACTGTCCAATGTGTAGAGGTTTTACGTGTGTGTGTTGTAGAATATCGTTGTGTAGGTGCACAAATGCGTATAATATATTGTTAGCTCTCAGTCAATGTTGAGTATGTGTGAGTGGATAATGTACAGTACAGCAAGCAGTGAGCAGACGTTTATTTCTTGTTGTACTGTACTGATGTGTTCGGCGGCCGGTCGGTGAGTTTCACATGTCAATGTGTGCGAGTGCACACTACTCAAGTTCGGCTCCTCGACAGAGCCTTTTATTATTTTATTTTTCCTCCTGCAGCGCAGTAATGGCGTTCGCGAGGTATGAAGTGGCACCGGCAAGGACGTCATCGGGTTTCCGATAAACATGCGCGAAATATTTTCATATTCATTATGAAAATTATAACCACAAAATATCAGATTCTATGAGAAAGTATGTTTATATTTTTCCGTAATTTAATTTACATGTTTATATAGACAGGTTTTAGCTAATTTAAAAATCAGTATTAGTCATTAGAGGAAAAACGGTTACCTACAGTACTTAATCATCTGGTTACATTATCTGTAATCTACATAAGTGTTTATAAAGTAACGAAAAATATAATTTTATCCCTTTAAATCAACAATAGCAGTGTTTACCGCCGGTTACGCGGCGTTCTTTGTCTCCGAAGCTGTTCAATTTTAGTCCTTACGGCGATTTGGGCCATGCTTTTTATTATGTTTTGGTCTGCTAGCTATTGTTGTTGTGTAACAAGTATGACAGCCACGTGGTCACAATGGTGTTACCAGTTTTATACCGTTTGGTGGTTCGTTCTGTGCAACGTCGCGTCGGCCGCCCCGGTCGAGACGGCTCTTGCTTGAACAAGTTCGGGCGCTTCTCGCCGATCAGGTGCCACATGATACCCTGTTCTTTTCTAACTGGACTTTAATCAGCTGTTGTTGCCCTTTCGGTTTTCTACTGTTAAAATCTCTATTGAATTTTTTTTATACAACACTAATAGTAACTCCATAATTTCTTTGTGATTTCTTGTTTTCAATACAAAGTTTTCTGGTCATGGATTTATGATTGTTTTTTCCATGATAAACGTTTTGTAGTACGTCAAAAGACTAGCCTTTGAAAATGAAAGTAACTTAAAGGACAAAGAACTAAGACAAAGATTTATTAACCTATTTTAAATTATTTTTAATTATAAACGGATTGAAACAACGCATATATTTTAGTTTTGTGTAAAGAATTACAGAAATTTCATAGAAAAAAAATTAGATGATTGTTTTTAATTTACCTTTCAACATTGGCACTTTTTATCATCATTAATAAATTAAATATTTTCTATGAAAATATTGATTTTTTAGTTTCCTTAACCAAAAATTATAATCCGTTGCCGTGTCACTTCTAATAATCAAGCAGCTTATGTCTATAAAACTTTCGAGAATATAAATTGTTTTTAATCAGTATGAAAGTAAGTTATAATTAAACTAAGTTACCTATGTCTTGGTAGGTTTGTGCGTTTAACTCTTTTAAAATAAATGCGAAAGTTTATGAGGATATTTGTGCAAAGAGGTATACCTATTGGTAGTTTAGATCAGTGTGTTAGTGTGGATGTTACTCTTTCAAGCAAAAACGACTCATTAAATTTGAATGAATTTTATCACCTAAATTAATATATAGCATACTTTACATTCTGAAAAAATGTTAGGTTTCCAAGGAATTGTCTAAAAATATAAAAAAATCGGGTTGCGGTGCCATCTTCGTCACAGTGATAATGTATTTTCAAATTTTTCGCGGGCACCAGCTACGTAGTTCAGAATAAGAAATAATAAGTTTTCTAAACAGTAAAGAAAGTAATCATATAACGAAAACAAACGATTTTAGCGCTTTTATGACTTAGTTGTGTAATTAATTGCACCATTGCGAAGTCAGGACGAGTCCCTAGCGAGAGATAAACAAGCACTTACGTTGTAACTATCTATTGTATTTATTTATTATGTTTTAATCTGATTAAAAATTTTCAGATAGTGAAGTTGGGGAAGACAAGTGTCAAGCGGGGTGCTCCTAACAGGGGCCTCCGCCATTACGAAGACGTCACCGAGTGCGCCAAACCGCGGCGTCATGTCCGCGTCATCGCCACAGGCCGTGTGCGATGATCGCTCACATACTCCGAGCGGTGCGTCCCCTGGCTCAGGACCGCGGTCCCCTGCCCCGGCACATGCCGTTCTAGCCACCATGACACCCGTACAGCCCGCACACGATTACTACCCTCACAAAGTAGAGATGGACTCCGACGATGGCTATCCTCCAGACGCACATTCTTACCGTCATTCGCCTCACGAACTTGCAGCCTACGCTCCCGACAACAAAGTGCCCGTACAACCCGACGTATACGACCAGGGCATGGAATCGATTGACGAAAAGACACCGATAGATTTGATATATGAAGACGAAAAGCAAACAGTAATATACACGACGACACCGGACCAGAAAAGAGTAGAAATGATTAGTGGTCAACTAGAAGATGGCCAGTTGGTTGGTGGAACCGGTCAACTGGTGGATGGAAGCGTTTCAGTGGTCGTAGGCGCTCCCGGGCAAGGAACAGTCCTCGTGCTCGCCGACCACGTCGTTGATGATCTTGGACAAGTTATAACGATACCAAGGTATGATATTTTTATATAATAAATCGAGAAATAACAAGATGAACACATAGATTTTTTTTTAAATGTAGTTTTCAAGTTGTCTGCATATCGAATCGGACGGATTGTATTTTATTATAGCGACTGCTCGTGACATTTATGACATGGTAATATTACACTATTAAACACAATATATCTCGTTGCCAGGCGAATATTTTTGTGTGTAGGAAATTCCATAGTTTCAATAAAAAATTATGTGTTTCTTCACGAATATATATTGCGGATAAAAATGGAAATAAGTTTTTAAATGATGTCATACGAGTATATATTATGATACTAATTAAAATAATGGTATACTTATATAGTTGTAACACTACGTATTATACTTCTTGGGTTAATAACGTAAATATATTTTTTACTGTAATCCAGTAACTTTAACGAATTAACTGATTTTCATGAAACTTTGGTAGATAAACATTTAGACGTATGACGATAGGCAACTTTTTGACGCGGACGAAGTCGCGGGCGCCAGCTACTGTCAAATAAATTCTGTGTTAGCAGACTTCATACGAAGTTTTCTTTGTGATGTTAATTAGAAAGAAACTCATCTGTCTGAATCATATCTGAATAGTTAACTTCCGTACAATAACTATCTCTCTTGTTTACGTTTACACTTATGACATTATAGGCTGCCTAGAGGAGGAAATTTTCCGACGCTAATTGAAATATAGATGTAGGTAAGTAGTAAATCAATCCGAAGAAACTTACACGAGTTAGCGTTTGTTTGTGCAAGTGGTTGTTGTGTAGTTTCGAGAAATGAGGTGTTTGTGCCGGAGGTCCAGCGTAACGGTTATACACGGGCGTGTTAGGAGAGTCGCGTGGGCGGCGCGACGCGCTTACCTTGAACTTGCCGCAAGCCAGCAACGCGCGGACGCTACCTCGACAACTCTCAACACATTTCGTGTCCAACTTCAACCTATTATAGACACCTAACTCTGTCTATTATTTAGACGAAACCACAATTTGACGAATACTAAAGGCAGACAAAAAAAGAACATGAACACACCCACATTCCAAACGAGAATTTGGTTTGTCTTTAAATATTTGTTAAACATTTCAAGAAAGAATATTTAATGCACATGTTTCATTTATTTTGTAAAAACAATTACAATACTGTTTTCTAAATTTACAGTATTGTGATTTTTTGATAACCTTGTAATGAAAGTTTCGGATTGGTTCAAATCTTAACGTCTCTTTTGACCCTATTCATATTTTTTTTATTATCTTGTTTTATCTCATCACTAGGAATAGTATCGTGCATATAGTAATACAATGTTCCCGCGTCTTAGTCTATGTACCGCCGCGATGGAAATTCAATGGGTTTTAGCCGGTAAGCTTTCGCCATAACGCGGCAGATAGGCTGACGGTAGACTTATTGGTAGCCGCCAACCATCAAGTCTACCGCCTATAACACAAGCAACGCCAGAGGTGTTGCAACTGCGCTGCCGACTGCAGCAGTGTTAAAGATAAGAGATTAAAAAGGTATTTCCATTATCCTTAGCATCGCATATATATAGCATTGTTTGGTTCTATAGGCGACTATAGTCACCTATACGTGCCTATACCATCAAGTGAACTGTTCAGGCTACAAAGGACCTATATTTTTTAAAGTTACGTAATAAGATCACATATATCTGGTTAGTAGTTTTTTAATTAGAACCGTATACGAATTTCTCTGTGCCGAGACTTATGTGTAACAAAGTATGATCCATTCAATATAATAGTTCAACTGCAAAAACTTGTCATGTGCATGTCATTCATACTGTGTGACGTTGATGTGTACGCGGCTGTCAGCGTAAAGTTGGTAGTAAGTAGGTTACGTCTGTTTGCCGGCTAAGGTGGGCTTTATTGCAAATATAATCATTTACAAGTACATAACGTGTGTAGCTGTACCTTTTTTCACTAATTGCGTATAGCGTTAATTAATAAGGCGGAATGTGAATAGTTTACATTTTCACATTAGCAAGTTAAAAACATCATAGCCAAACCTTATTCCGTCCGTTTATTATAAAGCCCGAAGGCTTCGCTTGTGATGCCATCAAAAATAGATAGTCGACAAAGAATACAATAGTTTCGATTTATCATCATGCCATGAGCACATGTTTGATTTTGTACAGACGATCTCGGTATTAGCAACTAAACAATGGTCTCACGATTTCAAGGTTAAAATATTCTCAAATACTTTTAAAGCTCCGAAATAAAGCTACAGTCATCTTGTATCAAATTATGACTACATATTTTATAAATTGTAGGAACATAATGCGCATTATTAATGGAGTCTGATAAAGGTAAATTGATAGTTGCAATTAGCTATTATGTATGCGCGTTACATCTTTTTGGAATAGTTTTCTTTATAAAGGGTAGCCTTATAAGTAGATAACAGAATTTAAAATGGAAAAGCTCTTAGTAAAATGAATAAATAAGCTCGATATGGATTGGTGGGCAAGTGATAAAAACTCGGATGAATCGTTTAGGACGCGGGCTGAGAGGCGCAGAGCGCACAGCTCTGCCTCACCGCTCACCCGCCGCGCCTCGTACACTTAATGATGACTTTTTGTTCCGTTGCGGCCTAAGTCACTGGCGGAGGCGGAATGTTTTCAATACTGATGTAGTTTAGCGCTTTGACCGCTTCTATTTTTTTTGTGTAGAATTAATTTTTCTTTGTTTATTCTTAGGATATTAAAGCAACACAACAAAAGCATATTAACACATAGCACATTAGCATACATATATAGGAACACTTTAATTGTTTTTTTTTTTCAATTAAGGCACTTATAAAAATATATGAGTATTTGTATAATTATAACAGCAGTTGAGATATGACATTTTTTTATAGATTATAATATTATTAAGTTTTCTATATTTATTTTTTAAATAACTTGAGTTCTAATACATACACAAGCAAACCTACCTCTACAAAAACCAAAAAATTAAAATTAAAACTGCCAGACAAATTAAATTATAATCATAAATGTAAAATAAGTCACTGTTATAAAAAAAATTGTACTACAAGAATACAAACACATCTCTATTTTCTTTATGAAATGCTTTATTTCATTTATTACTAGGTTTTGCCCGCGACTTCGTCCGCGTCCGATTGCTACCAAACTTGACATAATTACCCGCTGGAGTAATCTGAAGATTGTCTGAAAATTTCATCAAAATCGGTTCAGCGGTTTTGAAGTCCATAGGGAAAATACATACATACATACACACATATTATATATATTTATATATATATTTTATATATATATAAAAGGCGATGTGTGTATATCTATAGTGTATTCCAATAATCTTAGTTTTTAATTAGTGAGATTATAGTCAGTCAGTTGCTGCCTCTCATGTTTGTTCGCCAGTCAGAAGGCTCCCGCGGCCGCCCTCGTCCCGCGTCCCGGCGGCTCTGTCGCGGTGCTGTCCCCCTCCCCTGGCCCCTCACTCCCCTGCCTCGCCTCAGCCTTATTTTATTGCCTCTTTGCTCTCTCGTTCATTGCGGCGAGCCCTCGAGATGACTCTTCCATCGCTTGGGTTCTCGCCCCAATCATTATTTAATGTAATTATTTGACCGGTAAACAACTTTTTTGGAAATCATAACTGTTATGTACGCTTTTTATCTGTCGGCTTCAACTTTAGTGGATTTCTTTTGAGTTGTCAGGTCGCTTGTATATTGCCTTATAATTATTATTGACTTCTTCAGCTTCTTGGAAATATACGTTTTTACAGTAGCGTTACAAAAGCTTAATCGAATGTCTGTTAAGTTATCGTGTGTAAACTCTTTTACTGAAAGCATAATTTAAAATATTTTTTTTTTTACTCGTATAACGGTTTAATAATATTTGTGAGCTTGCAAATAAAACAAAATTGTTGTCATAAATTCATACGACTTAAATACTTGATATGAAGCTTATGAAATGTTAAATAGAATATATTAAATAGAAATTTAACACTAACTATATAAAGAGAAAACATTTATATTTTTGTTTGTAACTAAAAAACTAAAAAACCGATTTTAAAAATTCTTTCACCTATATAAAGCTACGTTAAAAGCGAGTAACATAGGGTATATTTTATAAGGTTACGCGGACGGAGTGGCGAGCAAAAGCTAGTTTTGTATAAAAAGAAAATACCTGAAACATCGAACATCGAAGTGCGAGAGTAAAAGACATCAACGGGGTCGCGCGGCTTGTGAATCGTATCCTATAAGAATCAATGACGTAAGCTTATAGTTATTTTGGGAACTTAGATACTTATTATAAATATAGTGGCCTCGTGGTCATAATTTTAAATATTATAATACTAATATGGTTTAACCTTGCTATGATTAATAATTTTCACGAATATTACTCATTAATTCTGAGCTTAATTTTTACGACGTTGCGTGCACTGGGGCTTCGAGCCCTAATTACTTTAAATTTTTAACTAAGAATTAAATCCAATTAAATTTTTGTACACTCGAGGTAAGAAAAGGTTTGTCACCTTAAAGTTTACATTTGCTTGTACCAGGGCAATTGTCAGTCATGCCAAAAATTTATTTCAAACCTCTTGTTAGTTGTCTGTTCAGTGCTTTAGTTTCAAAAGGTAAGTAGTAAGAGACCTTACTAGTTTCAAAACTGACGAAGGTATTGATTAAAACTTTTCAAAACTAAATTCTTTCTTGACTTAAATTTTATTTTCCATAGTGTTTATTATATCAATGTCTTCCCAAACAGCTCAAATGCTTTCTTACAGCTTATTTTAGCACAAATACAGCCCAGTTTCTCTCATAGGCAAACAGAACAGAACGATCCGTTCTTTGTCTTAAGTATTTAACTTTCTGATAATATACTTTTATTTCTAAAAATGAATTTATATTAGTAGTATAATGAATTTGGCAGGACGAAAAGTATAAACTGTAGCTCCTGCCTTTTAGCAATAATCAACTCCTCAGAGAACATAAACATAAAAATAGTAATAATAATGTATGTTATGTCGGTATATGAGTAAATTATATATGAGTATCCTCATAGACCTTGCATCAGGTGACTCATGTAAGACTGTTTTATAAACCTTTATGATATTATATGAGTTTATTAAAATGCCAGAGCCCATTTCCATCCTTACTATTGACCCGTTACTCTAATATATTTCCCCTGATACTTGTGTTTATGGTATGTTTATGTTATGGTATGTTTATGTTAGGTTATGGTATGTTTATGGCTTGTACGTCGCCTATTATCATAAAAAAGGTCAAATTAGCATACTTAGATTAAACATAGACTTTGTGAATTTCGTATGGGTCTTCACAATTGTTATAAAATCGTCATGCAGGTCTTCCCTTAGGGAGGTTAAATCTATGTTCAAATATAAAATTATTTTAATATGCAATTTTGCATCTAAAGTTATTTAGCGTTTACCTAAGTGGTGGTAACCTGAAGAATAAACATATGATAGAACATACTAAATGATAGAATACTCATTATTTAGTAAACTTTAGTAGCATGTCATTAATAATGAGTACATTAAAAGTTAGAATAGTAGGTACCTATTGCATTAATGTATTAAAATATTTTACATTAGAATTGCAAGTGAGTTATAAGCGCTTTCTAACTCAGGACTAAAGGTCCCCAGTATTGCTTTTTTAACCGCTATGGATAAGTTTTTTTTTATTGTTGGAGAGAGAAAATGTTGAGTTTTGTCTTGTCATCCCTGGTGTAGCGATCATTTTAAAGTTTAGTTTTTGGGGTTTAATTGCTTACTGGGCGAAAGTTAAAAAATAAATTTGAGTTTACACGCATAGTTTCAATTCCAGGTTCGTTCTCGAATGAAAAATTCAAGTTTTCATATTCACATTTTTTTCCCATATTGATTCGATTTCCTTTTTTTATGTTAAAGTTCACAGACAGGCTGACTGTCCACTTGATGTTAGGTGCCTATCGTCGCCTAAATAGGTGCTTCAAGTGCGCTGCCGACCAAAGTAGGATTAAAGATAGAGATTAGGAAGGTATAGGAAAATGGGCTCTAAGCATCCCTTATTCGCTCTCCGAAGCATAATAGCATATATGCTGTTTTTTACGATGGTTATTGCCGCCAGACGAACTTATACAGTCGTCCAATGACGGAAGTTGTTGTATCACATTAAACATTAAACCTGCATTGTATCATTTGGATTCGTGCTTTATTTTTTGGGAAAATTATTATTCAGAACATTTTGTGCAATGCTGTGAAGATCACCTTCTAAGTAGGTTTTGTTTGTGACCGCTTGTAAACATTGAGTTCAATGTGTCCTTTAAAAATTAACGATCATCCTTTCTACCTGGTACCGCTGTCCGAGTGCAAATAAAAAAGTTCTCCACGTAAAGGGTTCACCTCACTTCCCATCCGATCACTCGGAGGTTGTAGGTACCACGTAGCACACACACACACGTGCGTACATCACGCACACACTAATACACACACAGAATTAACGTAACTTTGGGCCCGCCCGACCGTACGATGCAGCGGCAGCGTCCAACAGAAATCTCGACGGGGGATAAAATTTCATTCGAATGTAAGAATAGTGTGGATCACTTATAATTTACATAGACCATTTTAATAAAAGTATGTTACTTGTGGTGAGGGGCGAGACGACGCCATTAACAATGTCCACACTAACGCATTTGTCGATCAGATGTATCATGTTAATGCGATATTATTTAACACTAGCTTGAACAACACGCACACAGGAACAGAAAAATCTGTCACTAGTACACGCACCGAATGAACTATGAGTATTTTAAAAATTTAAGTCGCTGTCCGCATTTGCCTGTTTCTTCACTATCTTCTTCTAAGCCACCCAACGGATTTTGATACGGTTTATACTAATGGAAAGAGCGATCCAGGTACTTGCATCCCTCTTTATACTTGTTGGTATCGGTAGCCACCTACCACCAAGTACCAAGCGCAGCCACTCTATCAATTTAAAATATATTTTTAAATTAAGTTTGTTATTAGTTGTAAAATATTATTTAAAAATAGCAGTGTCTTCCATTAAAGAAAACACCAAAGGCATGTCCATATAAGGCCATCGCATATTGAAACCTCTCATAGTTTTTTTGTGTTAACTCACGGCCACAACCTACAAGAGCAAATCCATTATAGCTTTTTATTATCTTACACCAAGGTTTGAAATTGTAAGGCATTTCGGTTTTAGTTTTATAGGGCCATCAGTTGGGTTGATTTAAAACAATTTCTATGTTATCAATGGATACGTTTCAAATTAAGAATGCAGGTGTTATGAAGGCTTGAGACATTATAATAATGCGCAACATTTTTTTGGGTTGTTTGAGAATTACATCGTGAACGTTGCGGTTAGGTTTATCAGGAATCTCTGATATACAGGAGACGGATTGCATGCATAACCTATGCATGAAATCCTTCAAAACTTTTAAGAATATTGCCTCGTACTTTTTTTAATTTTTAAAGCGACCAGCTCCCGGCTTTGCCCAGGATCCCATTTTTTTATAACACAAAATCTATTGGGTGATTTTGAAGTAGTTAGCGAAGAAGCAGACAGACGCAGACAGTTTCAGCGACTTGGTCAAAATATTGTTTTTTCTACTTAAATAAAAAGTTAATTAGTTTTTACTAACTAAGGTATAACCTTCCTTAAACAACTATCTAACTGATGGTGAAAACCGTATCAAAATCTGTCGCGTGGCTTGAGAAGAATTAGTGGATCAGGCAGACCAGGAAAGCGACTTCAATTTTACAATGTAAGGATTGTAATTTATTTAATTTTTCACAAATAAATACATAAGTAGGTAGGTACATATTTACCCCTTTTTAATATTGCGAACCTCTTTAAGCAAAAGTCTATTCCATTTTTCGTTTTGACTTTATTCCATGCAAAATCAAGTCTTTTTCTTCCAGCCATTCTAAAAATATCGTCAACTAATTTTTATACGGTCTACTTATATTACTTGGAATTGTACTTCATCTTCCTGTCGGCTCTGCTCATTTCGTTTCCTGTACCTACTTATCCACCTGTTCTGTATTCATGAGATATGGCGAGATCATTTCTAAATTCTAAATAAAGATGTGGAGCCCTTTATAATGCCTAGTTCTCTTACTTGTATTAATTGTCTGGTAAAACAGTAAATTTGTTTATCTTGAAAAGCTTTAAGCGAAGCCACGTTATCAAAGGGTTCATTTATCAATGAGATAACAAAACATATTGCTTTTAAATTAACTGGAATTAATGTTAGTTACATCACGCGAAAGAAGAAATTTTATATTTTTTTAAAAAATAAATAACCTAAGTTTTTAAACCTCGACGACGCTCGACGCAAAAAAGGGTTGTTATAAGTTGAAGTTTGATCTGTGTGCTTGTATATCTTTGTATATGTCTATGGCGTTGTAGCTCCCAAACGGATGGACCGATTTTGACCCGTCTGTTTTTTTCGTTTGAAAGCTAAATTGATCGAAATTATACTTACCTATAATTAATGAAGATCTGTTCAGGCGTTTGAATACTATCAGCTCGTTTCCTAGTTAACGAAGGGATATCACTAACTTCCACAGGTTCGATTTATTTGAATATTGATGTACTGGTACTACAATGGTATTTTTATGACATAGTAACCTTATGAGGGAGGCCTATGTCCAGCAGTGGACGTCCTACGGCTGAGATGAGTAACCTTGACATCAAGAAGTCTGCGGGGTAACCAACTCCTCAGCATACAGTAATGGGCTGTCAGTTGCTACAGTTAGATATAGCGTGTTTGGGCTCAATAGAATGTTGGAGGTTAGTTTAAAATTAAATTTAAATTGAGAAAATTCTTCTTCTTCTTAGATTTAAATGGCAATGCGGCTCATTTTAAAATGGCCATTATCTGCCAGTGTCAAGTTAAAAATTATTATTACAATTGGAGCGCTCCGCTACGGACTCCCGCTTGGGAGCCCGCTCGGAACACTCGCCTTGAGAAAATTTTAAATTATTATAACAACTTAATCTAATACAGTGACAGATCGACATTATACAATTTTGATAGGAGTATAAAAAAAAACCGTGTTTTTAACTTATAACCTATTCACACAAACAAATCATGTCACCAAAGCATTTCAACTCTTTCACAAGGGCATTTTATTTATTTCAAAATCATTAACCGACTTTGCATAGATATGTATCTAAATCATTGAATCGTAAAATCGGAGAAACTGTTTATTCATCAGCATCACTTAAACGTCGTGAACACAGACACTCACACATTGTTAGTGTGTGCGTGAACTGTCAATGTGTGGCATAGCTTATTAGTGACAGAGACAGACAATTGGCTCAGACATTTGTGAGACAGAGACACGTATACAGACGTCAACAAGGCTAGCTTTACCTTTTAAGCGTATGAATGTACGTTTTTATTAACTTGATTCGTTATACGGCCCGACTTTATAATATATGGTTAAAGATAATTACATTCAAACCGATTTAAAATTTATAAATAAAAGAAATAATAAAATAATCGATATTCACGTGTTCAAGGTAAACTTAAAAAATATTGGACGAAACATTATGTTTGTGTTCGGATAGTTTTTTATTGATTTTCCTGTGTTGTATGTTCATAATATTTGGTATTCAAAATGTTAAAGTTTTGAAGAAACGTGGATATAAGCTGCACTCCTTTATATAAGCTCCTGTAACTTGGTAACTACGTTTTGTATACATTTATCAAAACTTTCAAAGTACCATCACAAACGAAATATCCGAGAATAAGTTAAAAGTGGCACGATATAACCGACTTTACCCTAAAAGCTAAAGGTACTTACTTAATTTTTTTAGTTATTTTTAAAAGTTGTGGTTTTTAAGAACCTATGGATGCCCGATTTTCCAATATATTTTATCACATCTGGAAGATACTTATATTACTTCGTCTTCCTTTAGGTTAATTTAACTTCAGCTAGGAAGCACTAAGATTTCATTCACATTCTCATTACAATGATACTGTGTTTAAGCAATGTCTTTTTAATAAGTGATACTTACTATAAACGTAATTGTAAATGTTTCAATGTAATTGTCTTCGTTTAATTGACATGCATTTCAAGTTTGCGTGTTGTTTATTGTTAACATTCACTTGTCTGTACGATATATTGGAACAGGGTGCACTTCATTGATAGGGGCCGAATTGACGGCGACGCGTTGCGCGGAGGACCGTTGCAAGGGCGCGCCTCTCACTCGCCTCGCCGAAGGTTCTCAGATGCCGATGTGTTTCTATAATTATTGCATTTAAACAGCGCTGCTGCTGGACTTACACACTTTTTAATCGTCGCTCTAAAAAGAGAAATATCCGCTCAATTGTACACACTTTGTAAGCCGTAAAGTGTTATTTTTTCATGTTAAGGTCTGCAGACAGTTTGATGGTAGGTGGAAGCGACGCCACAAATGATAGAATGATTAAGGATAAGTTTTGGAAAGGGATGGGGAAATAGGTGCTGGCGTCCCTTGCTCACTCACTGAAACACAAAGGCACACATGCTTTTATCTCACGTGGTCTTCTGTAAGGGTATGGTTACTGCCGCCAGACGGGTTACCAAAATGACTGATAAACGACTGCGTTTCTCAGTCATTTTGGTGCATTGGTGCTAGCCACTACTTAAACATATTGATTGGCACTTGTTTAAGGTTTCTCAAGACGTTAGTGCGCCTCATAAAATTACGGATATTCAGTCGTCCGTGAAAGCCGGACTGAAGCGTGTACGAAAAATAAAGCATCCTTCGTTTATGCTCGACTGAAGTTTTGACTTTATTATTAAAAAAAAGTTTTTACAAAATATTACCTATGACCCCATTATATACCGTGACTTTGCTCGTTTTTATTTGTGGCATAAAAACTATCTTCAAATGTATTGAATTTATTTTATTACAATTACTTAAGTAGATATATTGCTATTGATAGTGGATAATTAAGTAGATACATTCATCTTCGTGAACTTTCGCATTTATATATGAGTAATTTGATATTAGAAACAAATAGGTATATAACTTTTTCAATGACCATTAAATATGTGAAACATTATATAAAATCAAAAGTTTTTTAAAAGATTGAAACTGAATCTTGATTACCTACTGATTAGATTCACGTGTTTTTAACTTCTACAATTCAGTCCAAAATATATTTTTATATTATTCGTTTTTTAAATGTAACAATTCTATCAGTTCGGTATTTTCTTAAAGCTGTTTCCAAGCGCAAGGAGACTATTCACAGATATTTAATTAGTAGATACTAAATATAAGTACTGTGATTATTTATACCGTATAATTATAGTAGCGAATTGTACAAAGAAACAAAACTTTAATGGTAATAAAAATTACATTGTTTCGTAACGAAATAACTAACCGACACCCATTTTAAAATAATGTATTCATATTATGGTATTTATAAAGCAACTTAAAAAGACACAATAGGTAGGAAACGCATTGGGTCGTGTTAAAATTTATTCACTTTGTTTAATTTAATTATCAACATAAACATTGTAATATTTTGTTTGGCGTATTTGTGTCATAAGCCTGATATTCGGATATTCGGTAAGATTTCGTTTCGCTCGAATACAGTTTGTGTGATCGTTAAGCGAATTCTACAAGAACGTTACAAAAAAGAAAGGCATCGTGAAGGGATATGCGAGGCTTTTTGCGTGGAACACCGAGTGCCGTACGCGCCTCTCGGTTCAAAAATGGTATTGCAATCCGCCATGTTCGAATCGCTGCAGTGCAATGTAAATGATCCCCTGAATAATGCACTTCCATCCCATTCCCGGTCCATCCTTCACCGGACGCATATAAGGGACGCGGCAATCTACCGTTATACTTCATCTAACTGCTTTTAATATATTTTAATAAATCGTTTATGCGATTAGTTACAAAATCAACAGCGGTTAGATAAAAGTACATGTAATACATACTTCGATATGACTCGAATGCATAAAATCTGTTACTGTTTACTGTGCACTTTTGCCAAAATGAGAGTTACAAAAAAAAGCGGAAAAAGAACCAATTTTAATAGTAGACTTATCTCTTAAAAAGTGATTTATAAGGTTGCGTATGTGCAAGGAGGTGTGAAACTAAGCTAAGAGATAAATTAAGACGTTCTAGGAAGCCATGACGATTTCAAATTTAGAAAAACTGCATTCGGAGATTTAAAAAACCAGAATTAAATTTGCATTTACAATGCGTAAACTAGGCGTAAACAGCTTACTAATTACTTACCGTAAATTTTGTTGGTAAATAAAAAATCCCCAGACAAAACATTTGCTTTTTTTGATTTCTCCTTTCATCTGTCTGTGGCAGCGTTTGGTGGCAGCAACCAACGCCTTACAGGAGTCCACCGTGATAAAACAGTACATAGGCTGTTGTGTTCAGTGATTAAAGGGTGACAGAACACATATTTTGAGTATGCATAGTAACATTATGTTCATGACTTTAACTGCTAACCGTTCCTTAGTTGAAAAAACCTTTTAGGCTTTCAACTCTACGAATGTACCTATTCAAAGTCAAGGTAAAGAAACTCCTAGTCTCTTTTTGAAAGTTGAAGGTAACACTCAAATCGCATGCATTACTATTATGTAAATGTGTTAAATAATTTTGTTTTACGTGTTTACGTTTTCTCAATAAATGTGTGTGCGGGTTCATGGCCTCGGTTGAATACTTGCGCTTGTCTTATTTGTATGTATTTCTAAGGTGCCTCGGGTTAGTTACATTACTGTTTGTTATTATCGTAGAAATATCTAACTATATTTAGAGCGTAATTTGTTATAAGTGTAGAGAGAAGGTAATTAGAAAAAGTGTTTTAAATATCCGTACTAATCCGTACTAATATTATAAATGCGAAAGTTTGTATGGATGTATGGATGGATGTATGTATGGATGTTTTGTAACTCTCACGCAAAAACTACTGAACCGATCACCATGAAATTTTGCATACACGTTGTCTGGGACACCAGAAAGGACATAGGGTACCTTTCATCCATAACGCGGACCAAGTCGCGGGCACCAGCTAGTACTAGATAAAATTAAGCATAATAAAATTTGTCTAATAAAATTTCAATGTTATTACAATTATCCAGTTATCAAAAAGTATATATTTGTCCGTTAACAGCCTTAATTCGAATTGCCACGAATGAAACCGTCTATGATCTCAACAAGCTTTAATGATTCACCGTATCAGACCTAATAAGACGTAATACGTAGCGTGTATATAATATCTGTCTTACAAATAATTCGCTTAGAATGAAATCTTGCTAGATATGCCCTAGCGGGTTTGAATACCGCCGGTGTTTGAGATACTTATGGCAAGAGGTCTCGACGATTGTGCACACGATAGTGAGCTCTAGTGTCGTTCGGTTTAATGTGAATATCAACATTGTATTGTGTACGGCAAACGCGAGAGCAGGTCACGACTGACGCGCACGCGCGATCGTGACCTTGCGCGCGCGCCGTACAGAGGTCACACTCCTGTGTTGAAGTGCGAGCACACCACACCACGCTTTCCTCCACTGCAACGGCCACAGAAACGCTTCACGTAAGATCGGCCAGTGATAGTGCGATCGCAAGGCTTCTGTCTTTATTATCATATTTACACGGTCATATTATACATTCGCGCGAGTCACCATAATGTGTGATCTGATTACTTTGCCAATCAATTTAGCTTCAGCACCATCTAGTTCCACAGCAAGCAACTAATGCTTGTATTATGGATACCAGACAGTTGATATACTACATAGATTACTTTTTTTTTGGTAAATATATACAAATTATTATAAATACAAAATTTCCATGACTCAGGTAGGTACAAAGGTAAAATGTTAACACATAAACATTTGCCCCTAGCGGGACGCGACCATTTGGTTAACAGCCAAGGTTACTTAGCCACTAGACCAAACGTGTCATCAAAACATTATGAGACAACAAATCAACATATGATTTGCCTAACATATGAGCGTACCCAACTATATTTGTGATTAATACCTACATTATGAGTAAAAGTAAATTTCTTGTAGGTATTAACATTTTCTAACTTGTAAGGCGAAAATGTAAGAGGCGAAAATCGTAATTCCAAGAAGCCAAATACTTACTCACGTATTTACTTATTATACTGTATACACGAATTGATTGCTTAAATTTATGTTTTCCTGTTCGCTTTGCTATCAAGAAGTTGTGTTTAAATAGAGCCTTATACGGATTCTCTCATTTTAGAACTCAGTTGACACTTTACAGGCTCGGTTTGAGTTGCCGCCTAAATGTCAATAAATGATCTTATAAACGAAAACCTCAGTGGTCAATTTTGTACTTAAAGTTCGGAGAAGTCGGTGCATTTCTTCTTTAATATCATACTATTGTTAACTAGAACGACCTTACTTATATAAATAAGAATATCTTCCATGCTAACAGCAGATATGAAGAAGAAGAATACTATGTAGGAATTAGCAGAAGCAGTATCGCGTCGGTAAACAAAATATTTATTTTATGGTCATGATATTGATGTTAATACTTTGGTTAAATCTAAGTTAAATAGCTTAAATCTCCCATCAATACTAAGAAAGAAGATGTCAAAATATGGCGCTTTACAGTCCGGTAGTCCCTTTAGGAGTTTAATTAACGCATATGTTGTAAAAAAAGCATCGTCGTATCGAAAACGTTCAAACAGTTGTAAATCATAAAAAGGCCCGACCGTTATCGGGCTTGCTTGGGTAAAAGTTGTAATGAGTATAATGAGCGCCTGAGATGGTATCGGTCTGAGGCACGTTTACAACTTGCACACCCTAATGTTCCTCATTAAATACTGGAACATCAATTTGTATCTTCGCCACGTAGAAGAATACCGCAGCCATCGATTTTTATTGCATTGAATTATGTGACGATAATCAACATAATGAGCTAAAGAAAATAATTTCGCGTTTAAATTCTATCTTCATTGTTAGATAACTTTGGATTTTAATTTTTTTATTGTATAAGTTAGAAGAAATGGTAAGTATATTTAAAATAAATAAATGCTGCATAGTGTTAAAAAAGTAAAGAGGGCTAAATTAAAAGTTGAAATTTTTGTGGTTTTATCCACGTGGAGGAATAGAGAATCGGATCGTGTAAAGAATGAGACGGTTCTGTTTATAATGAACAAGAAGGCTGAAGAAGGCTGAAACCACAAGTCAGAAAACCGGAATACTTTGGGAATATCATGGGGAAAAATAAGTACGGCGACAGTGGCACCCATTTTTCAATATCCATTTTCTAAAAATAATATCTCGGGAACATTTTTTCAGGATAAAAGTATTCTGTGTGGCAAATGTCATCCAAATATTTAGGATTAAGATATTGAAATTTTAGTTATAAATGGAAATATCGCAAATCATTAGATTAAGTTAAATGACACTCGTGTCTATGACGTTGGGTTAATTCCATTTTGAGTAGGCAATATTTATAAAGGAAATTACCATGCAATTATTGGTAATTAATTCAATATTTTGCAATCATGATAGCGTTTAAGTACCTTTAAGTAAAATGATAATAAAATTAAAGTTTAATGTATTTATCTAATAATTGTATTTAAAGTTGGCTGTTTTAAACCCTGACGCACGACGCAAAAACGGGGTGATATAAATTTGATGTGTGTTTCTGTGGTGTGTCTGTATATCTGTGGGTCTGATGGACCGATTTTTATCCGTTTTTTTTTTTGTTTAAAAGCTGACGTGTGACCGAGATGGTTCTTTCTTAGCTATAGTGTATGAAGATGAAGTATAGTTGACGAAGAGATTTTACTAATTTCCACAGGTTCGATTGATGGAAATACTTCGGTGGTATTTCTATGACATGGTGACCTTGATCTGATGCTGCAGCATCAAGTAGTCTGCGGAACACCAACTCCTCAGCAACTTACAGCAAACATAGCGTGTTCACGCTCAATAGAAATTATTTAAATTAGACTCTATCGGAGCGAAGGAGGTGAGCACTAATTTGTTAAAAAAACACTTTTTATTATAATTATTAAAATGTTAATAATTATGTATATCGTTAATAAAAACTGATCATGATGTTAAAAATAACCTCTTGATTGTATCTCTAATCTGCTAACTGCTATTACGTAAACCATCATCTGGAAATCCACTTTGAATATCGAAGATTATTCGATTCCCTTATTTACTCCAAAATATATTTTAAGCTGTTATCACAAGGCTCAATTTTCAATAAGCTCCGCTTTACCATTAAGTGTATAATGTAAAAACCTGCATCTAAATTCTGCAACATGTTTCTCGGTAAGTATCGGTCTAATATTTTCTGAATTTTGTTGGCTTACTCATATCTTATCTGCGATTCAGCCTTTATTAAACCTTGAATGTCTTTTTGAACTCGATGCTAAATGTGAGTTTGCGAGTATATAAAAATAAAAAGCACACAAAGTAACCGCCAGTTGAACCGTGTTTTCTGAGACCGTATCGCTTTATACATAAGTTATAACATTACTTTCCTTTCGTAGACTAAGTAATGCATTCCATGTTTCATAGTACAAATAGTACCACCATCTTTATATATATTAATAAATTTATATATAAATGTTAAGCTAATGTTAAGTATACTTAGCTTCAAAGTATGTAGTATGTTAAGCTTCAAAAACTTGAGAATGGGTAGACAGATTTTAATTCAGTACAAGCATTGGTTTAATTTCTTTTAATTTTTGAAAGTCATATCAAACGTTTCACGCTTGTGAACTTGAGAAATATGTAGTAAGAGAGAAATAGCTATTATGAGTTTTAATGAATGGGATGTAAAATTGTATATATTGTACGTCTACAAATTGTTAGATGTCTCTGTGGCTTTGTCACAATACGATGTAAATAAAAATTAAAAAAGTCTTGACATTGGCCACGGTTGTACTCACATAAGCCGCTAATATGCTGCGGTGGCTCATGAAGAAAATGCGGTCTTCTCCCACGCATATCTTGTTCGCTTATTTCATTTTAATTACAAAAAATACATTGGACTTAGTTAATGAAGTTCCATTTAAATAGCATAAAAAAATTGGTTGACATGTTTTTATGTTCGTAATTGCTCTTACGAACTAAGCGAATACTCTAACTATTTTATAGACATTATAAAAAGGGCACAAAAAAAGTATTGATACATAACTACACGTTAATTCTGATTAAGTTGTTGTCTTGTACATTTTTTTTTGTAGGTAAACGATTTCTTGCTATTCAATGTCATCGAAGAATTTAATAGTGGCTGGGAAGCCCGTCTAGCGGCAGTAACCTTACAGAATACTATACCTTACCTTACCTATACCTTACAGAAGACCATCGTGAAATATGTGTTTCGATGAGTGAGCGGTGACTAAAGCGCACTTGTAGCACCTGTGGGATTGTTTGAATTATAGCCGACAGTAGCCACCTACTATCCAGTGGACCGTCAGCCTGTCTGCCGACCTTAACATAAAAAAATACTGTTCACAAGAGGTGCGCAGTTCATTTTCATAAATCGCCAATACATTTTAGATAATGGATTCTTGTAAAATCTTGCCATTTCCTTAGCATAATGAACAATATTAACGGGGTCCGCTAGACGTAATTGGGACTCGAGCAGCAAACTGCTCGGTTTATGCGGCCGCAATAATTATGTTTAATAGGCGACTTTTGCAACGCACGCGTACGCAGAATGTTTAACTTGCACACAGAACTTTTGAAAGATGCAATTATGAGATATATAAAAAAAAAAAAATTATATGATTAATTTGGTTATTATCAAATAGAGTTTTACCTACATAATACATAAGATTTGATCATCTTCGTTTATAACAAATAAAAATTAAGCGAAATCTCAAGCTCATGTGGTTATAAGCTCAATTTTTGGATTGGATTGCTCGTATCTTCAAAACGGATTTTTGAGCGACTATTGTTAGAACTTTTTATTTATTGTTCTAAAGTAGGTAAAATTAAGTGACCTTAGATATCGTAAAAAAGGGTTCAAGGTATATTTTTAAAATTTTCTTCGTAAACAAAATTGCAATCTATCGCCTATCCGGCCTATCTATCTATGCCATCAAATTAATCGTAGCGTCTAAGCACGGGTCTAAGTGTAAAATAGTAATTAAATATCAAATCATGCACATAGAAATAAATTAAACTCAACATGTATTTATTGTGATATGCATAAGTAGTAAGTACCTACCTATTATATGAAATCACCATATTAGTAACTTATTAGTCGATGAAAAGCCGACAGTGTTAATTAATTTTTTTTTTTTATTAACTGAATTTCAAGTATGCAAACTGCAATAATTTTTTTACCCGTCTTTAAATTAAGAGGTGTTGAAAAAGCTTAAGTTTTGATTTTATAATAATAGCTTGAGCGCGCGGCTTTGCTTGGTCTTGTTTGGAGTTAGTTAAAAAAATATGTTTTATATCTATGGAATTAGATTTGAATATTACTCTATAAAAAAATAGATATAAAACATTTGAATATTTTTTGTAAGGTAGGTATATAAGTAAGTAACTAAAATGCATATTGTTTACTCAGTTGCCGTCATAGGGCGAACGCACCTATTAATTGAAATGTAGTTTCTCATTCAAATTGTCCCTCTGAGAACTACATGCCTGGATTTATGAATATTATCATGTTATTATACACCATTGTGGCCTTGTTTGGATAATTGTTTTTGCGCCTGTTCTGAACGAGAACAATATTTAACGAGGTAGTTTATTGTTACGCCACGCGGCACCGACAATACAATAACTGAATTTCTCTCTACCTACAGAATGATAATTAAAAATCTAGTAACACTTAAAGTTAGTTTTGACTTATTTTTTCCCTTTGAAATATTAGCAATCGAAACCAGCTGTTAAACCGAAATTTTAGATTGTGAAACTGACAAAAAATACCTACTCGTAAGTTTTCCTTACAGAATTATACCTACTAACCGAGAAATACCTAACTCTTTAATTGAAATTGGTGAAAGAGGTCCTTAACTCTCAATTAACTGAACGAATTACTCAAAGAATTTAACGAAACACTAAACTTGAGTGCAACAAAAAATTAACAAAGAAATTTTCATTTCTGTTTGGTTTGATTGCATCGTTCAGCCAGGAATAGAACGCGGGACCTTTCAGTTCAAAGACACCTTTAATCACTCTGCCATATATATTATAGAGTTACATAGTTATAGAAGAGAATTGTTACAGAGAACTTTTGTTGACCAATTTTCTCACAACGGTACCTGCACACTGATTTTCGAGTTCTGATTCATTCATTTTTCTACTTAATTAACATAATGCAGCGGCATTATACTGCCGGTTGGTTGACGTCAAGTTACAATTTATATGATAATAACTTAGATACGAACACGTAGGAGGTTTTATGGTTTTTCTCCGGTTGGAAATCAATGTCGAGAAAGTTACTTGTTATCGAGATTGTTGTATGGACTTTTATTGTGGTCCAAAATCGAGCAAATAAAAAATTAAATTGACTATACAATTAGGTACTAGAGTAATCTGGTTTCTATGCACTAATTAAATTTTTGTTCCATCTTCCCTTTAGATAGCAGCAATATTAAATATATGTTTTATAGTAGGTACTTTATAATGTAACTGTATATTCAAAGTATTATACCTACAGTATGTTAAATTATCCTATTCATATTATAAAATTTTATTACCTGGATTAACATACAGCATACTTTTATTCTGAAAAAATATAAATATTTTGTGGGATTTTCAAAAACGAACTAAGTCGCGGAAACAGCTACAGTAACATACTCATCGCTAGAATATAATAATTATTAAGTCCCACTTCGCCTGGGGAAGTGGGACTTTTCGACCCAGACACTTCGACCCAGAGCGGAGCGGGGTCCCAGCTTCGCCCTGGGTGCAATTTTCATATATAAATATCTTCCCCGTTTATCCCTCTCTCGTGTTTTCGTGTTTTTGAAGCGTAAACAAACCAACTTAACATTTTTATATTTAAAAGATTATAGAGCATTATTATGTAATTTCACAATACAGCAATAGGTATTTTTGAAGAATTGAAATTTCTTTAATTCTTAAAAAAGCATAAATTGCTAGATTTGATAGGCTTAAGCCACCTACACGGCTTAATTTAAATTGTAATGCTTGTCACGTGATATGTTTTCAACGGCTTTAATATAATATTAAAAGATGTCACTTGATTAGACAGATAAACTACGAACACATAGCTTATTATTAGTCTATCCGCAGCCTACTTACACACAAAAAATGTATCAGAAACAGTCCCTTTATTCTGTTCTTGCCGCTGCCGTATTGGATGGCATCCATTAATAATGTATGGAGGTTCATTAAAGTTATTAAGTCACTATGTAGTAATGAACGTTTGACAAAAAATGATGATACAAAAATAAGGCTAAACTAATTAAAGAAATACTATCATTGTCCATTAATACTTCGAATAAGTGTATTAAAATAGTTTACATTTCACTCGAAATTAATTAAAAACGCGTTGGCAGACCATACCTTACTTCAAACAAAAATTTGTACAACCAAACAAAAATCAACAAAGACGAAAAGAAGAAGCACCTGCGGCTAGCGTGCGACCGTCATTCGACCGAGAGTCCAAACTTGGTCCAAACTTATTTGTATTGTAAGTTATCCAATAGATGTCTCTACTGTACATATGCCCGACATAGACAAGTGATTTCAAAGTGGTACCATAGATGGCACTACGTGTCACATTGTTATTGTAGTAAAACCTTTTAGATATATTGTTAGATATATTTAAGTATAAACTGAATATAAAATAAGAGATACACGCATCGTTTTTAATTATTATTATTTATTTAATACAGTCACAGACGATAATTGTTTAATATTGGACCGTAAGATGCTAATATTGACCTCTATTTTAAAATTTTTAAAGAAAGAATTCAATATCGTACAGATACACTAATCGTTCTTTACACGTACATTTATAAGTGAAATAATCGTACAAAGTTATCGCGTTATCCAAAAGTATCCAAAAATGCTAATCAAGCAAGGACTGTTAAATTATCCATCATATGGTTATGTACAGTCGACACTTAGGTATGGTTTAATGTTTTGGGGCAACTCAACCAGTAAAAACGACGCTTTTAAAGCTCAGAAAAGATGCATTAGAGCCATGTGTAATCTTGGTCAACGTGAATCATGCCGTCCACATTTTGTAAGCCTGGGTATCCTAACGCTTGTATCTTTATACATATTAGAGGTCGTGATGTATGTTGTAAATAATAAATATCTATTTGAAAGTAATAAAGTCTCACAGCGACGAGCACATACCCTCAATTTAACCCAATCCAAAACCAAATACTTACATAAAAGCGTTTTTTGTCTGGCTCCTAAGATATATAATAAGATACCCCTTTCTATCACAAGCATTCAAAATAGACAATTATTAAAGAAAAAACTAAAGGAGTTATTAGCACGCAAAGCCTATTATGCTCTGGATGATTTTTTTAAAGATACGCTCTAGAATAGTGTTCTGATGCATTTTCAATTGTAAATTGACTTATGAGTTTATGATTTAATTTAATAATAATTAATGTAAGACATTTATATAATAATTTGACTTGAAATATTATTGTAGTATTGCACACCAAATGTGGTAATATATGGTGGGACATTGATTTACCTATTGACATCTGGTTTTACATCCATATATGCAAATAAATGATTTGATTTGATTTGATTTGATTTGATATTGCTACTAAGAAACTAAATACATATTTCCAATATTATTTACAAGTTTATTGACGAGATGAAACGTGTTGAAATACTGGACTAACAATGAAGAAAGAAAAATACATTAAGATTAAGCTCATAATTACTAGATCGCCGAATTGAATTAGTGACGGACTTAGTAACAACCAGTAAGTAAATAGTAAATTGTAATTATTGTACCTATATTGTACACTGTGAATGATGTCATGTGCTATTTGAACATTTTCTGTGTTAAGAGTCATATATTTTTTCTTGATGCGGAATTTTCCCCTTATTTCAGTTATTTACCCAATTTATTGGAGGGTTTTGTGTTTGTGAGGCAGTTTTTTACTCGACGAAGCATTAACTGATACGAATTTCATTAAAACTTGGCATACATACTATACAGGTTGCAGGAGCGTAAAGCTATCTATTATTTAATCTGTCGTAAAGCGCGGGAAATATTATTGTATCGGTAGATCAAGCGGTCTTTTTAACGTTCTTGTGTGACTGTCCGCACAGGACGTCATCTAATGAGACCAGCGACATTCTAAATGAGACCCATGTAACAGCAGGAAATAAAAAGAAACTTTCTCTACAACAAGAGTACCTATAGTAAAATGAGAAAGAATTTTCTGTAGGAAGGTGATTATTGCCGTCAGAATTGCTACCTTTATTACCTACTAGCTGGTGCTCGCGACTTCGTCCGCGTGGAATAGTTCATTTGGGTATCTCGAACAGTTTTCGCAGCGCACGCAACGGAAGCCCTCAAAGATGAAACATTTTCCCCGTTTTTTTTACACATTTTCGACTGTTTCTTCGCTCCTGTTAGTCGCAACGTGATGTTATATAGCCTAAAGCCTTCCTCGATAAATGATCTATCCAACACAAAAAGAATTTTTCAATTCTAACCAGTAGTTCCTGAGATTAGCGCGTTCAAACAAACAAACAAACAAACTCTTCAGCACTAATATTATATTAGTATAGATGACTGAAACTCAGTGCCCTGCCATTCCTGACTGAGATATATTACGTAAGAACCCACTCACCGATCCACAAGTAATACACAGTTTGTATAAGTTAGCAATTATAAATTAGTGTTTAATTTATAAATCTGTCGTCCATTTGTAATTAAAGTCTAAGCAGATTGAGAGCGCATAAGTCGTATTGAAGTTTACTTAGGTTTACTTAGCAGTTATCATATCCATCGCGTTATTGACCTTAATCTTTACAATTTATGGTCATTCAGTACAGACTACCATAAACGTTTTATTGACAGTCGTTATTTGAACCCGTGGTTAAGAAGGTTTTATTGCGTTTCGCTGTACACGTATTTTATTCAAGCCATTGGCGCTGCACCTCTCATTCACTCGATCGATATCATCCGTACGACCTCTTTTCTGCTGACGATTTTTACACTGTTCAGCGATTCGATAGCAGTTAAAAAAAAACTGATAAAATTGCATCACGCGAACTTAATTTATGAACGCGTAAAAACTTCCTTTCATATTATTCACGAAAGTAAAATAACAATCATCGGTCCTCGGCGTTATTGAGATTCGAGTAATCGTTTTTATTATTTTGTTATTATTGGTGCGACGCGAACTCGTGTGTAGTGGTGCCGTATAAATAAATTAACACCGAAATTGCCGTCAGAGCCGGCTTATCTGCGAATGAGTTTCATTGCGAAAGCGTGTAATACCACATTTTGAGGCCATTACTAAGTGTTGTTAGGTATTTCAGTGCTAAAAACGAAACGATAGTTAGTTTGGTACAGTACGGGAGAATATCGTGTTACCGCTTGCTTTTAAAATGTATTTACATAGGAATCGTTTGTTTAAAATACAAAATATATGATATTTAACATTTCCAATAAACGTACGAAACGTACAAAATTGTTTTAGGTAGGTACATACGAACAGATGGAACAAATATGTAAAAAAAATTACAATATTAGGCACACGCACACACATGCAGATTGAGGCGGAAAAACTTATTATTTTTTAATAATTATAATACCAGCGTCCGACTCGCAGGGATGCAGGATGTAAGTAGGAGTTTTAGAAAGAATCACTAACAAAATTTTACAAATTTTTAACTAGCTATATACTATATAATATATAGATTAGTCTGAAATATATACTTACCAACATAGTTATGTTTTTATTATGCTTTGCGTTTTGTATAATAATTAAAGAATATCGACTCTTTCAATAGTATAAATTGGCTTCTTTTGAAATATATTGAAAATGAAACATTATTTAACAGTCAGATATTGCTTGCGAAAGTCGTTGTGAGTTGTAGTCGCCATGGTAGCGGTCAGCGTGGAAGACGCAGCCTTTAATAATATGGGCGCGAGATTGCCAGTGCAGTCACGTTCCCATTGTCCGTGGGCGGCGGATAAAAAGTTCACCGAGAAGTAATAATTAGTTTCAGGCTGGATACAGCGAGGGTTCGCGAAACAAGAAGCTTAATTAGCACTCATAAAATAGCTATCCGAGTAGGTGCACGTTTGCTTTGCTTTATATAGAGGCAACGATAATGAAACTAATTTACGTTTCATTACAATAGGGCAATTGCTTCCGAATTTGGTTAAAAGTAGAATTAAAGCTGTTTAATCTTTTGTGTAAAGGCTGACGGTCCATTTGATGGTAGGTGGCTACCGTCGCCTGTTAGATAAGCGACGCTACAGGTCTACCTTAGTAGGATGGATCTCAAGGAACGCAATTAATTTGTCTTAGGGCCTCTTTCACAAACTACAAGTAAAGTGTTGATTAGTTACTTTTAGAAATAATTTTATGTTGTTTATGCACTCGGTTTAGTGCATCCTTTGATAGGCGATATTACTATTGGTGAATTTTTTTTTAAATCGGTTTAGTAGTTTCGAAGATTAACCTCCTACATACCAAAGTATCTACAAATTTTACCTCTTTATAATATTAGTATAGATATTTTATACGTAAGGGAAATATTACTGTTTGTTATAAGTGCTATTTATTGTCGAACGTCAGATGCTGAGTGATTCTAGGATTTTTCTTAAAAAAATTAATATTTACAATAAATACAATAAGTGGATTGTGTTTGAAATTGTAGATAAAATAATTTTTTTATGAGAATTCATGTAATCCGACACACTGTATCAATGTATCAATAAGTGATCGATTTGCTCGACTGTGTGTCACAATTAATTTTAAGGAGGCACATTAACATTGTCCCTTACTCGATTACAATCAGACCTACACACGACTTTGGTTATAAATGTGGGAGGGGCGATTTGTAATGTCAAGCAACACAGTGCACGAATGCGCGCGTGTCCCATATTGAACTGATAGCAACAGCGATAGTTCAAAACTAACACGCAAATGCTATATTTACAAGTGTAATTGCTTAATACTCTAAGCCGGCTTCACACGAATTTACTTTAAACATAAATCTCTGCCAGACAGGCACTGTGCCTTGTCGCCATTCGTCACCGTTGTGCGGCCGCCAACTGAAAAACGAACGTGATTCAGTTATAACAACGCACTAAACGAACCATTAAATGCCTCATTAAAAGAATTTATTCTATACGACATTGATTCGTTACGATTTCGATTTAGCGAAAGACGATCTTTGATTAATTGTTACGGTCGAGGTAAAATTTTTGTTAGATGACGTCAGATTAGCAATTCAAAAATTTGGCTCGTGTATGTAGGTATGGTAAGTTTAAATGATTTTTCACTATTTTAATAGGGTACATTAGTTCTGTGGTATAGTACTGTAGTTGTCTGTAATATTAGTAAACTACTGAGATATTTATTTTATTTTAAAGACGACAAAAAGAATGACATCCTGAGTTTCTTTCGGAGTTTCTTTTCGAGATCGTTGTCATAATTTTGGCTATTCTTTCCGAAATTCTAATGCAAATACTGACTGTTAAATATTTTCTATGAAATCTATTTAATAAATATACTATCGTTGCACTGTTTCAACTAAATTTTAATGTTAAAAATTTCTTACTAAGTATTACATATACCTACTTAATATTTTATTGGCTTGTATTAGTTTTCTTAAATGAATTAAAATTAAGACCTTTTTAATTGAAAATATAGATTGTATTTGACAGAAAATAGAAATCATAGTTTTTATGAGCCTCATGCCCACATGGTTATATATTTCTACATACATACACTTTAATATCATCAACATTTATGCCAACTTTACCCATATTACTCTTTGTATTATAGAAAGTATGTGAAATACATAAAAGTGTAAACAACTTTGTATCATTTCTTCTTCTGAAAGTATCTTAATCTATTTGATTGCCATATTAAATTGTTTAATTTTTTTTTATTAGGTCCTCATATAATGTTATTGTGCTGTAGGCGTCGATTATATGCAAATTGTTTTGAACGTAATAGAAATCGAAAGATTTGAACATCGCTGAGCTGTTACGTCCGCCCAGAATAATTGCGTGACTAAATTTCAAGACGTAGGTTCTGTGTTGCAGCTCACAATTCATTGTCGTGTAGCCATTGCACCTATCGATGTGCCGTTACAAGCCTTGTACCTAATTAATGTGAATAGCATCGTATAACAAAATTAATTATATCACGACAGGTTTAAATATGAATTTCTTGTACACCTTTTTACAATAATATATTTTAGCGAATACATATACTAAGAAACTGTTATGAATATAGAATCATGGCTCGCAAAATTCACCCGATTTTTCCTTTCCACATTGGCACAAACTATATCCGATTCAACCCAGTACTTATTAATTAATTATTTTTCCTATTCGTATAATTTAAGATAAGTTCTATCACTCGCAAATGCTATCAAATCTGTAATAATTTTAAATTAAATTAGGAAAGACTACACGATATGTATTTACCTACTGATATCTAAGATTACGCTTGTAAAGATTATTTATTTGTTTTATTAAGATTTTCCTTATGTAGGTAATTGAACAAATCTGTAAACTTATTAGAAAAGTCTCGTCAAAATTGGTTAAGAAATAACAATACCATTTAAAAAATAATAATATTTGAGCCTGTAAGTGTGTGGCTAGGTCAGAAAGGTGCGGTAATATATCTTACCCTTTTCCAATTTTCTTCGCCTTTTTTGCCACGCGTACAATGGCCTCTTCTTCATCTCTTTGCCGCATTCATTGAATGGCCGCGATTGTTTGGCCATCACACCGCTTTCAACCGCATTAAAATATGTGTGGCGTATTAATTTTATAAACTATACCTCGTGTTATATTCTTTTAAAGAATTCTCTCATTTTCTTGTACCCTCCTAGCCTTATCCTTCATCCTACTAAGGTGAGCACAGCTTTTGTTTCATATTTTTTGAGGAGTTCTAAACTATTCAATTACCAGCAAGTGGGTCAGACAGTAAGGAGTAGTGGGGTGCCACGTCTGAAAACTAGGCTAGAACTGAAAACTATTTTTTTTTTTTATATATATATATATAAGTCAAGGCAGCGCTTGGCCGCGAATTTGTATTTGGAAGAATCTGTTGTCTCTATTTATAATGCGAATAATTGAAGACAGAATGCAACTACATTCGCGGCATTCATTAAACTCGCGAAAATAATAAAATATTACGTTAACAATTACAATATTTTAGAAAAAAACTTTTTAGATGGTAGCTGCTAGCTTTTAATAAACTAATGTTAAATGTACATTATAGCTAGGATCTTTAAGTCAGTAATTAAATTATAAGAATCCAATCCGCGAAAATGTCACAAATTCTGCACATTTTAGAAATTAATTTTACACGACATGAAATTTATTTCAGTCTTTCATTTCCATTTAAACCTTCAAATTATATCTTAATCATTTTATGTTTTCATGTATTGCCATAAAACATAATAAAATAATTAACGGATTGGTAAGCGCCTACTATTGGCAACTGAGCTTAACAAATATTCCTTAAATGATTAAAGTCTTAGTCCACTCTCTCCTTATTTATCTCACGGTCGAATTCTTTAGCGGTCGTCTCAATTTTTAATTAGTTTCAAAAATTGTATCTATAAATTTTATAGCGTTTATGGAGGTGTAATGACGTCAGTGTAGAGGCTCGACATGCTGGCCGTACCTTAGCCGCCGGCGTATATTCGAATATCTGTTTTATGATGCCGTTTATGATTGATTAATGAGCTTTTCTAAAATCTGATCGCTTCCGCACTTAATCTTTTGATTACAAAATAAAAAAGTATGTACGTTTTCGTCTTAATATTTAGATGGCAATTTCTTTTAATGAACAGCAGATTGGAATCGGACTCCTGTAGCCTTTGGCTATATAGTTTATTATCGTTGCTGAGCGAATGCGCTCGAAAAAAGTGTGTCATACTTATTGCATACATTTTAATGTAGTTGCAATAAATTATGAGCATAAACGAGGTCAGCTGAATCGTCTATACTATATCTATATGTGTTGATCCTTTGTGTCCTTTTTTGTTACTAGTGTTCGCCTACTGGTTAAAATTAGACCAAAACAATAATTTTAAATGTGAAAAAATACTGTTGCATTTTTTATTTTATTTGTAACACTGACGTTATAATTGATAATAGCTACTAAAAATCGATGAAAAAACAAAACAATCAAACTATAAAGACTCTTTTGGATAGTTTTCTATGAATAAAAATAATACATTATGTAGGTATAATATTTGAACATAAGTCTCCGTAATAACATATTTTGTAGAAACACGTGCGTAGTTAACTTTATTTTTACAACACAGATATATACCCATAGATAACTATATTCCTTAACGACACTTGCGGCTTCGAGTCGTTAGTAAAAAAAAAATAACGCTCACACTTCTTAGAAAACTAAGATGTCTGATATATGTCAATGTTAGAGGTATTACTGTTTGCGTTCCATAATTTTCTTTGACCCCGGACGGTATCTTTCATGGACAAAAATTACAGAGGAGAGAATATGTTGATATCGCTCGGCCATCTGACCGTATAATATTGCAATAGCCATTACGAACACACAGTTGCATCCTCAAAGTGCCTCGTAAACACGCTACACGGCTACTAGAAAATGTAATTTAGCGGTACAGTGAAAGACGCGATGGCTATCTCGACATGGATAAAACAATGTACCACCATCACACATTTTTTTCTGGCTAAGGTGTTCTGGCAACTCACTCGTATCTCTCAATCATGTAACTGTTTGTCGCGGACACATTTTTCAGGTCGAGCCATCATACGCTCCCTCCACGCAATCTATACGAACTGGTCACATACATAACAACTTTCGCAATGCGACACTTTGAGTTGGTTTCGTCAATTTCACTCGTATGACGAGTTTTTCTATTTCGAGCACCGAGGTAATAACTCTGAAGGGAAGTAACGATATAGTTCTAAGGAACCCTCAAATAAAAACTCCTAAACTCGATACTTACCTATTCCAGTTTCTAGTTAGAGTAGGTATTGAAGCGTAGTTCCAGCTCGTTCAATTAAGGTTCCATTTCGTAAGTTTTTTTTCTTAGATAGGTATGTTGTTCCGGTTCGTAAAATATTTCTAGATATGCAATAGTACTTATGAAAACAAAAGAAAACCTAATCTTTACAGACAAGTGTAGAAAAGCTGCTACGGTCGTGAGGCATGTTGTCTTATTTATACATCTCTTTTAGACCTTAATAAAAAAAAAAACTAAAAAAAGCTCACGTAATGATTATTTTACTGATATGGTTGCCAGGGGTGGACCTATTAGTATCTGCAATTCGAATTGTTCGAAATAACAAAAGTATTTATTTACAGTTTTTCGTTGATTTCCATGAACAAGCTGACCACTTACATATATTTCATTGATTGTTCTGCGAGCGTTATTCTTAATAAAAAAAAACATAATGCGTTGGACGTACAACCTATGTATCGGTCGAAACAAAAACTATTAATTGCTTACAAGCGATAGTGACATTCGAGGCTGTCAGATTTAAGTCGTGTTCAAGGTGATAGACTCTCGCATCGCACTAAAATGGCGGCCAAGTTGACATTTAAATGCCATGCATTTTTAAATTCGTTCGTCGAATGCAATTAACAATGCGACTTCGATTACATTGTCATAAAAGTACGCGGTGTTTATAGACTTCGGCATCCGTTAGACTAATTACGTATTCATAATATCCTAGTACCTACTAATAGAGCGGAATTAAACTTCGCGATTATAGAATCGCTAGTGTTATCAGTTGGAGTATAAATTATAAACGTTACTCTTCTTATATCTCTTTTACAGTTTCCTACATCGCAGACACAGTAACACTAAGTAAGGTATAGATAAATCGCCGTTAGAGGAAATCTAATTTTATGTCAAATTGTAGTCTGTAACACAGCCAACGACAGTAAGAACTCAATGAAACATTGACAGTTATAGTTTTGTGAAAAAATAATGAAGCGTGTCATGCGCGACACAAACACATGTTTCATATAAATAATGCATAGGACACACACTTACACACTTATAAGACACACTCACAGACAGCCTAGATAAAGGTACAGGGGGTGACTTAAAGTAATCCTAATCCTAAATACAGTGACTTACTATATTTCCTAATATTATAAATGCGAAAGCGTGTATGTGTGTTACTCTATCACGTAAAAACGATTTAACGGATTTGGATGAAATTTGGCACACAGATACTTTATTACCTGGATTAATATATAGGATACTTTTTACTCTGGATAAATATTAGGTTCTTGTAGGATTTTCAAAAAACGAACTAAAGCGCGTATGAAGTCGCGGACACAGCGGACAAAAAAATCCACAGAAAATGAAATAGGATAATTTTCATTTAGAAAAAAAATATCTGTTCCCACAGGACGAAGTCGTGGGGAAAAGTTAGTTTAAAGCAAAGAAAAATGTCAATGTGACTATCTTTTAAGTTCAGCCTGTATTCGAGAAATATCTATACACACGCACCTACCTAGGTATTCACGGTAAGTCATAGGTACGCAGTAGATACAGGACAATTTATCAGTGCTGTCAAATGTCATGATTTACTGTAGTGGCTTCGAGTACGGGAGACCGAGGCTAAAAATATTCTAGTCATTGCGTGTGATACTAACAGTGTATGCTTTCTTATATCCAGGGACATAAGTGGCGCCATCGTTTCCCACCGGTTGTAAAATGTCTATTAATTATACGAGGTAATTTGTATTTCTACTTATATGTATGTATAATTTTTTCAAGAAAATAATAAATGTAAGTTTGAGAAACGAATATTAATTAGAATTTATTTCATTAAAACATTAATTTATGACTCAATATTGAGATATTTTGATATAAAATTACAAAAGTTACAAGGAAAAATAAACAACAAAAAGGTCCATTAATTTTTAAACAGCGCTAAAATTTATGAGTGTTTAAAGTGTTAGCGAGAAGTTTAAGATGTTGAGTAAACTGTACATATCGTGTCGGCGACAAACAATTATGATTAATACTTGTATTTTTTTTTAACGTCAAGGTCCGAAGAAAACTGACGGTCCACTTGATGGTAAGTGGCTACCGTCACCTATAACACAAGCAATGCAAACAAGCACAGGTGCTGCAAACAATATAATACAATAAAATTATTACTCACAGAAGTATATTTGTGCAGATTAAAACTGAGGTTGAATACAAAAATATGTCCAACAAAGAGTTAAAGAAACTTTCACTCGACAGATTGGAAATGCTAAAAATGCATTTAAGCGTTGTACAGATATATGCAAGTGTATTTTTTCATAATGAGATTGCAACAGAGGTTATTACAAAACGAAATATTTTTTAAGCTAAATCATCATGAATCAGGACTTTTGGAGCGAATTTCCGATTGATTTACTTTGGCGTGTTTATAAAAAAATAATACAGTATTGATTTCACAAGCAAGAGCTTAAATGCTTAAATCTTAGTAACCAATAATAATAGTGAATTGGAACTTTGCACTTAGTAACGGTCTGAGTCGCATTCTTGCAAACTATGCGGTTATGGTATTGTTATTATTATTATTTTTATGTCAAGGTAGGCAGATAGGCTGACAGTATACTTGATGTTAGACTACCCTCGCCTATCTATAACACACGCAACGCCACAGGTGCTATATGGGCGGTGGTCTTCTGTAAGGGGTTGCTGGTTACTGCCGCCAAACGGGTTGCCACTAAGTACTGAAATTCGAAAGTGTTGGGATTCTTTATACAATGCAGCAACCAAAAGTTTCTTATGGGGTTTTCATTGCGTTTTACTTGAAATAATAAGGGATAATTATTTATCTAAGAATGCTGCTATAAGTAAGTATAAGGAGGTATGTAGGGTTCATTGTATGACGTTCGCGTCACATCTCAACCACACCGCTAATCAATTATCAACAATCCATAATCAGTAACAATTATTTTTTTCTTGGGTTTCTTAATGGGAGTACGCTTTCATCGGTTATTTTCTCGATAAGGGTCAAATTGACCCGCCCGCGGCCTATCCGAACAAAACAACCAATTTACGGCACTCGATACGTTATGGTTTTTATTATTATTTTACTCTGTTGGTTATCTGGTTACACCGGGTCTCTTGCGGTAATAACAGTGTGTCCTGTACTCACTACGCACACATGAACATGTTCATACAAACACACATCGTAGGTATGTACTAAATAACTTTGAAATATTGCCTAATCATATTTAAAATATCTAATAAATATAATTCTTTGATTTAATTAGCAGGCTATTACGGTTGGCAATAATAAATTTGGGCAATTTGCCTCGAGGCAGTATCGATCTTCTTATAGAAGTCTACTTTGAAAAACCACATATGCATGAGGTTGGGATGCCATAGTCCCTTTCTATATCTTTATTTTCCTCCTGATCCTATATATGTACCATTAGGTTCGGACGTTACATTACCCCGGATTTAGCTTGTGTTCTTGAGCTTACAATTAATCAAGTGGATCGTCAACCTGTCCATTAAAAATAAAAATAATATAATAGTATTCCGATTCTTGAAATATTACTTGGTTTTCCGCTATTTTTTTAAAATCTTTTCACTTTTTAGTTTTAATTGTAGAAACTTGTCATTTGTATAACCGTTGATGTCTTTTATGTGAACATCAAATATAACGAAGTATTTTTTATGAAGATGCTACTTCTTGCTTCTGCTTCGCTTGAGTGGAATTTTCAAAAACGTAGCCTACGTTATTTTCAAAGCATCTAGCTGTCTTTTTATACCTAATTAAATTAGGTTCCATGGTGTAGCTGAAATAACTGTATGAAAAATTACTGACAGAGCTACGTAGGTATTTATTTATTTATTTGGATAAATACCTATTACATTATTATAATAAATTATACATTATCACCCAAAGGATTTGATTTGATTGATTTCCAGAAAAAAAAAATGCTTGGGGCCGCTAGTCATTTATAATATTAAACTTTTGTATAATTTTGTACAAATATTGAATAAAATCCTTACTAATATTTTAATTGTTAATGTGAGTTTGTTTGTTTGTTTGTTATGCTTTCACGCAAAAACTACTGAATCGATCCGATCACCATACAATTTTGCATACACGTTGTCTGGGACATCAGAAAGAACATAGGGTACCTTTTATCTAGAACGAGGACGAAGTCGCGGGCACCAGCCAGTAGTAAATATTCGTGAAACGATGAGACCTTTCATGGCATTCCTCAACAGAGACATAGGACGTCACGCGGATATAAACGGGGCCTTTTTTGATAAATCGTTATAAAGAAACAAAGGACGCATAAATTTATAGCTGGCGGGCGGCTTATCATGATCACGGCGACTTTCTCCGAGTGTCGATATTACGCGGTGCAATAGCGTCACACGTAAACTCTGTAAAGGTAAAAGGTACCGAGGCGAGTACAGTGCATGTTGGCTACGTGTGCACCTTGTGCTTGAACATTTAACTTTATTTAACTTACTAACTTATGTAACTTGATCACTGAATAAAATGACAAATAGTATATTAAATCGAAACGAGCGGCAACTATAATATTTTTTTAACAAATTACACATTTTCGAAAGCCCATTACAAAATACGAGTCGCCGTCCGCAACTGGTTTTTTAATGCGCCAATAAAAACATTGCGAAATAAAAATCTAAACTAATGGAGCATTCTAATCAAATAGTACTATTTTAATCTAACAAGAGTATTAGAAAATGTTGATCAACTATTAAAAAATAATTCCAACAAGATTTATATTCGGTTGTGCTTATAAGTTAGAGTTGGTAACGACAAATGCACGAACTAGAATTTAAATGACTGCAATGAACTAAATATTTATATTGTATTTTTATCGATACGAGTGGTTATATTACTTATTAGACCAATGCGACCTGGATGCATTGGGAGCAGTTAGCTGCATCTGAAATAATGTACCTGTCGAATAGTGAAAGAATTGTAATAGATTCAGTAGTTTCGGAAAATACACTCCATATTGCAATATGAATATTACGAAATTCGTCTTTTATTTCTTTATATTATTAGATTGTTGTAAATATTTAACCATAATTAATATTGGCATATTTATAGCTTTATTTAATTACTTCTACTTTTTATATTGCTTATCTTTTTAGTTAAAAAAATCGAAATCGAAAATGTTTAAAACAATCGAATGTTTATTGCACAGGTTACTTAATACATTTAATGAAGCAATATAAATAATATTAGGTTAGAATAATTACATGTTTCATATCACCTAATTAATATAGTTTAATTTTATTTAATGCTAACATTGTAAGAGGTAAAGGTTAGAAATTTTTATAGGTAATTCGGTTGCTAATCTAATTCTTTAACCAATGCTTAGATTAGACCTTCAGGATGGACATATTAAAATTGTGCTATTTTTTATTGCAGACAAGAGCTTATAGTCAAATATTATAATTTTAATTATTATTTAATTTTTAATTAAGGTTATCATAGGTTTGTTTTTAAATTTGTTTGTCAACGCTACCATATAATATGTATAATGAGAAATTACTCGCGATTTAACGTCGGTTATTACTTGGCACCGTTCACAAGCTCTCTCTTATAATATATCTAGTCGATACCTGCAATTTGCACGATGAATGGGCTGAGCTTTCAAAGGGGTGTCGTACTCAATGTGAGCATTGAAACGGATTTGTGAAGGGTTATTTTTTTCTTGGGAGACAATGTGTAAACAAAACATTCGATGACCAACGATGACCAGTACTGCCCGAATGACCAGTGTGGGAAGAAACCGTCGTCCTTTGTTGCGAGCTTGACCCCTCTATTGTGTCACTAGTCATAGATTTTAAAGCAAGGGTCAAATTTAAAAAAAGACAATCCGAAAGATAATGTATTTATTATTTATTTTTTTGCACGTTTTAAACGGTCGAGTAAATGGAAGATAAAAATTTCGAATACCGAAACTTCCCATGCATGTATTTTTCCACCTATAATTACGTTCACAAGGCATGAACTCCTCGAGATATTTTCGTGCGCACGATGTGTAGGGCTTGCACAAGAACTGTTGAGGCATTTCGGAGAACAGCAATGTGATAAATCGGACCCTCCAATTATTATTGCATTCGGTACGCGAAAGTACTTACTATACTTATGGCGATTATTGACCAAAATCGGTATCCGTGCTCGTTACGCCAATCATACACTCGGGACTTGCGTCCGACGTCCGTTACACACCGACGACCTTCTGCGCATGCCACGTAAAAGGATTCTTTTAATTTTTGGAATTTAGTTTCTTATTTCTGGCCCAAAAGGTAACAAATTTACGATTTTTGACTCTTAATCATGAAGTTTGAGTAACTATTAATGATTAATAAGACATGCGATTTTGCATCAGCTACTATACTTATATCGGCAGCCATTAGTTACCACTTTTTATTTTTGTTAAATTTATTCGTAACCGATTTAGTTGGCGAGAAAATAATTAAAAGTTTATTAACAAAAAAAAAAAAAAATTTTTTTTTCTTTAAGTAATAACTTTTAAAATAAGTTCCAAAAGCAAATTTTACCTTTTTGATTCACAGATTAAAACTTGAATTAAAAAATTAAAAGCCTGCTTATAATTTAAACAACGATGTAAAAAGTTATTTAAATATTTACCTTTACCTTACTCCTTAATCCTAGACGCACGGTACATTGCGTAATCCTTTTTATTTAATTCTTCTAAGTTCGGCAACTTACTTGAAGCATCTATCTATGGCGTTGCATGTGACCGTCAGCTTATTTGCCGTTCTTTTCATAAAAAAAAGGAATTTGAAGATATTATTTTATCCTTAAAATCAGTGATCTAAACATCGGATATACCTACTCGTAGCTAAAGAGTTAAACGGAGAACATGTCTGCTTACTGCATTTCTATATTTCCTAAACGGTGTCATTATAAGATCGATTAGTAGTTCGGTTCACTGGCAATAGGTATTAGTAAGTGCGTATAAAAAGAAACATGACACGTTATCTATAGCAATCCATCTGAACGGAGTGCGCTTCTCTAATACTCTTATTAGCCGCTGGTGAGTGGGCGCGCCGACCGGTACACTCGTAAATATAAGGCATAATTTTGTAATTATGTAAAACGGTAAAAAAACCAAGTCCAAATCGTTTGCTATCTGTAACGCAATATAAATTAATAGCAGCCATAATAAAAGTCGACGACGGCAAATCTCTGGTGTTGTTTTCGTCTCGTTCAATTGACGTAAATGTACTACTTTTATTATTCAATTAAGACTCGCATGAGAATGGTTGTTAAGTGTTTTGATAGGAGATTAGATTGTTAAGGAAATAAATATTTATTTGTATATACTCAATGTTATAGCTGACTATTAAGCTGTTGTAAATGTTTAATTGATTACCTATGTGGAGTGGAGCCTATTGTATATATAGATCTGCGTTTAGTTAGTTAGATAGTACTTAGATATAGTTGCAAACGCAGATAAGTGTCTCCGTTTGCAACTATAGGCGAAGAAAGAAAATTGATGATTTGAGATGATGCTGTCTATTGTCTATCACAGATCCTTCGCTGACATCCGCTTACCTAGTTAACTAAATGTCTACTGTTATAAGAAGTTTAGTTCCAGATAAAGAGTATTGGTTAGAATTCTGGCAAAATAGTCTCTCTCGTGGTTCGTGTTAATTAATGCATAATGCGTGTCGCAATGGGCGATGCCTTCCGCATCGTTCGTCTCTCCTCTACACGCCTGCCCGGCTTCACTCAATTTTGACTTCTAATTACCTCGACACTGCCGACATTTTATGTTTCCTTAGGCCATTACTTTAATTAATTCTTGTATCGCCTAAGCTTTTCTCACGCCATGTTATCATGATTAAAGTAATAACGTGGGCAATGTTACGTTCCTTTGTGAATTACTATTATAATATATAGGAGACAATTATAAAAACAATAATATGAGTATTTTGGAAATAACATTAAATCCTTTGTGTACAAATCAGAAGACAGGATGATGGTTTGTTGATGGTATTTATAACCTTCATCTATTAACACAAGCACTTATGCAAGTACTGAGGCCCTACTATCACCTCTTAAAGCGATGCAAAGACGATTGAGTGAGGAAGATGTCGCCATACATCATGTATTGCGCCATCTCGTTTACTCGCTCGTTTTTGCATCGCTTTAAGAGGTGATAGTAGGGCCTCTGATCTTGATAGGGTAAGGATTATGGATAGAGAATGAACTCTCACATCCTTTACTCACTCAACAAAACAGAACCACCCAGTTTACTGCCTCCAGACGGGCTGCACAATTTATGGCTGCGGATTAGTGTCCAAGCACTAATTCTTGTTTTAATTTGAGTGCCAAAAATCTAAAAATTAAGAAACAAATATCATACGATCTTTAGAGTATATTCTATACGATGTGGGTATTTATAAACGCGATGACACTACATTGAATGTAATTTTGATTTTAAAACTCAAATTAGATTCGAACAAAGACGGTAAAAAAGCCAACACATTAAATGGGCAGCAAGCAACCCTCTATAAGCATAAAGGGATAGTTGCGATGTCACCCTTCTCAAGGAGAATGCTTTGTTATCTATGTCTGTGGGGCAAACGGCCAAGTGTGGCCCAATAGGCCCAGTAGCGAACAACGTCGCACCCGGACCGCATCGTCGCCGGACTCATACTGATTCGTCCGCAACGTTTCGACAATAACCGGCTCGATCGCACCCCCTACACTGCTCGGACCGTAGGGTGGACCGGACACCGTATTGTGTACAAGTGACCCCTATCGGCCGAACCGGAAAGCCTGTTAACTGACCGGTACCTGACGGCATCATGTAAAACGCCTTCAGACGTCGATGCGGGATTGCCCAGTTGCCCCTTCTTCGACCAGTTTCCAACTCGTTTCACAGGTATTTTCGATTATGTGTGACCTGTCCTGACTGGTCATTGATTACGAATTTGTTTGTTTACCTATAGTTTTATGTAAGACATGATCACAAATTAATTCCATATTTCTTATATGGAATAGAATAGCCGGTACAATTTTTCGCTCTTGCAACGGCTCGCAAATATTTAGTTCCTACTTATATTTATGAACATCTATATAACAGCTAAGGATTATATGTGCAATTGGTTTATGATTTATTACATTTTACGTAAATAGTTTAATTATTATATTTCAATAATCCTATCTAATGATAAATAATAGAATTTTATAAAATTATGGAATTAGTTGAGTAGCTGTTTCTGTAGTCGATCTGAGTTAAATCAACGAATTAATTATTTAGTTTTTTTTATATTATATTCAAAATTACGAGTATTATTACATTGATCAATTAAAAAGTAGGTACAAAGGTATCTCCACAAAGGCAACTTCCGTGTGACGCAGTGAATCGCGCTTCGGTCGGTCGGCACGCACGGGCCGTGATCAACAGATTTATGGCGAGTTTGACCGTGAGACCTCGAGCCGAATTTTTTCGCTTAATGAGTTATTTATTAAAATTTAATCATAAAACGACTATTAATGATATAAACCGACATCTACGTGAAGCAAAGGTTTCAAGTTATCGTTATAAATTAGTGAATAGATAAAATAGGTACCGTATAATATACATATTCGTTTTCAATATTATTCAATATTATGGTTTATTTCAAGACATTTCAACTATCACATTTCAAGAAAATTCCATTGGAAATGTTAAGTAGTGACAGAGTTCACTGCGTTTCGCAGTCGTAACTATGGTGATTATCACAAAATATCTACAACTCTTGCGACATCAACACAACTTTGTGGATACTTCCAAAAAATTAAACTAAGTTACAGTAGCGCCGGAACAGCTAATTTATATTTGCTTATATTGAGTTTATATTTTATAGCTGTTGCAGGCGACTTCTTCAGCGTAACTTTTTAAAATATGGCCTATGTTACTCCCTGACAATGTAGCTTTCTAAAGGCGAAAGAACTTTTAAATTCAGTCCAGTAGTTTTTGAGTTTATAAACAAACAAGAAATACAAAAATTAAAAAAATACAAATCTTTTCCGTTTATAATTTTATTTGCAATTTAGATCTTTGACTGTGTTCATTAAAGTAAATACATCGTTCATCGACATTGTTTGATCGTAAGTAAATATCACACGTTCATATTAACTTAAACCTAACAGTCAATCTTCAATAAATACAACCTTCAATTTATAAATTCCATTTAATTGCGAGCTGTGCGCAAGCTCGCTTTTTGCTTCGGACAATTACGATTACGATAGTTTTCTCTAAAATACAACTCTTAGGTACTTCCTGCGTTGTAAATGTTTTCCGCCTTAATTTCTACCTCATTTGCAATAAGAATATAAAACACTAATGTTATTAACAGTAAATTAAAATAGTATACTAGATGAGCACGCTTTACGCATATTGAAATGTGTATAAAACTTTTTATTTCCATTTAATGCTTACCTCCATTACTTGTGCGTACTCGATATTGCCATAAAATGAAGTTTTCTCATAATAACTGTATTTTAAGGTGACCCTAAAAACATTAACGCACTCGTAACAGTCGAGTGATAAACGATTTAAGACATAAAAGTTTAATAGCGCCAAAATGTCACGTAATATAGACATGGGCTACGAGCGCACACAAAAAGAGCCGCTAATGCGCCCACAGTTTCGAGTGGAGTCAGCCACGAACAACGGACACACATTAGAATTGTATTTTCGAATATCAAATATTGGTTGTGCCGGCGATCGCTGTTCAAACAATTCTTGTTTATTCCTCTAAAAACGTGAACGGTCGCGACACAGGCTCGCGACCGTTCACTTTTTTTTTTCACTAATAATTGATTTTTTGTTTACACCGCGATTGTAATGTGTCACGTAGACAACGTAACTGAGAGTTTCTCACGATCACGCCATAGGAATTTTCAAAAATGAGCTCGTTCGATAATACTCCCGCCTTTAATACTCCCGGGTTCGATTCCCGGCTGAACTTTGGGAATGAACTTATCAAAGATGACTGGAAAGTTGTGTGAGGATAGACTATTTTTCGCAATCATTTGGACAAGACCTTCCATCAGCCTATTGCTTTATACACAATCTATGTAATACTAATAAGTATATAATACTGCGTTCGGCATTAAAAAAATTGTACCCCCTTTTAAGACAAGTATGTGTGCTTGTGTTTCCGCTAGAGTTATGTCCATGTATTTCCAATCCCATATCATCAATCCCACTATGGTCGACATATGCATTTTCAGCACCTATGGCGTTTATACACGACGGTACCCACCTACCATCAAGTGGACCGTCAGCCTGTCTGTTGACCTTAATATAAAAAAAAGAAAATATGTATGTCCACGTAGTCGCCAGAGGTGAATCGGTGACCGCGTGACGCCGCCATTCGCTCGTGTGTCACACGTCAGATCGTATACACGAGATAAAATTAAAACTAATGTACACTCGATGCTTTTCACAATCACCGGCGAGAGTAATAAATAAAGCTTCACCGAAGAACGGGAGCAATTAATATGGGCGCGCCCGTCGCGCGTGAAAGTACCAGACGAGCGGACCACATATGTGGACCGTACGTACACACACACATGCGCTCACTTGTGAGAAAATATATCCCTGTAAATATACCGTTTAAAAGAATGTACATAATGCCCTTGAAGCAAATTGCACTTTCTTACATTATAATGAACATCTCTTGGGACTAGGAAAGCGATTTCACCATGGTACGTGGAAAATTTTAATGAAGATATGCTTCGAGAGGATGGTGTGTTTATTTTTTCATAGAAATTTCTAAAAAAAATGAGGTGTGGCCGTGTTGGGGACACGGCTGTGATATACGTTAGTACGTGTACGTTACGAGAAGGTTACGAGTAATATTTTCTTTGAGCGTATTATTATAATATATGTTTATGTCCCCAATATAGTAGGAAATCTAGACATATATTCACGTAAAAAAAGTTTTTAAAAAATGCATTTTTTTAGTATAAATTTTTATATAACCTTCCTCATTCCATGAGTGAAAAGCGAATTTAAATCGATTTTGGAGTCCATAGAGAACAAACATACTTACATTAATTTTTATTTATATTATATAAATATAGATGTAAATATTTTTTAACAGCTACAAATGAATGTTGAGATTAAAATAAATGAGATTATTTTGAATATACAATTCACAAATTTAATTTGAAACAAGCATTTACCCACTTTTTCTTTTGCCAATATGTGCTAAAATTAATGGATGGCTTAATGTGTTTTAGTTTCGAACGAAGCCGCAGGCAGGAAGTAATATGTCATAAACATACATTATAATCACGGGCTCAGTAGATGTATAATAGATACATGTTTACTTTCAATATTAAATTACTTATCGAAATTGAGCCGATATAGCTGACCTACATTGGTTCAATTTCGCGATACCACCTACGCTCGCGGACAGAGACGGTTTGAAATTAGCGTAGGTACGTTAAACGCGAGCTTAACATGCGACGGTCTCATGTTGGCTAGTACGAGTCGACTAGTGTATGCTAATTGCTAATAGGTGCCCGGGGGGCATACGCCTCTAGACCATCATGAGGCATCGAATAACCCTCGCGCAACAGTCTCACCGCGCCGCAGCGACTTCGTCGCTCGCTACCTATCAATTTATTGCATGCTTAAATAGTTATTTGCCACCGTTTATTTTTAATTAACCAAATAGCGTATTAGAGAGATTTAAAATAAATTGAAGTTGATATTAGAGTTTGATGTAATAGCTTTTTTTTTTAATGAGACTGAAATCATTTATAATATTAACATAGCTTGTAGTCCTCACACAGTAGGTAGGTACGCTCTTTAAACTATTTTGTACTTATATAAAGTTTTGATAAAATTATATTTTTATTGTATTGCTTTGTATCAGACCACCATATGTCATCTTTATAGATATTTTATTGTAAAAAGCTCTATTCTAAAAAATAATAAATTAATTAAACAAAGCAGTTTGTTTAACTAACACGACTCCTACTCGTACATCCTATAAAACTATGTCATAATTATAATTTCATAGTTTTTGAAGTTTTAAGACAAAAATATTTTATTTTGACAAAATGTCCGATTAACCAGCAAGTTATTGTATAAATAAAATATTGTTATCAATTTATAAGAGTCATAGTAATAAAATATTGATAGGTATTAGTCGGTAATACCAGTATAGATATATAGGCATGAGTGTGCGTAACAAAGATTCAATTCAACGAATTACCTATGATTATGTTCTAAGCTTCTAACTAAACGCGATGCGACGTTTTTGTGCATAGTTAGCGTCTTCCCGAGAATCTCTTGTACTAACTCGTACCCGTATCTGTGAGTTTTTCTTCACACGTTTTGTATACGGGTATAGGCAAGAACTTTTATGGTGTAAGTACAGCAAGGAATGCGACGATCAGTTTCTTTACTTCTGTTGTATAATCAATTCTGTTTTGTTACAAATGCCATGCATACTTTATGCAATTAGATAAGCCTAAATTTAAACTTTTCACTGAATTCACGATTTTATTATCGTGAGTCCAGTGAAAAGACAGACAGACAGACATTTAAAAAAATGTACATTATGATTTTTTTTAAATCATACTGTAAGTATGAAAATATGCTTCGAAGTTAGTAAAGCTTTTGCTTCCCTTTAAGCAACACAATAAATCTGTATATATGTAAATTAGATCGCTAGATTTACGCCGTCAGTGCTGCTGGGATGAACTGGTGGGTAAATACGCAAACAGTCCGGTACATAATACTACTCGAACCTATAAGCATTGTGGCTACGGGCTACGCGCCGTAGATCATAATCGGACGAGTATTTATTGGTGCGCGCGCTTTCTAAAGCCGTGCGCCTGCGTCCGCGCGGCGAGCATTTAGGCTTCGGCACATATCTGACCGAAGACGAGCTATTTTTATGTATAGTGTACTGAAATGAAATAACTGTGTAGCACCTGTGCCAAAGGCTGGCACACAATAATTATCAGGGATTTGTCAGAATTGTTCCTCTATTTCGAAATCCGCTGATTTCTTTAATTCGTACGCCTGCGTCCATGCAGCGAATGCTAAGGCTTCGGTACATATCTGACCAGGCGGGACGGAGATGCACGCAGTTGTACCGAACTGAACTAACTGATATTGTACTTGTGTTAACTGTTGCAACAGCTGGCGTCGCACGGTGATATGTGTTAAAACTCATACCAGACCCACTGTATACAACTACCAGCGACTTGTCAGAATCGCGCCTCCGCCCTTTATGTGTCGTCAGCTTTAAGTTGTTGCGCCCGCGCGGCGAGCCTAAAGCCGTATACCGACTCACGAATGTCAAGTGACACGCAATGTTACGCGCCACGTATTTTATTGCATCTTCGAATCAACATTATCGGCGTATTAAAATGAAAATAAGCATGAGTGGCAGGTGAATATTCCGATTTATTGCTTACGCGTTGCCTTTTTATTCCTTCTTGCCACTTAATGTACACACTATTGCTCTTTATACGGGATAAATAACGATATACTCCCAGGCTTATTTTAGGATTAGGATAGTTATCCGATCATCTCATCCATCGGATTCTACATATTATGGTATCTATAGATTATGTCTATCGACTGTCGGTATAGACTAGTTTAGACTTTATATGGTGTATTAGACTGTTGCAAGATCTAATAATCTATATCTACTTACAAATAAAATTGAAGTGTCTGTTTTACTTACACTGGCAGATCACTGATGTTATAAGGAGTAACTTAGGCTACTTTTATTTTAGAAAAAATATATATAAAAGCAGTGTCCAAAAGCGTGGCCGGTTAAGCTAGTTTAAAGTAAAATTCTTAAGTAGGTTGGTAAATACTTGAAAAAATTACTCCCTATCAAAAAAACATATACTTACTAACTGGATTTCCTAAATTATTAACATAATTGTGGAACACCATATAAAAATATTTTTACAATAAGGCTGTTAAGAGACACAAAAGATATTCTTGCTTTGAATGGACAACGTTGAAGCCGCCGCGCCGCCATTTTGTATCACGAAAACATTAATTAAAGAATCAAAATAACTGGTCGTAAAATTAGGAAATACGTATTAATTGGTTTTGAGAGTTCCGTACAGTCTTGAAAATACGCATATACCTAATAGATGAGTTCATATATATGTATTTTTTAAGTAGGTATGTCTTTGGTATTATTACTGCCACAGCATACTTATAGTATGCTTTGGCATTACTGCTTTGGTCTTACTTTGGTATGCTTTGGCGTTACTGCTTTGGTCTCGTTGGTCGTAATAATACCAAAGTATCGCTCTGGCTAACATACATAATTTTGCCCGCGACACTGTACGCGCTGTACCTAGTTCATTTTTTAAAAATCTCACAGGAACCTAACACTTTTCCAGGATAAAAGTTCCCTAATATTAATGCAGGTAATAAACTATCTGATTAACAAATATCCAAATATAGAAACTTTCGCATATTATGTTACTAGCTAGTGCCCGCGACCGCGACTTTGTCCACGTTGAATTATATATGGAAACCATCCTCGTTGAACGCTCTTTTCATTAGTGAAAACCGCATTAAAATCCGTTGCGCAATTAAAAAAGAAATGGACAGAGGGACAGGACAGATAGACGGCGGGAAGCGATAAAGAATTAGCATGCAAGCATAGGCAGAATAACTACATTATTTCAAATTTAATAAATAATAGTGGTTTGGGTAGGGTTTAGGTGATTTAGCGACGAACAATAAATAGGTGCTCCTATTAGCTGTACTTACTATATTTTTACTATAAAGAAATAGTTAACCATTGTTATACAACTATTTATTGAATTCAACATTTAAATTAGTCATCAATTTGTGTTTAAATAACAATTCGAGTTAAGTAATAATATTCATATTATTAGCAATCACTGTTACACGAACAATTCTAGCGACATTCAACGAACTGGAATGAACAGTTTTGACACTTTTTAACACGTTTATTCCTTTGTCTAATTTATATTGACATAATAAACATAGTATAGAAAGATGTAACATGTGAACTTATCTTTGACAGGTAGTGTATCGAAATTAGACAGATTGTTCGATGGATGTTATCGTCGAAAAGTCAGACAAGTGGAGAACCGGCATCTCTAATTAGTAATAGGTACACACAAAAAACATAGTTACAAGAAATAACACTTTCATAAAAATTCAAATGGGAAGTGTAAAAATGTTTACAACTCAATATAATGATTGTGTTTAAGCCGCCGGTTCAACCAATGACCTTGCGCATCCTGTGATTCTTTTATAAATAATTGTTTATGCTTCTATTCCAGCCTTATAATCCATACTTCCATACAACTATTATAAATGTGAAAGGAACTCTGTTTGTCTGTTACGTTTTCACGCCTTAACTATTCAACCTATCATCATGAAATTTTGCACAATACACGTTATCAGAGATTCAAGAAAGAACATAGGGCATCCAGGAAAAAAGTACTATTCCCAAGAGATCATTTTAAATAAGAAATTAACGCATAGCCAAAGTGCTATAGCAACACGAAAGTGTTACCTATAACACACTAAAAATACCATAGAACATAGTAGAGAAATATCAATTACCTACATCTATAAAGGTGAAAGAATTTTATAAATCGGTCCAGTAGATTTTGAATTTATATATACGTTACAAACAAAAATAGAAATCATCTCTCTTAAAATATTGGTATACTTAGGTAAAAAATGCAATGTATGTGAGTTGTGTCTGTGCCAAATATCAAAATGGTTTGATCGGAGTGTAATAGGGGCCGATATGGTGCTGGTACCTGCCGGGAGCGTGTGAAGTCCGGCGCAGGCAGGGGGTGCACGCCACAATGGAATATTCAAATGCGCTCCTGGACGCGGCTCGCATGAATGTACCTTACCCTATGACCATATTATTTTTAACATGTGAAGATAATGGCTCATCGGGGCGATTCTTAATTTTTTGCCGCTTTCTTATTCGCCCCTTTATTAGGACCCGCAACGCTTGAGGGTTTTTGTGCAACCGACGTATGTTGTCATTAACGAAAAATTATAATTACATTTGCCCAAATGTAATGTCTGATGTAGTGCCGCCGATTTTCAACCGAGTTACGTAATATTATTAAATTTGTAGTCGAGGATTTTACTTATCATTTTGATTTTTTTACTCGGTCTGATTGACGAGTAAAGAGAACGCAGGAACTTTTTTGGTTTTATATTGAGACGCAGTTTATTCGAAAATTCAAGCGAATTTTGCGTGCCCGATTTTCGCTTATCACACTTCCATGTAAATTATTATTGAAATAAAAAAGAAAACTCGATAAATAAAAATGAGTTAACTTCTGTCGAATTATCAATTATCACAACACAACATTAAATAGTGTGTATACATATAATTTACTTATGTATTTATTTGAGAGAAATCAAGACATGATCTCTTGTTTAGAAAGTACCTACATAGTGTTTATTTTAATTTTATTAATTTATTTTTTAATTGTATTATTAATATAGTTTAAATTTAATTGTAAGTTATGTAGATATTAGTTAGTTAACCTATAAGTTATATTACAATAACTTATAGGTTTTAAAAAATCCCAATACGTAACAAAGTTTCAAAATACTAGTTATTTTAATTAATTACATAAAGCTCCAACACTTGATACTATCTCACACACCTTCACACAAAAAAACTGCATCCTGAATTTGGATTACACTAACACAGGTTGCTTCAGTATTTATTGAAATAATAATAGTTTCTTGTGCGGTAGACAACAATAAAGTACAATGAACATAGGCCTGGTCTACTGTGGCGCCGTGTCTAACTAGTGCTTATGACACTTTACCCTGTAATTTGGCAATCAGCTACCGAGCTATTGTGACGTGTGCACCGTTCAAACGTGTAGGGAACCCGCAGCGCTGCGTTCATGAACATGTAATTTCGCGGTTACTTGCAGGTGTTTATAACGCGAAAATAATGATTACAGCGGTACGTTTTTATCGAGGAACGGTAATAGCACACCTTAATTAGTGATTAGGTCGCTTTAATTTGGTATGGTATTACAAAAATCAACATTGATGGTTTGTCCTTCCAATGGTCGCTGACTCTCCGCGATGTGGGTTATCTTCTTGTATGGTGTGAGTTTTTTTTTATTAATTAATTTGTCAATTGACTTGACTTGTTTAATGTCATTTAAATAAATGATTCTAATAGTTTTTTTAGTTGTAGCTAATTTCTTAATAAATCAGTTTTGCATCTATTAAATGTGTGCTACTCATTCTGTATGTGGGAGGCCTATGTCCAGCAGTGGACGTCCTACGGCTGAGATGATGATGATGATGACTCATTCTGTATAATGTGGGACGATGATGATGGAGATGATGATGATGATGACTCATTCTGACTTATCATTTCAAGATCAAAGCTTAACACATAGAATTGATGAAATAGAAAGAATGAAAAAAATGAGATGAAATAGAAAGAATGAAAAAAAAATGAAATAAGCCTCTAGTTGAAGTTAAAAATAGTTACTTTTTTGTTTATTTTCATAAATTTTCTTTCAGTTAACAGAGGCTTTTCACAACATCATTTATAATAAATTTTAATTGTTACATTGGTCATCAACTCAAAAACGACGAGTAATTTTACATATTTTTAAACGATATACACGCATGTACTAAAATGAAGACGATCGTAAAGGTACCTATTTGAATTGTTCTAGTGGCTCTAAATAAATTCACACGGTAAACTATGCACACTTGACCATTGTGTGTCCCCTATCATTAAATAGACAATTCGCAACCCCGGCTTTTGTTGTTTTTTAACCCCTTCGCGCAGCGTTGCGTCCGTGAGCGTTGCAGCGGTCCATAATGATGTCTCGCAGCTTCGACAATCTCTCGATGGGAGATGCTCATTGTTCCGCAGCATCCAAACGGCCCCACCAACAATTTATGCTCGCCTGTCATAACAGAAAGAATTTACGCATTGTGAATCGATATAGTAATTTGATCTAGTACACCGTCTTTGTCTCTGGGTGTTGAACTTTGCGTAACGTTATAAGAATATGACATTATGTAAAGGCTTTTTTCCTGAGACAATGGGCATTTTATTTATTGCAACAATGATTTGATAACAAAGTTGATTGTATTAAGGGTAAACAAGTTTTATAAGTTTGAAACCCGAAACGTTAATTCTATTATGAAATATTGAGTTACTGATACGGTATCGTACACATTACGTAATCGACTAGCTACCGTTTTTAATCCTTCCTTTTATAATTATTTTAACTTTAAAAAAATATGGTAAACATTTTTTTTATTCAGTTGTCATTTTTTCAATGATTTCAGACAATTGTGAAAATTGCGACAACAGCAATAGTATTTTAAATGAATAATTTAGTTCACGAATTTAATTCACTGAATGAAAATAGGTTATTTATTAAACCATTATTTACTGTAACATTAATATAAAAATATATGACCGCATAAAATTTAATTTACTTATGCAAAATCTTATTAGTTATTAATTTTACGAGGTAAATGATACCGTTCTGATACTAAGAGGTAGGTATACAATATACTCTTTATTTACACTCAATACTGTAATTTTATAATTCAAGCGTTTAAATGCATAGCTTTTCGTGAGCGTTCGTAAAAACGCGCAGAGGCTCGCTGGAGCCGCTATTACGCCCTTAAAATAACATCGTACACTTAACTTAATGACAGACACACCGACAAAATGCACTTATAATTGCATATACAAAGACCTTTAGCGAAAAATTATCATGCACCTACTTTATATACACGCATCTTTTACTCTTACTGGGATTTTTTTATTTATTTTTTCTCATTTTTTTCACACGCCTTTTCGTTTGAACACTGCCTCTCCGGTAGGTCGCCAAAGTATAGGATTAGTATCTTTGCGTCCTATAAAGTAGCAGATACCTATCTTGTAAGTAGTCCTATAAAGAATCGTATAAAGAACTATAAAGTTTTGCAAATAAATAAATTAATAGATTTTAATTTGTGGGTGGCGTTATTAAAATTGTAGGTAAGGTGTTTTTGTATAATAAAGAATTTGAATTGCAAAACTTGTGTATTTGGAATTAATATTTTGAGTGGGTTTGTTTTAAATAAAATTATAATACCTATTACTTTAAATTTCACAAAGTGGAATGTACACTATTTACTAAAATAATATTTTGTATTAATTAAACATTAGTTTAAGTCCCTTTTTTGGAAAGCTAACATTACCTAATTAGTACTATTTTAGTTTTTAGCAACAGACTGGTCTATTTTACTAATTTAATAATTATTTCATCGTTAAAATGTGAAGATGTTAATACAATTTGGCTAATAAATACAGTTTTACAATACAGTCTAATACAGCTTTAATGTCCATACATTTGCTCGACGATGATTATGTGAATTGAGTCGATCTCGCAGAAGTAGACTATTCCGCAAAGTTGGCATAATTAGCAAGTCCACGTTGAGGACACAGCAGCGAGCCGTTCAGCGATAAATTCTTGTAACTAGTCGGTGCTTACTAGGCAATAATTGACGTAGAGTATTTGCATAATTGTGGCTACTAAGTGTCTACATCTACATAAAATTGCGTCTTTTTTGCGACTACGTTGCTTTTAATCATGATGGAAATGGTTTTAATCAAAATTTCTTTGCATATTTTGAACTCCCTAATTTGTTTTTTGCATCGTCAGGCGCTGACGATCTATTTGATGGTGGCTACCGTCGCCTACAATCTACAACGCCATAGGGCTGTAAGTACGCCGCCGATCTATAGATACCTACGATAAAGGATAAGAGACAAAAGGCAATAGGGGTTCCTACGATAAAGGATAGGAGACATCCCTTACTCACTCACCGCGAAACAAACAAGTAGGGTTACCTACGGTTATTTCACAGGGGTGGGTGGGTATTGCAACCAGACGGGCTACCCAGTTTATGACTGCGGTAAACAACTACAAATTTTTAATTTAAGTAAATGATTTTAAATTAGCTTTCAATTTAATGATGAAATTTTTACGGTATCACCACACGAGTAGATCGTAAGTCGTATGGTAATCTCTAAAGATTTTTTGATTTGATTTAAACTAATATCCATAGCAATAATCGATTGCACAGATTTTGAAGGTATCAATTTTGTATAGTAACCAACATCCATATTTATGAACTACAAAATTGAAGGTAAAATAACAGGCTATACCTACTTATTATGAAAGAGTAATATTTTCAAATTGTTTTTGAATAAAATAGTTTTTTTGATAGTGAAATTGCAGTTAGAAAAAAATGATACTTAATTGAAAAAAGCGTTTGACCAAACAGCTGTAGGACATCCCAAGAAATTATTGATAAATTAAAAAAAATATTACAAAATGGCGGACATGTTAATAAAGGAAATTCATATTAAAACGCTCCGGCTTATTGCGATTCTGAATAGACACGTCTGGGAATGCCTTAATAACATACATATTTGTATGTTGTGAATTTGTCTTTTTTTAGATTTTATTGCTCTCCGTGTTGTCTAATTAGTAGTAGTATTAAACAAAAAAAAAAAACGTTTTTTATATTCTCCGTTATTTAATTCGAGGTTACGGGGCGGAAATAACATGCCATAAATTTTGTTATTCAAATGTTTCCTACTTTACCTATGTCTATTTACGTACAGTAGGTACATTGGTTACAGCGTCATTGGCACTAGATAAAACTAGGTACGATACAAATGAATATTTATGCTAGATTGAGATGTAAATAAATGTATAGAACCATTAACGAACACTCAGTCCATACAACATAAGCATTTATAACACTTATGTTCAATTCGCATTTTAATTGAACATTTAAAAATAGGATATCTAGATGTCTTAATAATCGAAGTAATTTACGCTTTAATATCAATAAATTTGAGGCTTAAAAGTTCCATTATAAATTCACACTGACATTCTTATAGGAATAAGAAATCTTGTTACTCGCAATATATAGTTAGTATGTATAAGCGGATATACCAAACATATTAATTCATATATAAATATATATATCCGATGTAATTTTTGAAAATTTCAACTTCGTACGAAGGCGGGTCGCTAGTACGAGTATTAATAAACAACGTTTCAGCATTAATTTAGGATCAACAAACAAATATTTTGTATTGTTTGCAATTTTGTTATTAGTGTAATATCACTCAGCAGTCGTAAAGCTGTCATAACTTGGGCAGCTCGTCTGGTAGTAATAACCCTCTGACAGAAGACCTCAATGAACATGACATGAACAGCAAGTGTGCTATAATAAAAATGGTGCTGTATTTCGGTAAGAAAGTAAGTCATGCTTCATTATTTTATCATCATCATTATCATTTCAGCCGCAGGACATCACTTCTGGATATAGCCTCCCCCATAATGATTAGTACCCATTCTAATAGGACCAAACAGAACTAGCTTGATCCACCGATTCCTCTACTACAATCATTTTCCTAATATGGCAGTCTCGACAGCTCATTAGTATTCTCCTGTGGTTGATTGTAGGTACATAATTATAAGCGATGCGATGGTGACCCCCTACCGTCAAGTGGACCGCCCAGGTCCGCCTGCTTTTAATTATAGAATTTGATTTTTATTTACTTGTATGCAGGTATACATAAATACTTATTAAAAATCAATTGATCAATCAAGAGTTCAGTGTATTTATGAACGTAAAATGGAATTTATATGTAAAATGGGACAATAATTCATACTTATAATATGTGTTTCTTGTAAATAATAAGCTAGTATTTGCGTCTTAGTGCTTTTTATACTGCCCTTGATTAATTTATATAAGTGTAGCAGAATGATTTTCTGATCGACATGTCACAAACGAGAAACAGCGGCAAAAAATAATGTAATTTTATTATATTGCCGGTGTGCGGAGACATTTCCGTTCGATAACATTTAAGATAATTTTTAATCTTGTTTATTGCTAATCCAATTAGAATCCAACTGGTGGAGCGAGATGGAAAAATGTGTTAGTGGACAAAAATAAATGTGTCTAGTATAGGCTTAAATAGATAAGTACCGTTGCAATTTAACAAAGAGTTTCCGTTTTGGCTCGCAATGGGAAAGGAAATATTGACACTGTGTTACTCTACTAAGTATAAACGTTGCTGTGTAATTAATTATAACGTGACATAAATTAGACGGAAAACCATGAAGGTATTTGTAGTAATATGAAAGTGTATGCGAGTATGTAGTATAAGTGTGTGTGTGTGTGTGTGTATGAAAGTGTAAAGTATCTGCGAAAGTTTGTGGGGATTAACATATATGATATTTTTATCTTGGAAAAAATGTTAGTTTTCCGAGCGATCGCCTAAAAATATAAAAAATTGGGCGCCACTGTTATAGCGATAAAGATGTCAGGCGTTATATGGGATGTTGTATTATTAATTTTTTAATTCGAACGAAGTCTTTGATAGTTAGAAGATATCATCAAATAGTTTGAAATAAAGTGATGGCGATGTTACGAGCAACTTTAGAAACCAAAAAATTCACTTTAAATTTATATACATATAAATTTATATTAGTTTATTTAACTTGAGTCACAAAAATGTATTCAGTTTACTTTGTTTAACTTTGAGCAAAGTGTTAGGGGCATTGATACGATAATAATATTAAATGTTGCGTCATTCTCAAATAATATATAATATAGGTATATTATAAAAATATAACATCATTGATATTAGTGGAAGAATATATAGTGAACAAGGACAAATATGGAAATAAGATGAATCGATTACTTGTATATTTCGCTCAATAATTCAAGTGGAAATTCAAGGTCTCTTCAATAATATCTTGTATATTTAAGGTCTAATGAAAAAAAGAATATTTTATTATGAATCCGTATAAAAATGATTTGTTTTCGTAGAATTTGCAATTTTGGAAGGAAGCTTATATGGAAGAATATCCATTTTAATGTACTTTATATATTTAGCAACATCATCAATTAGCAGTACTCTACATAGTAACATTTCCTATTGCTAAATGGTACTTGGAACCCTGTCTTGAATAACGGTTTCAACCAGTGTCGAAGTTAACTTAAATGCTAAATATATAAATTTATGGAATTGCAATCCAAGAGGATCATTTATCACCTGTGTTGCAACTACAAGGTAAAGCGAATACATTTGTATAGTTAAGAACTTGATTACACTAATTTGCAAGAGAAAAACCTACATTTAAGTATCTATATTCTTAAATGTACCATTTTAAGTCTAACTTATTTATAAAAACTATTTTTCTCGACTGTTTTAATTTTTATTATTTTATATTCTTCTCTTATTTCATTAACATACCTAGATAAAATGTCAGTAAAAATGACACAAAAGTTTAAATAAAATTTAAATTTTTCAAATATTTCCCTTGGCTTGCAAAAAAAATTACGGATTTGACCTCACCGTTCTCGAGTTTTGCGGTTAGCAACACATTTAGCGATTCATTGTTATTTACATAGATAAGTACACCTACCTATAGATTATTTATGTAAATAACAATAAATAACTAAGTCTATGAAATTTTTACATTTTTTAACATGTGCTTGTGAAATTATGTCAATTGGTTTTACAAAAAAATTAATAATTAATATCATATTTAAAGTCTTAGATTGAGAACAGTCATCACTTTCGTAAAATTTTATTTTCCCTATAATTTCTTAGAGCAATATTCTTTGAAACACTACCTTAAAATACTTGAGTGGTTTAGCGATGTAGGCACCATGTAGGCACAACAAGGGATATTGTGTAGGTGCAGCGGTGGCGGGATGCGATGTATGGTTGCACGCGCCCTCGGGCGAGTCCACCGCGACCGGGTAACGGTGCGGGTGTCGGCCCGTGAGGCTGATTTATCGCGGACATCCACCGAACCTATCCGATTTGCATTTAGATAGCGCTGCGGCAGCCAGCGTGCGGCGACCCAACCACCGCTTTACTCTATCACACGTAAATTAACTACAAAATTATGTTTATGCAAAAAAATTCAAGATGGCTTCGCATCCCATAAATGAGAGATTTAATCGCCCAATCATCGGTCCGTGTCTCAGTATACTGTAAATAACTCCAGCGACGATTCAACCAAGAAACACTTTTATTAATTACAGTCATTTGTTGCTCTTTTATTTTAACTTTTTTTTTATATTGAAAATTGTCTCATCGACATACCTAGAGTTGCATTTGTAGACTTAGGAAGAGTACAACGGCTTGTAGTAGAGGAGTTCAACAGTTTTTAGGATTTACTCGAGCGCGTCAGATATTCGTAATGTAAATATATGCGCCATGTGTATCCGGTAATCGGTACAAATTACTATTTTTAAATACTCGAACGCGTCAGATTTTCATACAGACGGTTTAGCTTAAATTCCTGATCGTGCTGATTCATAATCTGACGATTATTTGGAGGATTTTTTTAATACAGCGTCTACAGCCTTTTGAAAGCCTGTCTTAAAGTCTTGTAATCTTCAAGTCCCCGCGACGTTCGAGAAACTTCATATTTTAGCATCGTGGGCTCTCCTACCATTGCGATGGCGGCGGCTCGCGACGCAGGCGCAGTTATAGCGACTGATCGTAAATTATCGACCTCCGCAATTAGCAGGCGCCGATTTGGCGCATTATACGTTTTCTACGGTCCGTACACAAAGTGCAAACATTTAAATCCAACTAACAGTTAATATTATCTTTTATTATTACGTACAGCTGCCGCGAACCAACCTTATATCCTTAATGCCGCAAACGAGACATTGTTTTTGAAATATCGCCAATGACAGACATTAAAACTGTATTATTTGGTTTGTAAAGGTATTTATTAATGGCTATTCACCTATTCGGTACTAACTGATTTGCATTTTAAACGCTTAAACATGCAAATTGTATCCAGTAGATAGACAGACTTATTAATTAAGTACACAGAGTAATAAATGATGTTAGCCGATGTTGCTAAATATTTTAATTATGAATGCAGTAGGTTGTCGCTCGTACGTCCGAAGCGGTGCGCCGCAAATTCTCTCCTAGAGATCGTTTAATCTTTCCGTCAAACAGATGTTATCCGCCGTTGCAAACCCAACTACTCTCTAGGCGTAAAAGGAAGAAGCATACGCCCCTAATTGCGAGATATGCCCCGGTATCTCCCACAATATGTAAATAGGCGTCGGGGGCAATTAAAAGGCTTATCTCGCGCCCTGCCATCGCTGCGCTGCTGATTGCTTCTAAAATGATTGACATGCTATTTTAACAGCGGACAACGATAATGAAAACGTACATACCAACACGCGTAATTCATATTTTATTTATTGTTGACAATTACTATTTACACGGGATAATTGATCGAGTTCTCACAATTGTCAGTTGGTTGACGAGTTGTTTTGCGATTTTTGTGCCATTAAAAATGGCAGCGATGTCCCGTACGACGCGCCCGTGGCGTATATGCGAGTACAATGTCGCTCCGTACGCAAACGACGATACTCGTATTTAATCATGCCACAGTATTCCAATACTTACGATAAATTGTCTTAAAAAAAGATAAATATTTGTTTTATCTTAAAGCTTTTAAGTGTGTACTTATTGACTTATCTATGAGCACCTGTTAATTCTTTAAACGATGCCATTTTTGTATTTGAATACAAACGGTTTTTTGGCAAAACATTTACTTACATAACTGTTCACATGTCAATGAATGAGATTCTACATACTCATTTACAGAACTCCAAGTTGTTGGGAATAGGCAACATAGATTTATTATATAAAACTGATATTAGCATAATATATACAATAATAATTTTTGCAAGAACTTAGTTATGAATTAGACGCATCTATGAGGTAAATATTTTATTATAAATATTTAATAGCATTTTTCAAGTTTAAATCTATAATTACCAAAAAAGGTAAAAAAACCTTGACTTTATAATACATATTTTCCCAACGAAATAGTATCTGATTTTACCCATTTGAAAACCTTATAGTTCTCCTAAAACCCTATTTAGTTTTAACTCGATACCATGTAAAGACAAGCTCTGAAATGATTTCAAAAATACTAACATTGAACTGAAATTATTAGTTTGAAGACTGATGCGCCCTTTTGCAATTTTACCTGAACTAGCATCGATGACTATTCTTAGCGAAGCGTAATTTAATGTTGTGTAGTCTATCTTTCGGGTATAATAGCTTCGCAATTTAATTATGCTCGTAGGAATTTAATATAATCGGTTATAAATCACGTTATATAGATACCTGCCAGTTTACAACCTGTTTCAATTCGCACGCCACAATGCGACCGCGGCCGCGAGCCACATTGTGCGCCGGCGCAGGCGACATCTCTCTTAAATTTATACCTTCATGCTTATTTACTGACAGCCGCTGAATCCATCCAAAACTAAAACCACAACGAACCTTTTCGCTACTAAAGAATTGCAAATTCATTTATTGTGACCTTTATGGATTTTGTATTTTAAATTTTTGTTTGATATTTATAGCGCAGCTTGCCATTGTTCAAATCTCGTTTTAGTACGATAAAGTTTAAGGATTAGCATTCCCATAGAAAATGTAACATGGGATAAAACAGCGTAACGAAAAAAATCTGAAGAAAAAATTAAACCCATACTTAATAGAATAAAATATATGTGATACGGAGACGATATATAAGCAAATGTGTTCTGACAACCCTTACTCACTCATACAAATAAAACAGCACAAATGCTGGGTTATTGCCGTCAATTAAGCTGCCCAGTTGATGTCTGCAGACCGCTATTAAAATCAACATTTGTCCAAATGTTTACCAACATTTTGCATTTCATAATTAATGTAAGGTATATATAAAACTTAAATCTTGTTTGTACGGTGTTTTTACAATTTATGTATTTGTAAGTGAGTTAGTGTATAATGCGTGGTTAATTTATAGACATAGTTACAAGTTATTAAGTAACGCCTCCCGAACATAGACCACACACGGGCATTCAAATTAGAAAAGTCAGACAAAACGGAAATAATGCATTTATTCTGGATTTAGTGTGTAGCGTTCGCCGCGGGCGTTCTTCTTCGTAAGCTCGTAACTCTTCTAATAAGACATTTTAAGCGAGCTTAATGCGTGCAACATCGATTAAATATTTCATTTTGATTTGTGGTGAAACTTAAACACTTGTTTGTATGGAGATCGCTCGTTAAGACGATTAGTACAATAATTTTTGGGGTACCCACAAACCAATGGGGTATTATTTACATTTTTATAAAAAACGGAGGCAAATTAACATACGGAACTGTATTTTTATCGTTACTGACTTTTTATGTGTGAAGGCTTTGGTAGGCTGACGGTAAATGGCTACCATCGCTTGATAACTAACTAAACGCCAGAGGGGAATCAAATGCAGTGCTGGTCTTGAAGAAGATAAAGTTTAAAGGATAAAGTGAGGCGAGGGGTATTCAAACACAATATAGCACATGTGCTTTTGTTATTGCAAGGTAGTTGCGGTCAATAGTTGCATTTTATCATTACGGAATACAATATGACCTGCCGTTGTTATTATATTAACTTAACCTATGTAAGTATTAACTTACAAATATCGAAGTTGTTTTCTACTTAATAGTTTCGTCTTTAAGTAATTAAGCTTCAATCAAGTATAAACGTTAGTTAATTGAAAATGTTAAGAGAAAATATCTATTTACATAAACAGGCTAACTTCTACATTATAATTTTCCTATAAATGGGCCTAATGGGTTTCAACAACTACCTATAGTTAATTGTCATCAATGTCTGTGGAGACTTAGTAGGAATAATATGCAAAATTTATCAGGAAAAAGTAGGAAAACTGTTATTAACCATATATGTAGGTAGTTGTAAGAGATGATAATAAAGCCGGCTAAACACGTTCACCGAGTAGAGTCCAGTCGATTTGAGCAAGTAGCTGTACTGGTATGTGGTATGTAATGTGTGTCCGAAACATAAAAGCACACTGTTAACATCCACCAGAGGCTCATAACATAACCTTTACACTTTGTGAACTCTAAGTTTGTAAATATAGGTCCAATACCTGTCTGTCTGTGCGTTGCATTCATAAAGAGTGTTTATATTTAATTGTCGCTTATAAGGATAGAGAATCTTAGAAATAAATCGTAAATTTAATGTACTGAAGTGTGTAAGAAAAATTAAAAGCAACCTTCGATTAAGCGCGATAAAAGAAGGATTCCCTTAGCACGCAATGACAACAATACTTTTCGTTTCATGTGCAAATCAAAATTTTGAATTATTCAAATAGAGAATATTTTAATGATTAATATTAAAAATGTGACCATTTCCGCTGTTATTTAAAAATTTGTTATAATTTTTCGAAGAAATTATATTACGGAAATTAGTAATCAAAAATAAATAATAATCTTTCGTCTAAATAATAGCATATTTTCTAGTCCAGTTCTTTTTCTAGTTCTAGTTCTTTTATTTTTCGTTTTAAAAGTTATGTAATAAAAAAAATACTTTTCCATTTTTTTATTAATTCATTTCGAACAAAACTATTAAGAAAATCCTATTACATATTAAAATCTGTTACATTCATGTATTATGTATATTTAAGACTAGAATGTGACTGCGTTATTTATTGAGATGTATGTGATAGATAGAATCTAATTTTAATATTTAATTGATCAGTTTTATTGGGTAAAAAATATAAAGTGATTTAAGCGTCGATAACGTCTGTTGGCTTTTTGTAGTGTTTATCAACTTGATAATAATAATAAACGAAAAATATCTCAGTAACCTCAGATTTGCGGATGATTTAATTATTTTTTCAAATACTCCAAATCAGCTAGAAAATATGTTGAAGGAACTAAATAAGGTCAGTAACGATATAGGCTTACAACTGAATACATCAAAGACTAAAGTTTCTACAAACAGCGCTATTTTTATATTTTCGCAAAAATATAAAAATAGTATTGTTAAATTGTTTTAGTTTATGGTGTTGTTCTTTTCTTCGTATTTGTATTCTGGTGTTTTTTTTCTTGTTGTGTATGAATGTGTATTGTTGTTGTTTTCTCTGTAAATCTATGTACCAATTCGTGGAAAATGTTGTTGATTGCACGATTACTTCTATTTATATGAATGTCCTTCTTTATATTTACTATATATTGTGTAATTGTTTGTTTTCCTAAATAAAATAAAATAAAATAAATAAAATAAAACCCTCATAACGATAAATGACACACCAATAGAATATGTTGAGAACTATACTTACCTAGGAAAACAAATATCATTCAAAAATACGAGGCATACAGACGAACTAGAAAGACGAATTAATACAACCTGGAAAAAGTACTGGTGCTACAAAGAAATATTAAAATCCAAATTCCCTTTGGTACTAAAGAAAAAAATTATGGACTCATGCCTACTACCCTGTCTTACGTATGGTGCCCAAACATGGACCTACAACAAAAATATAATAAATAAGTTACGTTCGTGCCAGCGCGCCATGGAAAGAAGCATCCTGGGATTTAGACTCATAGATAAGCAGAAAAGCTCTGATATAAGAAACAAAACAAAAGTCATTGATGCAGTTCAACACGCACTAAGCTTAAAATGGAGATGGGCGGGACACCTGGCCCGAATGCCCGGGGACAGATGGGCGAAAAGAACAACATATTGGAAAGGTCCGGGCCAAAAAAGATCCAGAGGAAGGCCTAGAAATAGATGGAGCGACGACATAAAAAAGACGGCGGGGAGAGACTGGATGGACGTGGCCACTGTCAGAACCAAATGGAGGCACTTGGAGGAGGCCTATACCGAAAGGGGCCATGAATCTTAACTTTATTTAATTTGTTTTTAATGATATAGTAAAATTTTTTTTTTTTTTTTTAAATGTTAAAACTAATTCAAATTTCTAATTATTGTTATTGTTAATGCATTCATGGTATAAATAAAAGGCTTATTATTATTATTATTATTATTATCAACTTGAGTTGTAGATAATTAAGTGCTAAGATCTGTGTGTAGGCCGGCGTGTTTGTATGTAAACGCACTGGCAGCTCGGAACGACTGCGCAAGTAATCAGCCAAAGCGCCAGACATACGACCTTCAGTCGCTGTCCATTTCCGCACTTCCCCCCTCACTGCTAACAGTAACGGTTCTTAATGGAAACTTCTTACAATACTTTTTTATAACATTATATTTTAATTTAGACTGTCATATCGCTATAGCCATAACAATTATTCGTGTGTATTTAAAGCCCTTGTTTTGCTGCTATGTTTAAAAGTAAATATATTAGCCATATTTAAAAGTGAGTTGGCTTTATATTTTTTTCAATAATTAATTTCCTTATTTGTTTTGTTATAATGTAGGTAATAAAGAACGCTTACTATGTCGTGTCAAAGAAGAAAATTACTTTACAAGAGGTAAAATTTAAAATTCTATAATTTACTTGATATTGTTAACAAACAAACATGATGTAAACATTCTTGAATACATAACTTATTCTTAATAAGGTAATATTAACAATGACCCGGCAGGGCCTACTTTTGAAATAAACTTATCAGAATTGGCTTTGGATTGGATTTGGCAAGTAGTGGCTGAGCACACTACGTTTCGCAATTATTTGAGCAACCCGTCTGGCTACAGTAACCATCCCCTTAAAGAAAACCATTCTGAAATTGTGTTGTGTTTCCGTGAATGAGTAATGGATTTGGCTACCCCTTCCTAATCTTTTATCCTTAATTTTACTATGATCAGCACACAGTAACCATCTACCATTAAATGGACAGCGAGCATCTCTGATACGAAATATTCATATCGAAATATTCATTCGTTTGTACTTAATTCATCTTAAAACATAATTATACTGAGATCACACCAAATCGGTCTGTTTCTCTCGCTGTTATTATAAATTAAAATATTTCACTCCATTTTTGTATGACCTTACAGTGCCAATGACAGTCCAGCGCACAATCACAATGCGCATAAACTTTTCAATCTTAACGAGCAGTAACGCGTCGAGGAACGCGTTCAATGAGCCCTCGCTTGTCACTCGTGTCACTCAACGGTCAACCAACGGTTGAAGGAAAAAAAATATCAAAAGATTCTCGGCTCTTTTTGTAATTCGTGTCAAATGTCAAATTTTTAATATACTCCATATAAAGTGGCGAGCGAGATGTCGATCAGACATTCAATTGACTAATTTTGTACACTTCATAAAATATTTTACACATATACCTATCTCTTATTCTTCTTTAGACGAAACGAAGTTAAATATGAATGTGCGAAGCGAGAGACCGTTAAAAATAATATAATAAAAGTTTATAAACAAATTTCCCATCTTGTTTTTATAACGTCAAGTGTTAAGATAATAAAGAACATTGCATCAGAGCGCAATCGAACGTCGAAGTATCAATAACACCCCTTTTATTTATGGTCCATGAGACGAGCACAAAGGCGTTTTATTATCGACATTAATACACAGAAGGCACAGCGCAAGGGTTATTTTTAATGGTGTAATGATTTTGAATTTAAATCATGTTTACATTGTTATTAATTAATATTCTAAAATGGGGATGGAAATAACAAAATAAGACGCGCAGCGTTCTCTGTTGTTGATAAGTGTAGGTACCTAATGCGTGGAGTGATTATGACTTAGTCATAATCGTTAGTTAGATCTACTGCGTTATAGGTTAGAAGAGAGGAAGGCAAAGAGATCCATAGACATTACTTTTTATTTTTAAAATTATAGCAATGGTTAAAAATTCGATTATGATATCAAGATCAGACAAAAAACTCGCCTCGATAACCAGAGTCCGTTGCTGTTTTCAATTTGCATATTGTTTAATTTGCATTTGCATAGTGTTTTAGGCTGATAAATATAGGTTTAAAGCAAAGCTAATTTAATATGAAATTTAGTCATAACGCGATTTAGTCTATACCTAATCATGAACCTATCATGAAGCGTTAAACGGAAACGTTGATTTATTTAGTGGCGACGTTGGCTCTCCATCATTAATCTGCTGGAGCACATATTTCCAAGAAAACATTTCTTGTTGACCATACATAAGCTGCCAAGAAAACAGAGGCAATAATGTTAACCATACTTGTAGGTACGGTGAAGAACTCAGTAAATGAATCATCGCATATGCGTTCCTCGTCGGACGCAAAAAGATGTTTGTCGAAATATTCCTCGTTTAGTGCGTCGCGATGCTGGCTGCGGTCCGTTGCCCGCTGCCCGTTGTCTGTACTCATCCCTTATTTATTTATACTGGTATGAAGAATGTTTCTTTTTTGTGAGCGTTTAACAGCGTGCGTCAACCGTCCTGCGGCTACAATCCGAGGCAGCGAATTCTTTAATTGACGAAATGCGGCAACGCCGCATTCCACTATAGTCGTTATCTTTAACGTGCAAATACAAAATCGCCTCAAAGATATTATATTTACACGTTTTATTGTTACAATATCTGCATTAACTATTTGAAAATGGGTTAACGATTTACCAAAATAAATATTAGGTTTGTATAAATTCTGTATTTATTGTCTATTTTATTTATGTCAGCAATTTTTTTTAAATACAAAAAATAGCGCCACCGTCTTCACAGCGATAAAGATGTCAGGCGTTATATAACTCATATATTTTCTTTTTCAACCCGGTCAAAGTCGCGGGACCCAGCTAGTAATAAATAATTTCATGTCTGAAATTCAATTTAAAGTTGGAAAGTTTTTTATTATTTTTAAACGAACGTGTCGCGTTATAAACATGTCATATTATTTAATGGCATAATTAACTGCTTTAACAAGTGGTGCATATAGTTTTTAACATAGATTACAGGGTCCAGTAAAAAATTATCGTTCAACAAGCAGAAGTTTTAATGCTATCCAGTCGATACTAGTTTCTCTTATCATCGATGATAAAACATGCGTAGATTCTGCCGCACCCTTACTTTCCCTTGCAAGTACCTTCTCGCGAAGTCGTCCGTACTTCGCAAGTCACATTGCACCGCGTCGGGTGAGCGAGGTTTGAACCCTGTTTCGCGACTAACGCCTCATTTAATACATAGGTATACCTACATATTCAGCAATGCTACTCTTACTTTTATGGGTATCCAACTACGTGAGGTTAGTGCATATGAAATCATGAGAAAGTTTTCCTAAGTTCATTTAAGTATAGGGTAATGATTTTCAACTTGTTTTTTTTTTCCACCAGACTTATTAGCCAATAATTAACGGTGAAAAGTTTGGTTAACATATTATTATAATATATCAGAAAGAACAGCATCCATAGAGGTTCTTCTTTAAACTATTAGTAGTAATAAGTAAGTACACGAAGGTGCCTGAAATCCTTATACTAAGTAGGTATACTAGAGACTCGCTCACGGCTTCGCCCAGAAAAAACCTTAACAAGGATTTATTATATATTATTATTATATAAACCTTTCGTAAAAAAAATATCTAACAGATGGTGAAAACCTGCATCAAAGTCCGTTGCATGGTTTAGGAGGAGTACCTACAGACAGACGGACGCGGAAAGTGACTTCAATTTATACTATGTAAGGTAGTATGGATCATTTTAATTTGAAATCGGTAATGATGATAATAAGCACGCGAGACGTGAGGCAACGACCGGAGAGAAGACGCACGGCTGGCGGGCCCGCGCAGCCCTACGCGACATGCGTACCGCTCCGTTACGACACCGACACCAAATTTTTCCACATGCCCGAGCAGCTAAGATAAGAGCCAGCGACGCCAACGTGTTATTTATTAACGAACCGAATGATCGATAGTTCGACGCGACACCGGACGTCGTCGCCTTGGACGGACACTCTCTTTCGAAACATGCACACCAAAATTTATCTCACACGTTATGTTATAGTGTTCAATAATCTCTAGCATTTTAAATATGACCACAATCAACTGTTTCGTTATGATTCATTTGAGAGAAAGTCACAAAATTGGCTTCAAATTACTGCCGCCATAAAGCCAAAAGAATTTAAAAATATTGCCTAAACAGTAGAAATTATCAGTAAACACGTAAGTTAACGGTAACTCTATGGTCATAATAGAAAAAGCGATTTTGTCGAACTGTCGTATTGTTTTTCGTTACTGTCAGAAAAGAAGAATATCTATAGGCTAGGTTAGTAAATTAATTGCTGAGTGTAAAATGGCTTAATAAAGGCAGTTCAGACAAGCAATAATTAAAAATTATAGACTAATCCTCGATGAAGACCATTCCAATGAGTCCAAACACACTATATCTGCTGTAAGTTGCTGCAGAGATGGGTATCCTGTAGAATGCTTGATGCTGCAGCATCAGGTGAAGGTTACCATATCATGGAAATACCATGGAAGTAACATTGGACCAAATTTAAAATTAATTGAACATGTGGGAGTTAGTGAGATCCCTTCGTCAACTAGGAAAGATTATCTTCAAACGCCTGAAAAGACATAATTAATAAACTAACGCAAAAACCATCTCGATCACGTCAGATTTAAAAAACTGGATCTAATTGTGCATCTGTTTGACAGCTCAAACTTCACTATCCAAAGTCAACTCAAACGATGAAGTAAATTATACTATATTCTTACATATTATAATTTTATTTAACTTTATTTCAACAATTTTGATTTCCTTGGTGTATTAATAAAATGGTAACAGGCGTAAAAATTGCAATTAAGTACTTATATTTTTTGCTGTAACAAAACATTTAACGAAACATTAAATGTTTTCCAAGAAAAAAGAAGAAGTTTTCCAAGATATGAGATATAGATATAAGTGCGTTTTCTTCATGACCACAATATATACACAATTTACACAAAAATTAGACAAACAAATAAAAACATAGATAAAACGAAAATTGTATTTAAAATTGGCATGAAAATGATAAATAAAACGGAATTGTGTTGCAGCAGCAAAAATAACCTAAGCATTAATATGCATCCTATAATCATGTGATTACAGTCAGTCCACGATAATCATGTGTGGAAATAATGGACGTCGCCAAATTAGTTAAATTATTGTTATTGGAACAAAAATAACACAACAAACAGTTCAAAAAGAGGCTATTCTTAGCATAGAATACGTTTTGGTCATTCAAACTACTTAACTCTAACTTGCATCGTGATCGGTCAAACGCTTTCCGAATTTGTCCGTATAGACTGTAGAAGAAACATATAGGTACGTTAGTCTTTATATTCAAAGTGTTATCACACGTTCAGGTGACATCTGAAGGGTATGCTCCAACGTCTGAGTAACGGCCGCGATTTGAATAGCCGTGCCGAATTCTTTGTTTGCGCAACCAAGTCTCCTTCAACCCTTTGCTTTGAGCTACGAGCCATCCGTTCCGCTCTAGCATACGTCACGTTGTCGTGACAGCTGCGCGATACTTTCTAATCGCTCCATTCAATAGCAAACAAACAGACAAGGAGTAGGCAACTTGCGAAACATTAAATGGCTCGAACAATTGACAGGAAGGAAAATAGTAATCAATTAATTATTTATAGAGGTGCTACTCAACAAATGCTTTATCGAACCAATTGTCTATGAAACTGGATATATTTTGCATTGTCATTAGTCAAAGTAAACATGTGTTGCTGTATTGGATCGACGTTACTCACGTATAGTTCGATCGAAGTGAGTGTAATAGTAGGATACGATCGGAAATTGGAGGTTCACCGACGCAGGGCAGGTTAGACCAGTCCCGGTGGCCTCGCAAGGACCTCAGTAAACCTGTTAGATTCGTTGCACGATTTTTAAGTGCGCACCTACCGGAATCTCATTCACGTGGTGAACTCGAGCCGCTGCCGTAGCCAAAGCTATCGCCCGCAGCCCGCCGCCGCCCGCCTCTGCGTACCGGCTGCCAGTAACTCGTCAAATGAGTCACGCTTCGCCTGCTTAAACGCCAGAAGCTGGCTTTTCCAGTTTTCTGATCGAATTCGCATATTCTGTGCTCGTTTGACACAAACACAGCATTCTGTTAACAACTTTATTTATTGATTAGAATCAGTAAACCATGATTTCATTATATTTAGACATGCCATATGGCAAGATCTCGTTCAAATTAGTGATGGACATTAAAGCGAGACACGCTGGCTATGCGTGATGAAAGCCAGTTTGTTATAGTTTCAATCTGTCAATAAACAAAGATATCCTTAGACTGGAGCACGTGACCAGGAACAGGAATCAGGTAGAACTACGATCCGGTCAAACCCGTCCAACGCGTGCTTCCAACATTTTTTATTTATTTGTCTGCAACGTCGGATACCGCTGGGCGTGACGTCACACAACCTAAACTGGTTAGCGAGGGAGCAGGGATTTGCCTCGCATCCTTCCGGTTCTGCGAGTGGTTCGGACCTGTTCTACATCAGGTTGTGCTCCACCAGGCGACCCGGCCCGACCGTGTGACGTATTCGTACAACCGCACAAACGGCCTTACAAAAACTAACCCGAATTAGCTTTGCGAACGCCCCCGCGACTACCAGTGCCTCTAAGTGGCAATGATCCGTTCCGACTCCAGTCCGTTTCACTCTCTAACTAGCCACTCGGCTTGCTGACTCACCGTGATCAGAGTACGCAACAATTATTAGCACACTCAACGTCACAATGTGCAGACGACCGCCAGTGGGTACCATCAGAGGTCAGTATCCGTACCAAAATGGTCACGCCTAATAACTGGTTCGTAAGTTGTAGCCGGCCCAGTCGTACAACTACGAGCCTGGAATACCAGTATTTTACGTTATGTTTACTTCATGATTCAATAGTCTGAATGAATTTGATATTATATATACATACATGTCAATAAGTTCGAGTGTGCTCGCTGAATCGTTTCTGTAAACAATTTAAACACGCTATCATACGGTTTTCAATAAATTTTAAACGATACACAATGTATAAGAAACTTTAACTTTTACCTACAACACTTCCAATTTTATAAGTTCAATCGGTCTTTGGTTGAAACATTTGGCTATAGTTTAATGTCGTGTCTCCATAATGTAGACTGATACACCATTCATCTTACCAAGGGGATATTTTTATACTTTTTTTTCTTCTATTTCCTTTTTTCTATTTTCTAACTTTTTTAGTTTGTTTGTCAACAGAAGACGCAAGGAGGTGATGGAGTTGAGTGGAGAGTCATGGCGTGCATATTATTCGAGTGGACCAGAACATCCGCTAAGCGCGGCCACCTCAGCAGTGCTCAGCGTGTCCGATGACCAGCAGCCACAGTCCCTTGTCACAGAGTACTACAAGCTGCCGCCTCTTGCTCAAGACACACATCTCAGTCTACATAAGGACGCAAAATTGGTTGACGTCTGGCAGTGAGTTACATGCGCATGCATCTATTTAGGGCACTTAAAATATTTCTTTAAAACTAAATGGGTAATCGTATTCCACTAAATATAATGTAATAACTTTTACCGTACAACTCTGATGAGTTGTTCCAATTAATGCCTACTCACAGTCTTTACCACCACAATTTTTGCATCTGCGTACGTACGGGACACAGGATAGGCTACTTTTTTCATGTGGGCGAAGTCGCGGGCGCCAGCTAGTAGAAAATAAAAAAGATAGGTAGGTACCTATATAAATTAAAGGCTTTTTGAAACCACCTTATTTATTATAAATTAATTAGCAACCAATGTTCAGTTTTAGAGCTGGATATAAATTTCGGCATTTAAATTTTTTTGGATATAAACACCGCATTATTTATACATTAATCTTATATATGAATAATTAGGAATGAGACGTAGTTATCATATATGCTCTATATGTAAATTCACTTATCGAATATTTAAAGTTCAGTCGAAACGATCGTAAAAATCAATAGTCGATTCTCACGGCAGTAGATCACGATCAGCGAATCGTGTATCAAACACATTACCATTATAATCGTCGAATTCGAAGGCACCGTGAATATGGAATGAATTCGCGTAAAATTTATATGTAAACTATGATAATATGCCATCTTTTTTATAGTTCACTTTTTTTGTGCGCGTACTGTGTTGTTCTGCTGAGTCTCACGGACGAGTTGACTGAGACAGAGGCCGCGTGGCTTCCGGCCCCAACGAAAGGTGTAAGAATAACAAATAATAAAAATGTTAATGTTCCACTCAATAAATCACAAGTCCTCATTTGAATACGTATAGCGGGATTAACGAAATATGAGTTCGCAACTGCGAACCCTTTCCTTGCAAGTGTTCGCTACTTCGCGTTCCTCTCAATCTTATTTAAATATCGAATATCTACTTATAGAGAAATTTAATTTTTTTTTTAAATTAAAATACATACAAATTTCAAACATATTTTGAATTTGTTAATATTATAGGAAATGTCATTGTTTTAATTTTTTTTTAATTTTATCTTCGTAAAAAATAATTTAATGTATATATGTCATATTGCTTGTCTGTACACCAGCTCCTCAGAAAATATTTCATTTAAGAAAAATATCTGTAAATTTAATGAAAAACATCACAAGACTTCCATAAAGTCGGGTGCATTTAAAGTATTCTCATAGAAACGCGACCCCGATCAAATTATACTCGCTCTTTGTGAGAGGTTGTTAACAGCATCCTTTGAATAGCGGCGTAAAAGTGAACAAACTAATGTCGCATTCTTATAAAAGAGGATGCATAATTCTGAATTAACCCCAACAAACCGTTTGGAGATAAACGTTTTATTCAGTATAGGCATATTACTTAAAATGTTATAGTTATAGAGAAAAAAAAGAGTTACATTTTTATGTACATGCCGTCACAGTTGAATTTACCTGTTATGATTTTAGTTGTGTTGTGATAGTGACATTAGGTCAAGAATCCTTGATTTGTTAAGAAATTTTGGCATGAAATCGCATATTTTTATTTATCTTCGTCTTCGAAAAGATCAAAAAAACAAAAAATACAGCAGAAATATTTTATACATTTCTTTTATACGGGTAAAGTGATGGGCAAAAGTCCAGTATATACTAAAAAGTGCTAAAAATTAGCTTGTGTTAGCTTGTGTAAAACGCAAGTAATTAATAGTCAGAAAGGCTTCGTGAAATGCGAGCACTATAAAGAGATGATATTCATGAGCTTCCTACGTAGAGCCACACACGAAGTCACACAATCTCATCAGCGCAGAGAACAGTCCTTTAGACGCCACCGCTGTTTCATCCGCTAGAGACCACTGCGTTGTTCTATAATGCAGGATTGTGACGACACCGAGACTGTTTCGCCTCGTCATCCCCGACGCTGGTTACGGGAGTGCATAAATACAAATAATGACAATAGACGGATGTGGCCGGGAAGCGGCTCACATTGACAAGGACGCCCAGGACTTGTCTCGACTCATTGTCGGCACGGCACGCGTCCCACGCGCCGCCATTGCTCATTCATACATTCAAAATTAATAACAAATGCTCAAACTCGCCCGCACCCAAGCGAGAACGGTGTGTCTCCGAATGCGTTTGTATGCTAATCTGTTAGTTCAGCGCCAGTGCATCGTCAGGTCCGTGGCACTGTGTTTGTTGTCCCAAATCGCTCGTATTATTTGAATTGAATGCTCGATAGATGTAGAAATGAACTAGTTCCGTCTGTATATAATGCCTTCTAGATCCGTTGCCGTAGGCGTCGAATATATTTCGTAAACGCGTTGCGTGGTGCGCGGGCGCAACTGTACCTAGGTCTGAGAATATTACGAGTATTAAATGGAAACTGCAGCCATAACCATTAATAGTTGTCGAATGCTAACGCGGAGATTAGCATAGAAACGCGTGGCTAGATGCCGCGGCCAGGGAGGGCCTCGCCCTCTTGACCCTGTCACTGTCCGCTCGCCACTAACGGGAATAAGTTTCTCCACATTTACGCTACCTCACCAGTTAACCAATTCCTGTTTCATACATACTCACTTATCTACCATTAATGAGGCTCTAACGCTGCTATACCGAGACGCCAACTTCGCCACCAGACAAATAAAATATTAACTCCATATACCCAGTTTTAATGTTATTCAAATCTTTACATATGTACTTAGTATAAAATAAAATCGCTTACCACCATCTGTCAATCTGTATATACCTACGCTAGATGGAAAGAGCGTTAAACGAGATTATCGCGAACATACATACCTACATACAAACAAACAGACGCGGAGGGGGACTTTGTTTTATAATATGAAAGGCTTTTACACATTGTAAAAGCCTTTCAACATCCACCAACTAAAATTAATTATTTAATTAATCGGTGCATATATATGTATCTACAAAAACGTAGCTTCAGTACTTGAAGCAATGCTATTAAATTGCTCGTCGCTGTCACGGTCTTACAAAATCAGGGAGTTGGAACCGTGTGACCCATTTAGAACAAGAACCGGTTTCTCTTCAAGATTCGTCTTTATTGTTCGCATAATATTTAATACCATTGAATTCCCTTAGATACAGGGTGCCCTCTTAAAAAGATAATGCGTAAAAAGATAGTAACATCGTTATGTCCCTTACTGTCGCGGTCATCACGCAGCGACTAAGGGCTTGACCATTCTTATTGACCGTTCCTTTTATATCCCTTTATAGTAATGTCTGGCCGAAAGAATAGAATTTTTTAATAATATATCGTTACGAGGTTACTGGCGATAATATTCTGCGAATTATTTAAGTTTTTTTTAATGTTATTATGTACACGGATTACATAGGAGCTCGCATCTACATTGTGAGTCTGGTTCTGGTACATATATGTTCTGAAGGGGACTCTAGTTCTTATATTAAGTATATATTAATTAATTAGTGCCAACAATGTCAGCAGGAGCACAGCCGTATCATTCAAATTCAAAAGAAATCCATATTATATAAATGACGAAATTAAAATTCATTTATTTGCCTAAATGCATTGAATTTAGTTTACTTAATAATATTCATATTTTAATTGTATTATTATAGAAGTTACAAAGACTACAAAGCTGCTGTGTTGCTCTTTTTAATAAATTTCAATTCCAAGTAGTTTCCAGTTTGAATAATACTTTTATATGAATGGAAGTATTATTGTACTTAAATAATTAAGTAACAATAAGTATTTCAGTTGAACTTTTGATAACTTAGTTCTTAAAATACTACAATTATCCTCGAGTTGAATTGTTTTCTTAGGAAATAAGAAGTATTTCTATACCCACCTATCTAAATATTCTAATATAGATAAGATATTTAGTAAGATTCTAGATTAATTCGTACATTTTTTAAGCATTCGAATTGCTTAATTAATTTGATTTCCAATATTAGTTCTTATAGAATATTTATTATCGTCAATATTAGCAAGAGGAATAAAAAAATTCTCAAAATTTTACCATTTTACATTCAACAATAAACTCACTCACATTCTTATCAACTATTTTTAATTCTATATCCAGATACGTATAACTGTTGAACACATACCTATTGTAAACCTCAATTTTTATTTACGGCATTAATTAGTATTAGAAAAAAGCTAACGGTTTCTTAATCACCGGTAGAATCGTAGGTAAACTTAAGCGAAGAGTCATTTAAATGACTTAGACAATAATTAATGGCAAAATGGCGTTTTCAATTAAAGTTTTGATAATGTATTAGTTCCGTGAGAAAAGTAGTAATAAACCTACTTTAATTCGAATGATATATTCAAATTGAATAGTATTACGATGCTCGCATCCGTTGCATGAGCCACAGATCGTCTCGTTAATATCGCCCGATAGATGAACAAACTATCGCCGCCTCAGATTTTTAACTTGAGATAGTAACTTATCAATGTTTAAATGCTCTTTTTTTATCTTCGTCCGTAGTGTTTGGTGTTCAAATGTGTTGTTTGTGTTTATTTATAGTGTGGCTTACAAACAGGTGTTGGTTGAATACTTTAATTCCGAAGAGCTTGGGGACGATTCACAGTGCGGTTATATTTTATATGATTTATTGTCTTACGATTGATTTAGTGCGCTTTATGAAAATATTTTTATACTTTGCATTATAGTAGCTATTTAGTCTTTATACCTATTTAAATTTTAATCACTCCCTTACAGAATAAGTAAAATAGTTCTTCTGCAGTGCAGAAGCTAATCTTTATCATTTTCTTATCACTCATCTGCAACGAGTATTTCGTCGAGAACGGTTTGGAAATCCTTAAGACTTTGCTTGTATAAGGTAACGGTAGCCCTTTACAAAATATAATTAAATATTTTGTAGTGTATTAAGAGACATAAATATAATGTTACTTACCTAACTTATTTTAGCTGTAATATATTATGTGTGCCTGTTTTTTATTAACACAATACTAAACTGATATTCAAAACTATAATACTGTTAATATATGGAATACCTACCTAACGTACATTCATGTAATTTGCGTTTTCTATGCATATCTATTCGATCTTAAAAATACAATTACACATAAGTATTATTTCCTTTTTTGACATAAAATTCGAGGTAGATATTAGTTTTTGAATCATCTTCTTTCTTATTCATGAGCAGTTCATTGAAGTTAGAACGAGGGTTGAGATCTCGTCAGCGCCCCTCCACATTGCTTTGTCGAGATCTCGTCATGTGTGAAAGGGTGTTAAGTAAACATTGCAAATAATTATAATGGCAATTGCATCCGAGGAATATTCCGATTCGGCTTTGATAACAGATTTTATATTTGCATGTAGAGTATTCCGTAAGAGGTGTTTATTCTTGCCTTGCGTTCAGACCAATGTTATGTTAATCGTCAATGCAACATGACACTGATATCAGATTAAAGTTTTTTGATCAGATATCAACACAGATTTCGCTACCTGAAATGTGAATCTGAGTTGTGTGGGGATGTATTTTTTTAAATTAAATTAAAAACTTTAAAATATAACGAGCCAGTTGTTAAATAAATTCAACTTAATAATAATGTGTAATAATAATGTATAAATTTTTTTTAATTTTTTTTTACTTAGGTCATCTAAGTAAAAAAAATAAAAAATATGAACAAAAAATTATAATTAAATAAATTAAAGGAAAAAGAAAATTTTAGTGTTGGTGAAGCACAGTGGTGAAGCACAGTTCGTAGTTATATATCTATATACCTACTCTTGTAGGTATACGCACTCGCGAACCGCCTAGGGCTCTTCAGCTGTCATCGTAACGTGCTTTGTGACGCGTTTTCGCAGGTGCTAACAACGAAGTACAAGCAAACAGCCAATTGTGTCTTTGCGTAACGACATCTTTGGTACGAATATCGCGCCGGCGGCATAGCGAGCTCGGATTAACACAAATTCAATTTGCATGCTTTGCATACAATATGGTACTTTATCTATTGCAATATGCTACGAGATAAAATTAATTATTTGATCATTTCAGAACTGTAGAGCATATTCGACGGGGCAGGACGGCATTGCGACTACAACACAGGGTTGGGTAGTTGTAGTATACTACAACAGAAGATGGCTTAGCCAATGACCTGTTGATATTGCAAGATTGCAACGTCTAGCGCCTCCGTCGGATATGTGCCGAAACTTTGAAAGTGGCAATTGAATTGACACTTCATATGATATCTTTTTATATAGGTAATGACATTCGACATTAGACTTGGGTTTACGCCATAAGCAACGCCATGTAGGTATATTTCAAACGTTACTAGTCTTAATAGGATTAAGAAGGTAGAGTATACTTATATAAGAATGGGCTCTCCCTTTCTAAATAATTGAAATACAAATTTCACAGTGGTTTTATGTTGATCTTATACACGTAGTGTTTTCTAGTAGGTATTTACCTAGTTCATTATATTTACATTGATACTTGAGCATTTGGTTTTATGTGTACGAAAATATTTGAAGGTTTCTTAGGGTTTAGTCTGTAAAAATGTCAAAATAGTATAATTTAATAGTGGGGATTCAATTATTTACGATAGCTGTAGTTACATCTGACAGTGTATTGTATCAACTCTCACAGCAACCTATCGAAAATTCCCTTACATTTTCCAAATATTTTTCATTTTATTTGTTTGCATTTATCTTATTCGATGAGCGATTTCACACCAGTCGTGTTTCTCTTACAAATCGCATGCATAAATCGCGAAGAATGAGCAAGGCGAGAATTGCAATCGGACACGGGCGGCGGCAGTCGGCACGGAGCGTCGAGCTCGCGGGAGGTCGCGCGTCCCGACCAATTCGGCCACATGAAATAGTGCCGCGAGAATCTCTTATCTAAAATAAACATCTGAGCGCCAATGAAACATGTCTTCAATTATCATAAATCGGCGTGCACTGACATCGGTCGACGAAAGCCGCGCCCCGCGCCACTTGCGAAGCTGTCTGCGCTGCACAATCAAACAAATCAAAAACTATGTACGTACGTGTGCAATTTGTGAATCGAGTCTACGCGGATGCGACGTTCGCAGTGCTACGAGCTACGAAGTATAAAATCAACCGGAATTGTCTTTTTTCGTTTGCCTCTATATTATTATTATTATTTATGATTCGTTAATGAGGAATTAATGAACAGCCATGTATCGGAATAATATATTTTCAAAATAATTTCAATTTATAATGCCCATTTGTTTCTTTATATTTTTTTTATAAATATTTGAAAATCGAAAATTCTCTACCTATTATGAGTTAAAAATAAAATTGCCTACTGGATAGTGAAAGTTTAACTATCATAAAAACTGGGAGTGGTTAATTATTAGTCCAAGAAATTCAGAGCTTGAATCGGCATTAGGTATTCAACAGTTTCAAAACCATGTCATTGTTTTTAACTCTTTAGAGAGGTTGGTAATAAAAGCTTTTTTTAATTTTAGTAATTTTCTGTGAATACCTACTTACCTAAGATTATAACTTTTGCAGATTTCATATTTGGGATAGATATTAAAATTAAAATGCACGGTATTTTAATTTCAATATCTATCTATGAAACCCCCATTATTAAATTACACGATATTTTCCCAGTAAAAATCTATAATTTATTAGACATGTCATTGAACTTTAATATCTTAATGAAATATAAAAAATAATATTAATATCTAATATATTAATATCTTAATATTATTATATTAATTTTAATTAATAATTAATTAATATTAATTATTAATATCTTAATATTTAATATCTTAATTATAAATAGTTTCTAATTAACCTATTAGTGAATTAGCAAAGATACTTCCTCCTACCCTCAGATGCTTTCCTCTTTACCCAAAACCTTAAGTTATTTTAAAAAGTCAAAAAATTTATCATTCGATTTAAGTAAAGTTGACAAAAAAGGTGCAAAACTAGGTACCTACGTAAGTACCTACTGCTGTTATGTCTACCTAAACATTATTTAGGTACAGGTCTAAATTTTTGTTTACAGGTTATGTTCAATAATTGATTTCAAAAGTTTATTGACACTCCCTTACTACTACTCTATTACTTTTTATAAGTTACTTGAACAATACTAAAAATGTGTACATATGTTTTGAAACATTTAGGTAAGTAGATATATATTTAAATATCCGAGTATCTACGATTGCCCATTTAGTGTTTATAATTCAGAATTACGCTTAAGAACCTAAAGTTGAAACATATGCACTCTGCGTGACCATTTACATGCTAATCATGTTTATGTGCGACTACTGTAGGAAAATATCTATCTTATGACAATTGCACAGTGTATAGATCATAGAGCGAGTATGACAGTGTCCCGACGAGGTCGGGCGTGGAATGCGCGCGCGCATTGTCGCCAATCACGCCTCGTCTCCCCTCCGCAGGGCCGGCGGGACGCTGAAGGCGGCCAATGGCGCGCACGGGGCGGAGCTGAGCGAGCTGTCGGGCCTTCTCCACGCGGGCCTCGTGAAGCGCGAGCCCGAGGACCTCAGCCGCAAGGTGGCCGACGAGCCAGAGCCGCACGCGCTCAAGCCGCCGCGACACAAGGTGCGTCACACGTTCGCACGCTATCGTCGCGCGCGCACGCACTCACACACTCTCTTACCGGTCACTCATGTATTATTTATCGCAGTCAGCGTACGATGCGCCGAGCACCGTGCTCGCGACGCATTAGCCGCGCCCGCCCGCGCCCCTATCAGGCCGGCCAGCGCTGCCCGCCCAATCCACATCGACGCAAGCTATCCCACGGGACCTATCTGTTTGAGGATTACACATATTTGTTGCGTGAACGTGTTGCAATCCAAAACGTCTAGTGCCAGTGAACTGTGAATTAACGCGGCATGTACGCGTCGACGTTGCGAAGCGGACAATTGTCGTGGGAGAGCGCGTGTAACAGACGCGTGTGTCCGCAGGTGGTGGTCGGTGAGCCAGGCGAAGCTGCGTCGCCATCGCCGGTGCCGTCGCGGGCCTCGTCCGCTGGCTCGCTATTGCCGGACGCCGCCATGTACGCGGCGCAGATGTTCGCACCGCCGGGCACTCCAAGTCCAACGCCATACGGCGAACAGTATTCCCGTCAACCGGCCGCTTTCTCCTCGGAGCCCTACTATAGAGAGTACTTCGTCGGCGAAGGGTACCAACAGAGGGCTGCACCGCCGTACGATGCAGAGCCTGCCCCGGCGTCAGCCTTCGGCGAACGCTACGGGGCACCTCGCTACCACAGCAAGAGTGTCATAGCGGCCGCCGGTCTGACTGTGGATCTACCCTCGCCTGATAGCGGAATCGGCGCAGACGCAGTCACCCCACGAGACCACACCACCGTTCAGCAGGTCGGTGTAACGAGTGATACGGGCGCGGGCGGGCGGTTTACTCACTACACTCTCTCACGCAAACACATACCTATACATCTACAACTATGGCTTCACATTTTTAAGTGTATACTATCAACTAAAGTCAACATACATGTCTATGAACTGTACAACATTCCTTCACATGACTGAAAAGTTCATCTTTTCACCGCAACCAATGCCCACCCGCGCTCTTTTTTTCTAAAACATTTTAGTAGTAATTCTGTTCATAACACAATATGGTTCCAATATGTTTCTTATAAGAATTGACGTTTCATATCCCGTTCCCATTTCACTGAAACTCATAAGTAGGTATTTATAGGTGTAGGTACCAAGCAAATACAATGGCCTCAAAAACAAGTAATAAGCAAACATTAAACATAGTGTTGGAATGTTAAACGTGCGCCCAAACCACATCTTATTTTACATCAAATTTATATATTTACGTGCACTTATTAAAATTACAAATTGATATGGATTTAATCGAGTTAGAAGTTAAGTGGTCTTGAAGGATTTTGCAGTGTAAGGTGCGGCAATCACGACTCGAACAGTGGAATGATCTATTATACTGAGCACTTATTTATTCTCCCTTTTGTTATCTAATATAACAGAACCGTAACTAGGTAGCATACATATTATCTAACTGATACAATAAATCTATTGTCTAGACTTGTTTAATGGACTGTTAATGATATTAGGATATTTAAAACGATAACATACCTACCTATATTACTTATTATAAAAGTAATCCTTATATTTGTCCACACTTTAATATGTAAATACTTATACAATACAAAGTCGAGTTACACTGAGATAAATGATATGTCATACCTCAAATCAAATCAGTACAGTTTCTAGATTGTATTTTTGGTTATATAATTAATTAAAAAAAGTAAATAAATACACAACATTTTTAAAAACTTAAAAATACAAATAAAGAAGGACGCAATTACAAAACAGATAATACTTAACTAAAAAATTTTGCAAAAAAAAAAAAATTGTTTTTGCAATTTTTTTTACTTAGGTAGGTAGGTACTTAGCTAGGATTTACAGCCATAAATATTATATTAATGCTGTGTTATTACTATAAAATTTCATATTATTCGGTATCAAAACAAAACGTCATTTTTTTAAGTTTTTAATCAGGTCAATTTCTTACTTACTTCTCATAATCATTAAAATATAAGTTCAACATGAATAACACTAAGTTACATTAAATACCTACTTAAAATATTAGTCGTAACAACCATTGTCACATTAAGTCTGTACTTGTAGATGACGGAAAAAGATTACAAAATTTCGTAATAAAATATTATTTCGTTCATTACGGGCCCATTAATGTGGCCAAAAATGTAACCAGTAACGATGACGTACCTACAATGAAATTTTAATGAGGCGCTATTAACATAAATTTGTTGTCAATTGGATTTTATTCGCGTCACATTTGGATATAAAACATAATAACTTTTTTTACCGTAAATGCTAATTTTATTGTTCGCATGGCAGAAAAACAAAATCCTTCAAACTTAATTAATTATAGAGGATAAGTTTCTTTAAGTTTATATCAAAAAATCGTGAAGGACGTTTCGTGAAGTTGATTTCAATTTTTTATATAAATAAACATATTTATCGAGAATATCAGAATAATCTATAACAAATACAATTATTTTATTCTGTAAAAGAAAATTTCAAGAAAACTTCCCGAATCATAATTAAGTAATTAAGCCCAGTACAGACTGTAGTTAAATTTTTGAAAATCTCACACGAACCTAACTTTTTTTAGTATAATAAGTAAGTATCTTATATGTTAATCCAAGTAATAAATTGTCAATGTGCCAAATTTTATATAAATTCGTTCATCCATTTTGTAACAAACATCCAAAACTGTGGCATATATAATATTTTAGTATTTCACTATAGATAGGTATCGAATATAAAATACATAAGTGGTTACTTAAAAAATATACCTATCATAATATATGCAGTATAATATATCTACATTAATATAAATCATGATGCCCGGCTTCGCTCAGGAAAAAAAATGTTATAAAAAAATAAAAACTGTGAAAAATTATTTAAAAATAAACAAAATTATTATTAATTATACCTACATTTCTAACAACTAATTGTTATGTTTGGTCGTAATGCTCGTAATGGTATGGTAATGTAATGGTCGTAATGGTCGTTTGATTAAGTTCTAGATTTCGATTCCTGGCTAAATCAACTATGGAAGCAAAGTTTCCAAAGTTTGCTCTGGTTCTTTTAAAAAATCCAATACATTTCTGTACAGGATTTTGCCTCCACTGTAGTAGCTAGGTATTATTTAGTCTGTCCTCCAGCTTTGTATTTCCATAAAACGAGTCTATTTCTCGTTTTGGTCTGTTTGCCTCATGTTTACCTGGAGATAATTATTAGTAGATATTTCTGTTCATATAATGTCGCTTACTATGTATATTCACCTATATTTTGTAGGCATGCACGTAAATATGTAAGTTCAACTGCTGGGCACACCACACTATAGTCTATCTTCTAAGATGATAGGTTTCACACACATACAAGTTTCCTCACCATTATAAAACAAAACGTTTAAAACAGATTTCACAAACCTTTAGAGAGTTGTGGACTAAAATTATAATTTTATCGCAGCAGAAAAAAAGGTGTTAAGAGACTCTTCTGGTATCCCTATGTGATAAGAGTCACCTACTATCAAGCAGAGCTACAGTCTTCCTACGGCTCTTTGTTTAATGATTATAAAAAAATAAAGTACATCTCCATAGAGTATACTAGTACTGGCTGCAGTAACCACCCCCTTACACAAGCCCCTACTGTGGCCCTTATAGGCCACTGTAGCCACCTACTATCAAGCAGACCGTCAGCCTGTAGACCTTAAGATAAAAAATAAAATAAAATCAACATTATATATGAAAAATATGAATATTTCATAAAAAAACATAAATAAATGAATAAATGATAAACGTTATAATATGCGTATACCGTGCAGTCGTTCGACTACACGGTAATTTGCCAGCAGCCAGGTGTAGGTGAGGACGGACGCGGTACACCATCAGCCCACCACTCGCCTGCACAGGCACCACGCACCAGACCCTGGCACGACTTCGGAAGGCAAAACGACGCAGACAAAATACAAATTGCCAAATTGTAAGTACTTTTCAATTTAACGCTATACCTTACTTACGTCTATTTCACACATTTACTTTTAAATATTTTTAATTTATTTATGTACTTTGTTGTATTTATTTATGATGTACAGTCCAAAACAGAGAAAGCTTTACCATACCACCCATTGTTAGTTAGATACAAGATAGTTGAAAAATTCACAATCTGAAAATAGTTTCTGACATGATAACCATCAAGTGTTATGATTTAGATTGAAATGACGGTGTGGTCCAGTAGATTGTGAGTTTCTTCATTACAAACAAAAATACCATTCTTCTTTTTATAATATTAGTAATTTAGATACATACACCTCGGAAGACCAAAACGTCATTTTAAAATTCAAGAAAGTAACACCTAATATTATATTATATTATACAATAAATATAAGCTTATTAAAACGGCTGCCTTGTTACACGGGAAACTTGGGTATCGCAGTCCTTTGTTTTAAAGTCTCAGGTGTGTTACGGAAGACTCTTAAATTACAAAAAATATTACCTACATAATATTATATTCTATATTATATTATATTTATTGTATAATATAAAATAACAAAATATTTCTCATAATATTGTTAAAGGAAGTTGCTTGTTAACTACTCTTGTCACACCATTTACCTATAGCGAATGCTATAAGTAAAACTGCACGCGACAGAAATTATCACGTCAAACGTAACAACACTGTTCATTATCACTAATTTATTTGCAATTATAAATTTGTGTTGGCTCGTAATTATAAAGTACCTGAGATACCTTAAAATACATTTTTATCGACTCGGTGCCACAGAGTCGAAACGTTGTTAATGGCTAGAGTAAACCATTTTGATTGACCATTTTCCTGCGTACCAACTTGGTGTGTACGGTCAGATAACAAGTAACAGCTCAAGCAACCTTATTGACCGAGTACTTTACACCTTCCTGGCGTGTCCGATCCAACACTTAACCCTTTTCTAGGAAAACATTCTGTTTCGAACACACGCAATGCTCTTAAATATGACCAGTGTTCGAGTGAGTTTTAAGGAATTCGAATTTACCTATTCGTAAGTCGTTAGCTCGTATCCGGCTCGAAGGATCATTGATTTCTGAAGGAATGGAATTTAATATTTTTATATTACTTCTAAGAAACGAACTTAATACTATCTGTAAGCGAAACTTACAAGAAAACGAACTTTAAAACCGAATGAAAAAATAAAAAAGTTAAACATGCACAAATAAAGAGTTATGGAAATTTTGACCTATCAAATACATACACCGACTAGCTATAATACTACAAATACAATATAAATAGATGGAGATGTCTTCTTCACTACTGAAGGTCGTGCCCGCAAGCTTTTTGAGGATAGAGATGTTTGTCCTCTTGGCCGTCCTTGAAATGCGCAACATCCGCAACATATTATACAATATAGGATAATATTTAAAAAAAATGTTAAGTTGAAATAATAAAAGTATCTGGTACACTAAAATAATGTGCTAAAAATAATATTTAGGTAAATATTATTTTGTGGCATAATGGCATTCCATTTTTTTTTAATTTCTGCAAAACATTAAATTTGTTAAACTACATTAAGTTTAAGAATTTAAAAGCTGCATCATCGCCCGCATGTTTTGAGCTAAATTCAGGCGAATCGACCATTTAATTAATGGCCTATTAATGTAGCTTAATAGTTTTACACAAGAAATTCGATTTCCTTATTGTTTTACGAACAATTTAATTACACCTTTGTGTGTTATCTCAAAAATTTACAAAGTAGGTAAACATTGACTAAAAGTGTGAATGAAATAGGAAGTAGGAGTACCTCTACATGTATGCTATGAACGATGTAGCGTATGTTTCACTTACTTTGTGTTTTGTTTAGCTAGTTTTTTTGAAAGGTGCTAAACGGCATTCCGTGATCATTTTATACACCAGTAAAAAGATGTGTTAATTACTTCACTCAATATCACAGAAATGTGGCATATACATTGAGAGATAATAACCTAGTAAAGTGAGATAAAGTAAAGACATATTTTCACATTTCTATTAATGAAATAAGTTTTGTATTTTATGTAGATACTGATAATTGCTTTTGTGAATTTATTATTGTTTCTATAGCTTTAAGATAAAAACTAAGAATTCACTGTTTAAGTGTACAACTACCTTCTCTTACTGTCTTTCTTTTATTATTAAATACGAAAGATTGGGAAGGTATTTGTTACTCTGACACTATGATATTTGGCTTGTCGTTATTAATGTGCAATTTTATTTCGTTTTATTAAACAGTAACTAATATAATATAATATTATTCAAATTTCCATGCTTTCTTATTTATACAAGGAAAAACGTAAGTATTTTATTAACTTTGTTTTTGCAATAATTTCTCTTCTCACTAAAATTGATGAATTAATACTTAAAATAAATGGGAAAATATGTGAAGATGTTTAGTTTTTCGGATGATTCTTACTCATGAGTAATGATGATGAGCATATATGAGCCATGAGCCATATATGGAGCGAGCGAAGCCACAAAAATTTGACGAGTGTTGCACACAAATAGTGTAGTTTATGGTTTCTTTTATACGAATCATTAACAGAACATGAAAAGTGAAGACGGGACGCGACGGAAACAGTCGTCGACGCGATAAGTGCATTAGCATTATTATCTCGATAATTACTTGCTTGCATTTGGCCCCAATAACTCGGTCGCTTCCACTGTCTTAAGCGTGGCACGGCGATAGGCTCGTTCCTCGTCCGATATTAAAGCTCAATTTACACCCAAGTTACCGAAGTATTAAGCTCCCACAAATGTTTGAGCTATTATTTACCGGTCAGTTAACAATCCGACTATTATCTCGCTTGCCTTTTACTAATCTCAACTTGGTTACCTAATGTTTATTTTTCGATGGTTATTGAATGGTTACCTAGATATTTGTTGAGAGAACACATTAAAGGGAACACTAAGAATCCCCATCAGCCATACAAAGATGAATATTCGTCTAATTATATCTCAAAATAAAACAATATAACATAAAAATTAAATCATTATGTAAAAGCTGGATAAGCCAGTTTTTGATATTTTTGCTTATCTGTAGGCATAGTGTATGTGAAATGTAAAAAAATCGGTCAATCAGCTAATTATGTGACAAATAAAATACTAAAGTATAACAACTCACAATAACAAGTAACAACGCTTGTCACACATTGACGCCTGACATTGTGTTCTTTTGCAATAGCGTTGGATTTTTATTTTTAGACTAGCTGGTGCTCGCGACTTCGTCCGCGTGGAATAGTTATTTTGGGAATCATTTGGGTATCTCGAACGGTTTTCGCAGCGCACGCAACGGAAGCCCTCAAAGATGAATATTTTTCCCCCGTTTTTTTTCCACATTTTCGACTATTTCTTCGCTCCTATTAGTCGCAACGTGATGTTATATAGCCTAAAGCTTTCCACGATAAGTGATCTATCCAACACAAAAAGAATTTTTCAATTCGAACCAGTTGTTCCTGAGATTAGCGCGTTCAAACAAACAAACAAACAAACTCTTCAGCTTTATAATATTAGTATAGATAGCTGATGCCAGCGGCTTCGCCTGCGTGTTTATTTAGTCTATGTCCGTTCTGAAATTCTATTCTAAGTAATGGTGAAAGAATTTGTTTAAATTGGATGAGTAGTTTCAAAGATACCAAGTTACATACAAACAAAGTTTACCTCTTTATAATATTATTAATTTAGATAAAAAAAAATCGTTATGTAATTTTTGGTAACTAAGCGAACAAACCAATAAACAATAGAGCAAACAAACAGATAATATCAAAATTTACTACATACTTAGAGAACATTTCTCTTTTCGAGTTTAGTGTATTGGCGTACTATTACGTAGTAATGTTTCAGGATTGCCATCTGTACATGAGATCTCCACATCTGTCTGCTTTAAGCTAAACGAATGTACACTTCAAACAGCATTCCTTCACCTCAGTTAAGTCTTGGCATTGAAGTTACATTTTCATTCAACTAGACGATTAGTTAGAAAGTTGCCTAGTAATATTTTATCGTTTGACGAACTCTTAGTTCTAGATAAATATTGCTCTCAATATGTACATAGTAATTGGTTTTGTCAATTTAATGTTTGTTAAACTTAAGCTGTAGGTAGGTACCTTGTCGATAGAATTGGTATAGGGCAAATAATTGTGCTAAAACTCGGATCGGATGGCGGTGACGGTGCGTGTTCACTTCGACTTGTAACTGCCAATCAGCTTGCTGCTATCAAGCCGCCTAAGCGTTCTCATTATATGCTGAAACCACCCGCCGAGATGCTCCTTCATGTTACCTTGCATTATAGTTTATTGTATTAGAACTAAACTTCGAATTTCTCACAAATATTTTGACAATGATGCTTAAGACTGTTTTTAGAGCCAGTTTTCACAGTATATTTTCATTACTTTTGCTTTTGTGTATCACAATTTGTGAGTTTTCTTATGTTGTTAGTTTCAATATTCTCACGACTTAAATTCTAGAATTCTAGAAATTATTTTCTTTTATTTTAATTATTTTATGTTTTACTTGAACAGACAGCGAATAAACTTCAACTGTTTAAATACGTCCTTAAAAACGCTTTCTAGCAAAATTTTTCTCGCACTGCCTTGAAAAGTCACACGCCACAAAATGTTGTACTTACCATCGTGAGACATCATTAAAAATTCTATCAATCTCTGTTCTATAGGCGATAATTCAAATGTTTTAAGTTTTTTTTTAATATACTAAATACTTCATAGTCGAACTAATGTTAATCTTTTTTAAAACCTTTTTTTTTTTTATATAAAAATCGATAAAGGTTTTGGTTTAAGGTCCTTAATACCCATTTCTTGGTGACGTTGTCGTTACGCGCACACAAATCTATCTACTAGGTAGGCAATAATATAGATATCTTGTTACAAGTATAAAAAAAGGGATGATTTAAAATGTGGTTGCATTGTGCCGTTGAAAACATTAATCACAGAAACACAATGCTGCCTCAATTTCCATCCAATGAAATACCTTCAGTTGCGAATATCATTCGCTCGCACTGATGGCGGTAAGAAATTATAGAATATGAAATGAGTTTAGATTATGGACATATCTGAGTTATGGGTATGACTCGTGCGTAGAGACCGATTTGCCTAATGTGTGAGCATTGCTTGTTTTCGCTAGAGAGCGTGAGTTCTTTGAGGTGCGTCTACACAAACACGGCGGGATTTATGCGCATCTAATTTGGCAGCAGCATCGAGAGCTCGATCGCTCCACGGGACGCCACTCTCCTCCGCCATCGTGCCTCTTATCGCTGCGTACGTTTTTATTGCGAGCACTTTGTTGCCGCTATACGTTCTGAGGGTTTTTGTGCGCTCATCAATTTCCGCGCCTCAACGATTGATTTATTCATGATCGGTCCTCGTCTTCACGGCAGGAAGTGTCTTTTTTCGGTTACCGCGTCACTGAAATTTGTAATGAAGCTCATTGGAAAACAATGTGTTATTTATTACCTACGTACTTCGGTCGCGAGGTTTATTTACAAGGGAATAAATTTATCGATACGCGTTTTCGGGGGTACGAGAGCGGACTACTTTTCGCGAAGTCGGACCTCTTTTGGATGGAGTATAAAAGGAATAATTCGGAATACAAACAAAGGATATCGATAGTTAACTTTAACAACAGTCAGCATGAGGATCGTAAATGGAAATTCCGCTCGGAGTCACTTAGAGAGCATCTGATAGGCGAGCGCCGAGACCGATCCGTCAATGTCGGACCGAGTTTGCATTACACAGCCTTTATCTACTTGACTTCGCTTTAAATAGCAAACATAGCCCTGCCTCTTTACTAAATTGTTTTCAATAAGCTGTACGTATGTTACATCTACTTAGACCAATATCTAAACGATCACACTTTGCTTTGTAGACAAAGGGCCAAGTTCTGCAATCAAGTCGGTATAGATAAAACACTGGCAAAATATTCTAAGTGTAAATTACAATTGACCTTCAGTCAATTCGTATTTGCACGATATGACTAATATTACACTAAATAATATACCTACAACTACATATTTGATTTAACAATGTGTGAATTCATTTCATATTCTTTTCTTATGAAATGAAAACAATAATAATTTCATTTATTTATTTATTTACAGTTACAATTATTATTTTAAGTTCTAGTAGTTCTAGTAGTCTAGAAAAGCCATGTATGCATCATTCTCGAACATAATCTTCGTTTTTAAGTTGCTTATTTGAGATTCTTGTAGAGTCTTTGTAGAGTCACAAATAGTAAACGAATTAAACGTATAGTGTGGAAAATAATTTTGCTAATTTATGTTCTCGTGAGGCTTGGGCCTCGCACGTCTCTAGCCGTAAGATGGTGGTGACAAGGCAAGCGGTCGCGGCTACCACGCTACGCGCTAGAACAGGCGCGCGTGTGATCACCCACTAATGATCCGTGGCACGCGATGACCGCTGAATTAGCGGGGTTTTCCTTCCGTCGTCCCGCGCTCAGGAAATCGCGAGAAAACAGTTTTTCATTGTACTCGCAAACTGGATTTCGTTCGACGCCTTTATGTAACGACGCGACTGACAAGCTTTACTGGCAGCGCAATTAAGATTTCCACTTTTTGTTTGCTTTTATTACTTTACTTCATGGAAACTTTATTGTCGAGAGCATGTAATCTGTAGATAGTATCTCAAAGTAGAAATCGCACTTTTTCTAAATGTTGCAAAACCAGCTCTTGTTATCCTTTTTTGCAATGAAACTTGTAGTGCTACAACGGTGTTCTTTTTTAACTGAGATAGTTTATTTTATTTCTCATATTATCTGTATGTAAATAACGATTGAATACTAAAAAAAATAGTTATATCATTACAATTTCCGCCGGCTTTTTATTAGATTCTATGAGATGATTATCAATCTCTAGCAGTTTTAGTAGCCAAATATCCATTAGTTACTTACATCTAAGTAGTTCATTAGATCCACTTAATAAAATCAAATAAATTCACAGCTTCAAATTAATTTCATTTGAAGTTTATATATAGCTCGGAAATAGGAGTTTCGTTGCAGACGCGTAGATATGACATTTTGGTAAATCTTCAGCAACCAATATATTTATTGTCTATTGATATTGACATGGTACCTGTTATTATAATCAAATAACCTCTTACTATATCCTATACCTTATACCGTATGGTATTTTTATATCTACAGGAATAATTAGTTCTGGAAGTAGCCGGAACAAACTACTTCAGGAAAATACCTAATATTATTAATTATGTAATAAACCTTATTAAATAAATTATCTGTTATGCCAGGTTCTCTCCGTATGGATTCAAGTATTACCTGGAGTCGGCGAGCAGCAGTTCGCAGCGACGTGAGGACGACCGCATCACATACATCAATA